>OX461810.1:84110428-84187109 GCA_949802685.1 Dicyrtomina minuta | reverse complement strand
TTGTTAGGGTGTGTAGCTGCTTGGCGTGAGAGGTTTACTTTATTACTTATTATCTGTAGTAAAAGGTCAGTCCGGAGAGAATAGCATGAATGATACAATTGCTATCTATTCTCGTGGTAGATCCAGACTGTCTCTATATACATTTCATCGTTGTATTTATATCAACTGTGACGTCACTGTTAGTGACGTTCTTACATCCTATGGAATATTACTTAAATAACAATTGTACAATTATGCTGATGTGCCATTCAGCACATTAGAATGCAATGTGCAACATTGGCATTCTAACACACTCGCCTCTACGTTGAGTAGGTGGATGTGTCATAACAATTTAAACATAATAATTTTACACACAATTATAATTCTTACATAGATAATTTCATACCTAAATATTATGGTATTTAACCGTCATGGTTTAAAACTATAATTTACAATTAATGCCTCTCATAGATAATTACAATTAATATTAATTACTTATATCCTGTCAATAAAATTGTCATTATAATTAATACTCATTATATTAAATAATAATTCAATTCGCAATCAATCTCAAATGCTTATAATTTATCATATGCTAATATGTACCCACTACCCCCGCATTTTTTTTTCTTTCGGTAGGTAGTCTTAGTAACTGTATATTATATAACTAACAATATTTTCAAAATTCAAGGAGTAAATGATTGGTATTTCCGTTGATGTCATTTGAAGTATATCTAATTAAAGTTCAATTACCTAATAGTAATTATATGTATATGTTAATAGTTATAATGAAAACAAATTCAACTAAACGATAAAATACTTATTAATGATTACAAAATAAAAATCAATTCATAATTTCAATTTCAATAATTTACACAATGATTATGTCATCATAAGAATCCACCACCTCCATAATTTTTTTCTTTTGGAGTTGGAAAAAATTTTTAATTTTTTAACAAATGTAATAAAATGTTTTGAATTCAGATTATGGTTAGATAGTTGGGATGATATACAAGGCTTACACGAAAAAATAGTTCGGGTGGCTTACGTGGCGGTCGTAGGTCTGAAAAATTATAAGGATCAGGCGCGTATTCGCGGAAAAATGGTAATGGGGCTCTGCGTTGTTGGAAATTTCCAGCGTTGACATTATGTAAGTTGGCTCTCGGTCCTCGTTTGTGGCACGTCTGTGGAGTTCGTAAATACCGTTGTGAGGCAGCTACATGACTCGTGCGTTGTTTCAAAGGACGTCTTTTGTAAATGAGCCTCTTTTTCAATTTCTGAGATGGAACTGCTTTCCTGGCAGTGGCGTAGCTAACTGCGGCTGGGCGGGCAGAAACTTTCTTCATAAATGTATTAGTGGCGGCTTGTACTTCACGTAAGTCGGTCACTCGCTGCATGGAGACGGACAACATTTCGAACTGTGGTCTGTCTGTAGCGGGTGGCTGGCTTCTGGTCTCAGCAGCTTCAATGGCGGCAGTGTCAACAGCGGCGGCTTTCTGGGCAGCAGCTTCAATAGCGGCGGCTTCAATGGCGGCGGCTTCAATGGCGGCAGCGGCGGCTTTCTGGGCAGCAGCTTCAATAGCAGCGGCTTCAATGGCGGCAGCGGCGGCATTCTGGGCAGCAGCTTCAATAGCAGCGGCTTCAATGGCGGCAGCGGCGGCTTTCTGGGCAGCAGCTTCAATAGCAGCGGCTTTGGCAGCAGCGGCGGCGGCTTTACGGGCAGCAGTTCTAATTTTTCCCGCAGCGGCTTTTTTCTCATTTTCAATTTGTTGAGCGGCTTGTTTTGCTACCTCTATCGCTTGAGCGGCAGCGGCTTCCTCATCCGCTTTGATTTGTTCCACCGTGGCCTGGTAAAGAGCAACCCGGTTAGTGGCATGTTGGGCCTTAGCAAGTGTATCTGCGACATACTCTTCGCTGTACACGGCAAGAGTAGCCTCGTATTCCGCAGGGCTATATTTGTAGCGAGTAAGCTGATTAAGGTCCTGTTCCGGACATCTCTAGCAGCATAGTATAATTTCCATGAAAACTCCTCCTCACAAAGAACCTCAGCAAGCTTCTTCTCGTAGTCCATAGTAAGTCTGATAGGATCCAAAAAGAACTTATCCTCTTCTTAAATATAGTAGCCTAACATATCGTTCTCCTTTTAAAAATTAAAGTCTCTCGTAACCAAAAATAAAAATTCAAAAAATTCTTCTTTCTCTTTCTCAAAAACAAATAACTAAACGGGGACGAAACCCCTTCGCTTTTTATTATCTATATAACTTTAAATTCTAACTTATGAGGTATCGTAGTCCAACTAAAAAGTTGAAACCCGCACCTACGCCAATGTTAGGGTGTGTAGCTGCTTGGCGTGAGAGGTTTACTTTATTACTTATTAGGGGTCTTGCAAGTAATACGTAACGCAAAAATGCCCAATTTTGACCCATCAACTACCCCACGTAACGCGAACGTAACATGGAAACCACCAACTGACCACCCTTCGTAACGCTTAAATTGAAACCCTTTAAAACTTAGTCAAAACAGCTGCAATCAATAGAATTATGTTTTATATGAATAAAAAATTAGGGTATAGTCTTCTAATTGTGATCGGTCCGGTAATTGTGATCGCTCAGTTTTTAACAGGAAAACGTTAGCGACTATTTTTAAAGCATTTATAGCACGGAAGAACTAGCGCTATTCTTCGATGTAAGAAAGTTATATACTGTCAGTGTTAATGTTTTCCTGTTTAAAACTGAGCGATCACAATTACCGGACCGGTCACAATTACCCGCCTCTACCCTAAATAAACGTATAATTACATTTTAGCGGCCAGACCCAAACTGAAGATATATTGCATATATTGACAAGCGAAGTTTATTTGTATACAGTAAAAAAAAGTTTCAATTTGTTGTCAATTTCAAATTTACGCGGTATTTGTGCAGAAACATTTATTTTAAATCCGGTAGATGTACTCTGCTTAAAATATATTAAATCGAAATATACTAAATGGATTTTGCTGTTTTAAAATTATTCCATTTGATCTAGTGTAAAGCGTTACGTAGCAAATAGGCAGGTAACAACCACCCATCGTAACGATTTAGTAACGCTGGTCATAACTACCAACTAACCCCGACTGCGTTACGTATTACTTGCAAGACCCCTTATCTGTAGTAAAAGGTCAGTCCGGAGAGAATAGCATGAATGATACAATTGCTATCTATTCTCGTGGTAGATCCAGACTGTCTCTATATACATTTCATCGTTGTATTTATATCAACTGTGACGTCACTGTTAGTGACGTTCTTACATCCTATGGAATATTACTTAAATAACAATTGTACAATTATGCTGATGTGCCATTCAGCACATTAGAATGCAATGTGCAACATTGGCATTCTAACAATTTTTTTAAATAGTCATATATCATACAATACGATCAAACTTGACTATCTACATTTGATTGTAAATGCAAAACTGACTATAGATATTTCGATTTTGCATTAAAATAAAATCTGACTATCTCTTTTTATTAACTTTGCAACAATTGTTTCAACAGCAACGTCAAAAACTGCATCAACTTTACATCATGAGACGTACACAAATAAATCTACTGTTCCATCTCCTATCCCACTGGGTATGGTAACGATAGAATTATTTATGTAGCATCAACTAACACTGATTTTTTGTTATTTCGATAATTATATCAAAAACATATGCAACTAATGGTAATAACTTATCAGTTAAATATAATCATAATTATATATGTTTCAACCTAATTGACGAAAACTTGATGAATCAATATCTTTCAACAATAATGATGCCAGCGGCATTTGTTCTCATAGTGATAACAATAATTACGATTGCCTGCACTTTGCACCACAGAACCGTCCGAAATCTTAAGGCAAAATTGCGCGAGTTAACAGACGATGAAATTCAAATCTTTTTTGATGGAAATCTAGACGCAGACGAAGCATCTCCTGGTTATGGATTCATTGAGTCGCAACCATTCAACAAAGAATACGAAATCCCAAGCGACCAACTTGAAATTTGTAGCATATGATTTTCCATGCAATTTATAGTTTTCTAAGAATACTAATTTTATCCATAAAAATTATATACCTTCTTATAATACTAACACTTGATAACCTCAATATAATTACTACAATTTTATTTTGTGCCTAATTGTTGTTAAAAGTTCATGGGAAGAAATTAGGATCTGGTGCATTTGGACTCGTCCTGCGGGGCACATTGAAAGGCTCAAATGAGCCCGGAAGCAGAACCGCTGACGACATTCCAGTTGCGGTAAAGACTGTGAAGCCAAATGTGGAAGTTTCGATATTCGTCGCACTTCTAACAGAAATGAAAGTAATGTGCTTCGTGGGGGAACATCCGCACATTGTGGCTTTATATGGAGCACAAACCACTAAAATACGAACACGTGAGTCAATTCAATGGTGTTTGAATTAAATATTGAGTTCACTATGTTAAGAATACGGTCGTCTATTAATAGCGTGATGGACAGGGTTAGTGCGTGGATACTAAAAGCATATTAGGCTAAAAATTTCCATCAAAATATAGGTTATATTAAAAGCAAGAAAATCACATGGTCCGCAACATGGTGGTATTTGAATCACGTCTTTTATGGGCCGGCCGCCCCTTAAATTTATTCTCAAACATTATCGTTGCCTGTATTTTGCCCCTAATTTTATTTCAAACTACAACAGGTGAGGTATACATCGCTCTAGAGTTTTGTGCGAACAGAGATTTACTTAATTTTTTGAAAAAGAATCGAGCCAACTTTGACGATTTATTCAAAAAGGCAACAAAAATTGTTTCCGCTCAAGCTTCTGGAGAAACAATGACAGCTAGTGTGTTATATGCAAACCAAATGACTACCATTTCGATTTCTGACCTGCCAAAAAACATGTATCGTAATTTTAACGAAGAAGCAAACGAACCAGCAGTATACTCAACTTTAGATCTTTTAAAATGGTCCCAGCAAATCTCGAGTGGAATGGGGTTTCTTGGTTCCAAAAATGTAAGTAAATGTGCTGCTGAATTTAAAAGAAAAATGTTTTCCTGTATTCGCAAGAGATGCAATAATAACTTAAATAGTAAAAAGCAACCAAAATTCAATAAAGCATTACAACTTGTGTGCCAGGTAATTCACGGAGATTTGGCTGCAAGAAACGTTCTTCTGACGGGAGATAAAACTGCCAAAATTAGCGATTTCGGTCTTTCCCGCCAACTTCAAAACTATTCAACATACAAGAAGAAGTCAAAGGCAAAACAGATATAGATATAGATCATAGGCCAAAATAAAAATAACAAATAAATAACTGTAAAGGAAATAACATAAATAATTTTATTAAATCTAGACTCCGTTGCCTTGGAAATGGATGGCGATTGAGTCGCTGCGTGACATGGAATTTTCGGTACAGTCTGACGTTTGGTCTTTTGGTGTGACGCTCTTTGAAATATTTTCACTCGGAACCATTCCGTACCCAGGACGGAATTGGACGAATAGGTTTGTAGAGGACCTGGTTGCCGGGCTTCGGTTAAATACTCTAAAGTTTGGGAATGAGGATGTGTATGTAATTTTCCGGAATTTTCCCATTTTACTCATTAGGTTAGCTACAAAATAATTATTTGAACATTCCCACTAATTACAATCAAGTGACAACCCGGAATGTGTCACCGTTTTGTTGACATTCGGAAGACACTGGAATCAAAGTTAAACCAGGATTCATTGAGTATTTACGTTGCGACCTAGTTTAGTACGTTTTAAACTAGTTGAGCATTTAAAGGTGTCCATTCTAAACTAAATAATAGTTCTAAATCCACGTTTTGCCTCTTGTTCGAATTTATGAAGAGTTTTTTGGCAAAACAGGATAACTCCATTTTGCTTGGTAAAAAATAAAGTTCTTTGTGTTATTTCTTCAATTTTACGTTACTGTGTTGAATAGTACATGTCAAAGTTCAACCAAAGACATTTTAATCAAAATTCAATGCGTCCACCAAAAACATGTATTTCTGATTTAAATTAGGTTTTTGAGTGTTTTCGTAGTTTGCAGAAGACAATTTAGTGAGTGAATGTTTTGTATGTAGAAAAAAGTTAAGCGGAGTTTGCTATTACTGCACCGTAAAACAACAAATAATTATTATTACACTAAAAGATAATTATCTAGAGTATTTCTTTACCCAACAATGTATTTTAGATTTTATTATTTTGTTGCGTGATCCTACAACTGCGCTTTATTTGAACTTAAAATAATTGGGAACTCAAGTGAAATTATTTTAAACGTTTAATTAATAGTTAATGAGATATCGTCTGTGAAGAACTAAAATTACCCATATCCAATTTAGGCTACAATCAAAATGAGCTATGTCATAAACACAGAATAAGAAACATGCGTAAAATGTTAATTAGGTGTGTTTGAAGAGTTGAAAATGTTCTATTTACATGTTTTTGAAAAGTGTAAAATGTTCCATGTACATGTCTTTGAAAGGTATCAAATGGTCTATTTACATGTTTTAAAAAGTGTAAAATGTTCTATTTAATTAAATATTTTTGAAAAGTGAAAAATAGTCCACTTACATATTTTTGAAAAGTACAAAATATTCTAATTAAATCCTTTTAAGACATGTGTCAATATTTTTGTAGATAGTGGATATTATTTTTAGCTACAAATGGATATGGGTCATTTTGGTTCTTCACACACGATATAGTTATACACCACAACCTTTTCTATGTCCATAAGCACGTTTGCTATAAAAGTAACTCACCTGTAAATGTCATGTCTAATTTCTCAACAAACTTACTATAACTAACTACTAAAGTAGTATAAGTGTTGTGTGTAGATGGTACATTTTGTGATTAGCGGTAAGTGGATATTTGTTATTCGTTATTCCGACTTATTACAGATAACAAGAGTACCACTTTTGGGAGCTTGCAATTATGACGTCCTGCGAAATTCCTTGATTTTGACCCCTCCCCTCCCTCCCCCTCAGGTCATACGATTCCGTATGTGCATGATTAATATAAGGGATACAAGATCATTTTTTGCAGCAGACCCCCCATACCCCAAATTTTATGACGTCATAATTGCAAGCTCCCTTACCTTGTGTTTTCGCGTTATATGTGTATGTAGTACTATAGTGTGGGTCGTCTCATGTCTCAAAAACTCTTTATTAAAATGCTCTGAATGACTAATTTGTATTATCACAACACTGGTATGTGATTATAAATCTGCTGAGCTTTCCTGATACATATCATTTGAACGAGGAAAGTGTAGCTCAAAATTACGAAGGCTACAAACCATATATTTAGTTTCATATACTTATGCATAAATGTGTTATACGGACAAGATATATACCAATTTTTCGCTACTAATTCAAACGTGATATGATTAATACATTATAAATGCATAATTTAATTTGCCGCACCCGTATAGCCGATTAACCGGTTTGACGTAAGTATGAAATTTTATGGGTGTAAATTACAGTGCCGTTTATCTAAACTTACTGGCAAACACCAATATTCCACCACAT
Source organism: Dicyrtomina minuta (assembly GCA_949802685.1). Taxonomy (NCBI): domain Eukaryota; kingdom Metazoa; phylum Arthropoda; class Collembola; order Symphypleona; family Dicyrtomidae; genus Dicyrtomina; species Dicyrtomina minuta. Next base: position 84,179,600 of record OX461810.1, on the reverse strand, counting down.
CCTCATGACGCTAGTCCGAAAAATCTGACATGTCAATTATTTTTATAAAATTACTAAGCCTTTTACTGGCACACCTACAGCTTCAGGAGCGATAGAGAGAACGTTTAAACTTAGTAAGATATTGTACACGATTATTGTTTCATTGTACTTTATTTAAGTTTGCATAAATTCAATAATACTAATAATTATTAGATCAAGTAAGAAAACTAGTAAAACTAAAAATAAAACAACATATTCGTTGAACATGGCATTTTACTTACCTACATAATTATTTATTTTGTATTACTATAATAAAACGTAGAGAAAATCCAAGAAGTCACAATCTGTTGTGTAAAATTAAATATTTAAGTATGTGCCTACACGAATACAACTGAAGTTGTAAAATGATGAGTCACTTTTACATTCTAGTCACTGTTCTCACGGCACTTGCTATCCCTACTTTTAGTTTTCGTAGGGGTTCAGATAGAGTGCCAGAACCATCAAAAGACCTCAGGAGCGTCGAAATTCTTATTGAACAGCATCAGTACAATGAACAGTGGTACGCAGTATGCAGGTTATCACATGCGCAGAAGCATAGTTCGTCTTTCAAGTTTGCACTCAAAACAATACGAGTTGAATCATGTGACAATCCGGGCAGGTGTTATTCTAAAAGGGAAACGAACACCGATCGGACGACGAAGGTTAAGATTTCTTTAATATGAAAGCACAAATAATTTAAATTTTCACACACGGCTTACTAGCCCGCATTATTTGTCTATATATTCCTACCAAACTCCATAAATACCAATAAATACAGAATAGTAATAATTTACGCTTTAATTACAAACAGGTTTGCTCAGCAGAGGAGAAAGATTCGTGCATTTTCAGAAAACTAGGAGAACCAGCAGCCAGCAAAAGCAACCTCCAAATACACGGAAAGGTGATCTGCTCGGTGGAAATAGATGCACAAGTCTACGAGACATATGACTACTACTTCCGTGGGATATCATATAATTACTGTAAGATATAAACCGGAGCTAAACCTTGTCAATCTATTCAGATGCTTCCTTCTATGTTATGATTTCTAATGCAAATTCCAGATCTTACATCAGGATTACCGCCACTTAGAGAGAGGCTTCGAATCGGAGTCGGGAAATCTAAAGTAAGCGTTGAACAGAGGGAAGTCACTTGCACTGCACTCCACTTCCTCTACAAGGACAACAGCTTAACTTTGACGCTGATTTATACAACTGGAGATCACAAAACCGTGGACGGAGCTCAGCTCTGGACTAATTCTGACATTAGGAGCTGGATACGTAATTTTGAAGCAAGACTGTCACATGACATCCGCGCTATAACATGTAGCGTCCGTTCCATCAACTCCGACGAATTGATAAGTACCACTTATAGTGTAAAGGAGGGTGACAGACCAAACATACGTTAGTTAAATTTAAATTTAAATTGTATGCACTCACGACGCTAAAGCACCTTTAAACATTTCCGACTGTTTAAAACTTGTATTTATAACTATTTCTACGTAGCTTTTAATCCAGAATCTGAGACGACTAGAACAGAAGCAACAACTTTTACCCAACCAAAAACAAATGAGCCAATGACGCCTAGCCCTGGATCACGTCCTCCTAGTCCGGCAACAGGTAAGAGCCGTGACACGAACCAATAATACTGCACAACATCTATTTTAATAACTAATTGCAGATCGTCCATAAATGATGTCATCAAAGTACCCCTATTTTTAAAACTCTGTAGCTCCACCAACTAACCAGGTTCAGCTTACCAATTTTGTAAACAATAGGACGTCATTATTATTCTGCAGAATGCCATTCGGCTCATTTATTCATCATTTATTTATTCATCATTTGTAAACGATCCCTTATATGTTTTTAATTGCATGTATTTAAATTCCTCATGCACTTTTGTTTGCATTAAGCTATCTAATTAATTACCAGAATTACCGTCCCCTGCCTACGGCAGGGAGTTTTGGAATTTACAGCTTTCTACCTTCCTATTTGATTTTGATCAGACGTTTAGGAATAATTTTTTTAATTTTGAAGATTAAATTTATATGCATATCGTCAGCGAAGAGGCAAATCTGACTATCTCCTTTTGGTGCTAAAAGCGAAACTGACTATTACAATTTTTTCCTAAAAGCGAAAATGACTATCTCCATGTTTCTCGAAATACCATTAAAAGAAGGCACAAAAACTAAATGTGCCAATGCAGCATGTTATAAAGCATACGTTTTTGTTGAAGGGGCGTCCATAAATGACGTCACAAAAATTATTGCTCTTTAAGAACCCACCTACTCAGTACTATCATTATAACAGCTCAAATGTAACAACAGGCGTGTCATAAATACCAGACAAGACCCACACAGGTTAAGTGTGACTTCATTTATAGACAACCCATTATAAATATTACAATTTTTAAATTTTTAACCATTGATTTTATCATTAGCCATTGGTAATCTAAATCAATGTGTCAGCCTTTTACTGACTGAACTCAGCGTTAACGTTCAAATTTTAAGATCTCGTTTTCCGCTTAGGCGCCTTAGGCTTGACATGACTAGTGTGTAATGTTCCTGCTGGCGGTTTTCTAGTGACTACTGCTTTCTGTATGTCAGGAGTCAGGAAACAGCACGCTTGGCACATTGATTCAATATAATCATTAACTAATGGATTACGATAAATATTTTCTAATAATAAAACTTCTTTCGATAGCTAAGCTTTTATAAATGGAGGTACGTCTCCTTCATAAGACGCTGCATTGGTACATATAGGTTTTTTGCCTTCTTTTAATGTTATTTCGAGAAAAATGGAGATAGTCATTTTTGCTTTTGGCAAAAAAATGGTAACAGTCAGTTTCGCTTTTAGCACCAAAAGGAGATAGTCAGATTTGCCTCTTCGCTGACGATATTTTGTTCTAGCTTCAACTCCAAATTCTGCAAAAACCACAACAACTGAAACAACAACAACAGAAACGACTCCACTCCAACCAAAAATTACAATGCTTAATACACACTTTGTCGTGTCACGTTCACCCGCTAACCCAGCAAGTGAGTTAAACCGGGGTCACGGGGTCAGCAATAACATATAGCGCTCATTCAAATTACACTTAATACGACTTTACTGTACTGTACACCATACGTACATATTATTACCTAGTATGAATCGTCCATTATTCAGTAACATGGGTATATACTTATCTTTTTGCAGCTTCAAGTACCAAACACAATACGACCCCCACAAAACCTTTCCTTCAATTTAAAATTACAGCAACGCCATCTCTTATGACACAGCCACGAAGTACAATTACAGGTGAGCGTTCTTCGTGACATTATTCAAATTAAAACGTTACTAAATTGAGAATTTTATTTATTTCTTGTCCAATTAGTTGACATGCACCTTTATGTTATGCCTTGTCTTTTCTTGGTAATGTAAACTACTTATGATAAAACTGTAGATCCAATTTTGACAGCAACATCCAGCGATCAGCATAGCACACTTAAATACACTAAGCCAAAAGATGAGCCTACTCCTAAGCCAAATCACGCTGGTAATTCACTTTTGTTTATCAGAAATGGGTTATGAAGGATATCCTTAAAACGTAAATTTTACTACAAATGCAAAGCGACAATAAAAATACCCGGAACATGTGCTACTTATTGTACTACCGTATTAATAAAATAAAATAAACTGAAGTATAATTAATCACAAAATTATGATATAACTTAATAGACGGAAACTACACAAATCAATACATTATAAACATCGGGATGCCCACAGCTTTCGTTGTCATAGTGATAACAATAATTACAATTGGCTGCACGTTGTACCATAGAACAGTCCGAAGTCTCAAGGAAAAATTGCGCGAATTAACAGATGAGGAGATTCAAATATTTTTCGATGGAAATCTAGACGTAGACCAAGCATCTCCTGGTTACGGGTTCATTGAGTCTCAGCCGTTTAACAAAGACTACGAAATCCCGAGCCACCAACTAGAAATTTGTAGCATAAGAACTTTAATGCAATCGATTGCTTATTTAAATGCTAATTCATTAATCTATATACATATATAATTTTACTTTTGAACTACTGCTAATAACAATTTTATTTTGTATTTAATTCTTGTTAACAGTTCATGGGAAGAAATTGGGATCTGGTGCATTTGGACTCGTTCTGCGAGGCACATTGAGAGGCTCAAATGAGCCTGGAAGCAGAACCGCTGATGACATTCCAGTTGCAGTAAAGACTGTAAAGCCGAATGTTGAAGTTTCGATTTTCGTCGCACTCCTCACGGAAATGAAAGTAATGTGCTTTGTGGGGGAAAATCCGCACATTGTGGCTTTATATGGAGCCCAAACAACTAAAATACGAACACGTGAGTCATTGGTATTTAGATTAAATATTAAGTTTACTATATTAAGAATACAATACAGTTATTATAGGAGTCGTCCATTAATGGCTTACAGAGCAAGGTTAATGCTTAGTTACTAAATGCAAGTTAAACAAAAAATATCCTCTACTTTCAACGTTAATCTTATAGCAAGGAAATCATAGGGTCCCTAGTACGGTGTTCAGTGGTGTTTGAATGACGTCTTTTATGGGCAACCCCTTAACTGAATGTTTGTACATTATCATTGCCTTTATTTTGCTGTAAATTTTGTACTAAACTACAGGTGAGGTATACATCGCTCTAGAGTTTTGTGCGAACGGAGATTTACTCAATTTTCTGAAAAAAAATCGAGCCGACTTTGACGATTTGATGGGAAAAGCAACAAAAATTGTTTCCGCTCAAGCTTCTGCAGAAACGATGACGGCAAGTGTGTTATATGCAAACCAAATGACTACCATTTCGATTTCTGAGCCGTCAAAAAACATCTATCGTAATCTTCACGAAGGAGCAAACAAACCAGCAGTATACTCAACTTTGGATCTTTTAAAATGGTCCCAGCAAATCTCGAGTGGAATGGGGTTTCTTGGTTCCAAAAATGTAAGTAAATGTGCTGCTAAATTTAGAAGAAAAATGTTTCCCTGTATTTGCAAGAGATGCAATAATAACTTAAATAGTAAAAAGCAAAAACAATTCAATAAAGCATTACAACTTGTGTGACAGGTAATTCACGGAGATTTGGCTGCAAGAAACGTTCTTCTGACGGGAGATAAAACTGCCAAAATTAGCGATTTCGGTCTTTCCCGCCAGCTTCAAAACTATTCAACATACAAGAAGAAGACAAAGGCAAAACAGATACAGATCATAACTAGAAATAAAAATAACAAAAAAATAACTGTAAAGGAAATAACATAAATAATTTTAATAATTCCAGACTCCATTGCCTTGGAAATGGATGGCGATTGAGTCTCTGCGTGACATGGAGTTTTCTGTGCAGTCTGACGTTTGGTCTTTTGGTGTGACGCTCTTTGAAATATTTTCCCTCGGAACAATTCCGTACCCTGGGCGAAATTGGACAAATGAGTTTGTAGATGACCTGGTTGCTGGGTTACGGTTAAATACACCAAAGTTTGGGAATGATGACTTGTAAGTAATTATTCCAATTTTTTCCTCAGGTTTTACGTACATGAAATATTTCAACGCTAATGTTTAGAATCAACTTGCTAAATATTTTTGATTGTTTCCAGACGTAATCTTATGATGGACTGTATGAAGCTGGAGCCGTTGGAAAGAATAAAATTTCACGAAATGTGTCACCGCTTTGTTGACATTCAGAGAAAGCTTGAGTTGAAGTTGAATCCTGATTCGTTGAGTAATTACGCTGTGACCTAATTTGCGATTTTTAAACTGATTAATCACTTAAACATGTCCATTTTGAGCCAAAGCGTAGTCGTAGTTTCATACCTACCTCTAATTTAGCCTCTGGTTTTAAATAAATTATGATTAATTAGCAAATACTTTGATTCCGTATATAATATCTGGCAAGAATGGTATATTGGTAATTAAAATTGTAATTAATGTAACAATTAAACTGTATATCTCATAATAATGCGAGGGTATGTGATTCACAACAAACCTAAGTTTAACATTGTACCGTGCGCGAATACATAGCCTATTGTATTTTTTATGAAGAAAATACTCACTTTCATATTAAAATTAAAATTGTTACCTAGTTTGCATGCAGTCATGCAGAACATGTATATCGTCTATGAAGAAACAAAATGACCCATTTTCAATTTATGCCAGAATTTAAATGAGCTATGTCAAAAAAAAGACAGTAAATAAAACACATGCTTACAGTGCCAATCACGAGCTAATATTAGCAAATGATTCTATTTTTGTATACGGTTTTTAGAAGGAAACAATGTTCTATTTACACATTTTTAAAAAAGTGAACCGTTTCTGTTTTAGCGTTTTTTAAACGTATAAAATGTCCCATTTACGTGATTTTTGAAAAAGTCAAAATATTTTATTTACATATTGCTGAAAATTGTGAAATATTCTATCTACATGATTATTGATAAGTGCAAAATATAATACTTCTATGTTTTTTTTTAAATTGCAAAATAATAAAATTACATGTTTTCGAAAAATGCAAAATATTCTATTCTTCATAAACATGTTATTCTAATAATTACTGTTTAGATAGTTCATTTTGTTTTTGACTAAAAAAGAAGATGGGTCATTTCGGTTCTTCACAGAAGATATTTTTACATATATGTCAAGTAGTTTTGATTTTCAAGCATGGATTCTTTTTTGTAATGTTTTTTTCTTATAGCTTAATTTGAATGTCTAATAATGCAACTCTCAACAACACATGACGAATGTATAGTAACTATTAATGGACAATTACATTTAATGACACTTTTAGCTAAGCAGATCATGCATTAGAAATATTAGAAGTACGTGGAATTCTGCTTTTTTAATTTTATGTAACAATATTGAGATGAAAGTCGTTGTTTTAGATTTAAAGGAACAGATGTTATAACAGATTTCTACTTGTATGTGAACAAACATTACTTTTAAAAACTACTACAATTATTTTATGTTTATTATAATTAGGTTTCTGGTAATAATTATTAAAATACAAATCGCGATATTGGTTTCTAACTTCAGGAGGTACTGCTGGAGCTTTTAAGGTTTTATGTAATATAGGACTACTACATAATTATTATATACTATATTTTTTAGTGTGGTAGATACTACTTATTTACATTTCAATTCTTTCATGTAATAATTGCTCACGCATCACTAAAAACAAAGTTAAACAAGGAAAATGTATTTTAAATTGGGACTTTTGTAGTGTATGAAGTATGAAGTAAAGTGTTAAAGGTTTGGTAGTATATTAGTCGTATAAGTAGGCATTAAAAATTATCCTGTGTGTCAATGATTAAAAATTTAATTCTGACGTTATTATTTAGAATTACTAATTATTACACCGCTCTGGACAAATCAATCCAAGCAATTTTTTTACTTGAGCTTGAGGGATTATAAACTTTATTTCCGTTTTCCTACAACACTCACAATCACAATTAAAATAATTACCACATTACCACAACAAGTATTTTATAAACTAGTTAAGCACTGAAACGTGTCTATTCTGAGCTAAATAATAGTTCCAAATCCACGTTTTGCCTCTTGTATGAGTGTATGAAGAGTTTTTTGGCAAAACAGACAAGAATACCACTGTACCTTATGTTTTCGTGTTATATGTATAGTACTATAGTGTGGGTCGTGGGTCGTCTCATGTCTTCAAACCCTTTTATTAAAATGTGCTGAATTACTCATTTTTATTTTCACAACACACATTATAAATCCGCTGAACTTTCCTAGTAGCAAAATTTGAACGAGGAAAGTGTAGCTTAAAATTACGAAGACTACAAGGCATATACTCAGCTCCATATATTCATGCATATATTGTGGTATGTTGAAATACTACTAATTTAAACGTAATATGTTCATTACATTATAAATTATAAATACATAATTTAATTTGCCGCACCAGTCGAGCCGATAAACCAGTTCGACGTAAGTAGGAAATTTTGTGGGTGTAAATTATAGTGCTTTTCGTTCAAACTAACTGGCACAAGTGAATATGTCGCCAGTCACCACATCCTGATGACGACAGTTAAGAAAATGTGACATATTGATTATTTTAAAACTAAATAGGTTTTTCACTGGCACATCTAATTACAGCTTTAAAAGAAATACAGAGAGCATTTAAACTTTATGAAATCTCGTAAGCAATTATTATTGCATTGTAATTCATTCAATTTGGCATAAATTAAATTATACTAATAATTATTAGACCGAGTATAAAAACTAATACAAATTGTAATTTAAAACAGCATATTCGTGTTTCAAAGCATTCCACTCACCTACATAATAATTTAATTTGTATAACTAACAAGTAGCAAAAATCGAAGTAGGCACAATCGGTTTTGTAAGACTAAATATTAAGGTATTTACTTACCTACATGAATACAATTGAACTAGTAAAATGAAGAGTCACTTTTACATTCTAGTTACTGTTCTCACGGCACTTGCTATCCCTACTTTTAGTTTAGGTAGGGGTTCAGATAGAGTGCTAGAACCTCCAAGTGGCCTAAGGAGCGTTAACATTCGGATTGGGCAGTACCGGAACAATAAACAGTGGTACGTAGAATGCACCTTATCGCATGCGCAGGTGCAAAGTTCGTCTTTCCAGTTTGCACTCAAAACAATACGATTTGAGTCATGTGACAATCCGGAGAGGTGTTATTCTGAAAGGGAAATGAACACCGATCGGACGACGGAGGTTAAGATTTCTTTAATATGAAAGCACAAATAATTTTAATTTTCACACACGGCTTACTAGCCCGCATTATTTGTCTATCTATTCCTACCAAACTCAATAAATACCAATAAATACAGAATAGTAATAATTTACGCTTTAATTACAAACAGGTTTGCTCAGCAGAGGAGAAAGATTCGTGCATTTTCAGAAAACTAGGAGAACCAGCAGCCCGCAGAAGCAACCTCCAGATACACGGAAAGGTGATCTGCTCGGTGGAAATAGATGCACAAGTCTACAAGACGTATGACTACTACTTCCGTGGGATATCATATAATTACTGTAAGATATAATTCGGAGCTAAAAGTCTAAAAGTTGTGAGCCTTAATAGATGGTTCCTGCTGAGTTATGATTTCTAATGCAAATTCCAGATCTTACATCAGGATTACCGCCACTTAGAGAGAGGCTTCGAATCGGAGTCGGGAAATCTAAAGTAAGCGTTGAGCAGAGGGAAGTCACTTGCACTGCACTCCACTTCCTGTACAAGGACAACAGCTTAAGTTTGACGCTGATTTATACAACTGGAGATAACAAAACCGTGGACGGAGCTCAGCTCTGGAACAATTTTGAAATTAGGAGCTGGATACGTAGTTTTGAAGCAAGACTGTCACATGACATCTGCGCTATAACATGTAGCGTCCGTTCCATCAACTCCGATGAATTGATAAGTACCACTTATAGTGTAAAGGAGGGTGACAGACCGAACATACGTTAGTTAAATTTAAATTTAAATTGTATGCACTCACGACGCTAAAGCACCTTTTACCATTTTCGACTCTTTAAAACGTGTATTTGTTACTATTTCTACGTAGCTTTTAATCCAGAATCTAAGACGACTAAAACAGAAGCAACAACTTCTACCCAAACAAAAACAAATGAGCCAATGACGCCTAGCCCTGGATCACGTCCTCCTAGTCCGGCAACAGGTAAGAGCCGTGACGCGAACCAATAATACTGCACAACATCTATTCTAATATTACTAATTGCAGATCGTCCATAAATAATGTCTTCAAACTACCCCCCATTTTTAAAACTCTGTAGCCCCACCAACCAACCAGGTTCAGCTCACCTATTTTGTAAACAATAGGACGTCATCATTTTTCTATATAATGCCATTCAGCTTTTGTCCTTTGACCTCAATTATGGACGACCCCTTACGCCTTATACAATTTTGAAATGTAAAACTTTTTTCTGCTCAATATGCAATATTCTGTTGACATATTTATTCTCGGTTCACAGGGTCACCCGATCCAAATCAGCCACCGACCACGCCCAATCAAAAATCAGCAGTTACAAAAGCAGAGCAAGGACAGTCGGCAACAACACAAACCACAACTGTGCTCACAAGTATCCCGTCAATGGCCAAGGACGCAATGTCTCCTGTAACACCAACTAATCAGCCCGACTTTACAATAGTTTTTGCCTGTATGGGATTGGGATTTTTTGGTTTACTTCTTTTCACTGGCTACTGCGTACATCGCTATTTTACACTTGTAAGTTTCTTACAACTTTTGCCTATAATTTATGTTTTTTCTATTTATTAGCAACGAATTTTATGGGTTACAAAATAATTCTACTAAACGCGCCAAACAATACAACTGATATGATTTTATAGATTTGGATTTGCTGCCGGGAGAAATCACCATCTCAACTTGAAAGCCATGAGTTAAAACCTATAAAATCAGTAGTGGTAAAATTTGGCATTCCATCAAAATATATGATTTCTTTAAAGGACTTGTCTGTGGGTGAGATATTTTATTAAAACTGAAAGAAAAGCGATTTAACTTTCCTAAATTTTGTAACCAACGATTTAGTAATACACGTAAATATCATCTATGACGTATTTTAAATCCTTACATTTAGACTACAGTCAAATTGTAAGTCAAGGGCAGTTTAGTACACTGTACCAAGGACATCTAAAGAAGAGTGGAAAACGCTCCGTTGTTGTCAAAGTAAACAAGGTTGCAGGCGATGCCACAGAAGTCGCTTCACTCATTAATGATGTACAAATGCGAATTCTCGCAGGGGAGACGAACGAAAACATTGCCGCAATTTTGGGGGCGTACTTTGATCGAACAGGTAGTAAAATGCAAAAGCATACACCCCATAAGCATTTATGCCAGCTTTGGCGTGATTCTTATTATACATAATTATTGTTTATGAAAGCTGGAAAAGTGTACATTGCAATGAAATCAGCGCCAAGAAGAAATATGCGGGAGTTCCTTACAAACAAAAATATGCCGATGGGACAAATGAAAATTTTAAATATGCCGCCACATGAAATGATTGACACCTTTTGTACCTGGCTTAAAGGTGTTTCACAGGGACTAGAATTTCTACACAGCAAGAAGGTTAAGACTGAACTAAACTTAATTGAATACTCAATTTAAAGTGATTAGGAAACATAATTATTTGTTATGTGATTAGATAGTGCATGGAAATCTTGCGGCAGAGAATATTCTCGTCTGCCTTCAAAACACGAGTTCAGTGAGCATCACGGGTTTCTCGCACTCCCATCAGCTAACCGGAAATTCGTCCTATTTTGTAACGAGCCGAAGCTGGACGACGGGATGGGAGACGTCCGGTTGGAGATGGATGCCCATGGAATCTCTGCGTTACATGGAATTCTCAAAAGAATCTGACGTTTGGTCTTTCGGTGTTTTGATGTGGGAAATATTTTCCTTAGGGGCAATGCCTTACTCGAAATTTGGATATATTAACCTGTCAATGGAATTTATACAAAAAATCGAGTTTGGAATTAGACTTTCTCAACCGCAATTAGCTTCTAGGGAAATGTAAGTTATTTTTGCCCAATTCATTTTAATCCTTTTCTCTAATTTAAACGAGAGAAATTACCACTAATAGGTTATCAATGGATTTTAAAAATATTTTCGGTATTATATCTTGCTACAGATACAGAAAAATGGAGGCTTGCTGGAGTCGCTATGGAAAAGACAGGCCCAAAGCGAGTCAACTTTGTGGATACTTTAACCAGGACCAATCCAATTTGATTAATTATGTTAATCTTGCTAAATGAAAACTTTTCATTTTTGTAAATTAAGCGCCAAATTTCAATTACAATTCTAAAAGTGTACGTATTTATAAGTAATTAACTTTAATACTTTAGTTTTAGTTTTACATTCCTACATGTGTATGTACCTACGACCTACATTTTAAAGGAAAATATTAGACAGTTATTCATAACCAGTTTACCTCAAAATATTCTTATGGTCGTTATCATTGAAAAATTATAACTAAAAAATTAAAAACCAAAATTTGATGTACATTTTGCGAAATAAAAACCGTCTTTAATGAATAAACTACATTTCGCTTAATGACAGGAAGTCGGTTATATTTTGGCTTTAAGTTAGTTTTACTTTTCTATCTAAAAATTACTTCCTTTGAAAACATTTTAACTATATAAAATTGCATGAATCGGAACTTAAAGTAAAAAAAATCAAAATCTACTATATTATAAAATTAGCTTGGGGTCTTGCAATCATCACGTCATACAATAAAGGGTATGGCCGTGGTTTTTAACGAATGATGAAAAATTTGGCAGCGGGTAATAAAGTCGTATAAAAATCGACGATTTCCATATACCGCGATGGTTGCAAAGCCCCGTACAGTAGACTTATATTCAGCGATAATCTATAACTTATACGAATTGCTAAGCACAATAAAACTATTAAATTCCCACATCCTTAAATTTGATAACAAGCAAAATTAGAACAATTCGTAGAAAATCATAACCGCAAAATCTTTATTTGTTCTACTACTCCTACAAAGTGCGTACGTTAAAACGTTAGACAAATTCTAAAAAAACTTCAATTTCACTTCGGCTTAAACACACACGGTTGTGCATTAACCATTGATGCAATCTGAACGGTGTGAAATGAATTTTATTTTCATATGGGTTAGTGTAATTCTTTTCGCAATTATCGTCACCCCTTCATTGTGTAGAGGTTCCAATACAACATCAGAAGGTCACAAAGATCATCCAGCTCCGGCACCCACATATTTAGACCCGACAAGAGTCAAGACTCAACTTAGAAATTCGTCACTAAGCGCTAGTAGATGGGAGTTCGTATGCAGTCTTTCAGAGGCACACATCAAAAATAATTCTTTTACACTGCAATCAATACGAGTCGAGTCATGTGACAATGTGTATAATTGTCGAGCAGATTTGCGAGCTTATTAGGTAACAAAGTTGTTTTTAATTACAATCGCTTAACATAATTACAGTGCAATCACCGTTTGTCGGTTTTCAATGTTTGACAGTGAGTAATGCATACTGAATGTAACAACTTCATTGTCTCCCACATTATGAACAGGATTGCTCAGCACGGGAGAAGGAAAGATGCATCTTTCTCAAACCAGGCGCCCCTCCAGTAGTAACAAACAAAATTAAGGTTCACGGGAAAGTGACTTGTACTGTGAAAATCAATAGAAAAAGCTACGAATCACACGACTTATACTTCCGTGGACTGTCACGTAATTATTGTAAGATGAACCAGCGCTAATTTAATGATAATAGTTGATCGAAATTAAAACTGTAAAAAATGTTCTCAAAAATTTAAATTTTAGATCCTATTTCGGAATTGCCCCCACTTGAGGAGAGGCTTTCACTCAGTGTTGAGAAGTCAGAAAGTAATGTGAATCAAACAGAAGTCAGCTGCACAGCACTCTACTTCTTCTACAGGTCCGCCATCTTAACTTTGACCATAATTGACAGACATGGAGTGGAAAGTATTGTACAGGTTGTGAAGGAATCAGAAAATGCTGACATTAGGGGTTGGACGCATAGTTTTAAGGCATTACTGGCGAGGGAAATCCAATGTTTCGTCTGCAGTGTCCGTTTGCACAACTCAAGCCAATTGGTAAATACCACCTATGTTGTGACGTGCGAGGGTCGTAGTTAGTTCAGTTTAAATTTGCAGCACGTGTACAATGATCATGAGGGGTTGTCTAAAAACTAATAATATCCTCCTGCCTACGGCAGGGAGTTTTGAAATTTACAGCTTAGCAAATTCTTATTTCGTATTTATCAGACGTTAAGAATTTTTTATTTTTAAATTTGAAGATTAATTTTGTATGCATATTTTGGTGTAGCTTCAACTCAAAATTCTGCATTACCAACAACTAAAGCAACAACAACAACAACTGAAACAACAATCAACCCCAACAACAGAACCGACTCTACTCCAACCAAAAATTACAATGCCAAATACATCCCCTATCGTATCACATTCACCAACTAATCCAACAAGTGAGTTTAACCCGCGTCACTGGGTCAAGAATAACATATAACACCCATTTAAATACACTTAAAACAATTTTAAATCTCTCATTTATAATGTTTAAGGTTAACCTTTTTAATATTTAGTTTACATATCTAACCACTAATTTTCCACAGTGTCGCCAAATAGGCCACGGACAACGCCGCAGTCAACATCTACAAAAGGCAAGCTTGGGCAAAAACTAATACCAAAAACAAAAATATCCAATGTGTTCATAACTAACCCACCAGATGTCCCCAAGGCAACGCCTCCACCAGATCCAACCAATAAGTCTTTCGTAACAGCTGTTAGCTCTGCCATATGAGTCTAGTCTTCATCGGTATATGCTTGTTCATTAGATACTGTGGACAACGCTATTTCACAATTGTGAGCATGGTTCCTATCTTGACAATTAGATTGCTAGAATTTTTGGCTGCGTATTTAGTAGTTTTCAGAATGAATTTTCTTAAAATATCCGAAGTCATAATTATTAAAATTCTGTATATTTTCATAGGAATGGATTTGTTGCTTAGCAAGATCAACATCTCAACTTGAAAACCATGAGATGAAACCTATAAGATCTGGGCTTAAGAAGTTTGTAATACCACCAAGATATTTAATTTCCGCAAATTGTTCATTAAATGACACACAATAAATTTTTATTTTTAGACTACAGTCAAATTGTAAGCCAAGGGCAGTTCAGCACATTTTACCAAGAACATCTAAAGTTGAATGAGAAACGCTCTGTTTTGGTCAAAGTGAACACGATTGGAGCAGATGCTGGGCAAATCGCATTACTTATGAACGATGTACAGATGCGGATTCTTGCAGAGGAAACGAATGAGAGCATTGCTGCTATTTTTGGGGCGTACATTGATCGTACAGGTATAACCACGTAATAGACCTAATTACGTAGCCTAATTGTTGGGTTAGATGTAATATGTAATAATATCTAGTTAATTTTTATGAAAGCTGGAAAAGTGTACATTGCACAGTACAGAGTTTCTTACAAACCAAAATATGCCGATGGGTTAGATGAAAATTTTAAATATGCCACCTCATGAAATGATTGAAACTTTTTGTGCCTGGCTCAAAGGTGTTTCTCAAGGACTGGAATTTCTACACAGCAAAAAGGTTTAAATTTAACATTACCTAATTTATTACTCAATTTAATTGTATTAAACAAAAATGTTTTTCAATGTGATCACTACATGTTTATAGTCCATTCTGGAGACTTTATTTATTGATTGGAGAGAGTAGTTAATTAGTGGGAAGATGAGGAAGAAAGATTAAGGGTACTGGGAATCTGTAGGGTGGAGGTGGGAGGCTGGGGAGGCTGGGAGCCAGGCAATGGAGAGAGGGAGGGAAAGAGATGCATAGGGAGCAATGTAGATTAGTAGGTAGGTAGGGCGAGGAGATGAGTGAAGAGCGAGATATATAATTCAATTAAGGTACAGTGTAATGGGACAGAGACAGACAGAGAGCGAGAGAGAGAGAGAGAGAGAGAGAGGTATTATTATTATTATTATTATATGACAGGGGTTCGGTCCCAAATGGACCAACGCCGCCGAGGCCTTTATGTAGGTAGGTGCGTAATAAATAAATCCGTAATGTATAGTCCGATTTGAAGTAATAAGATGCAATTCAATGGGACCGAGAGAGAGAGATATGTTGACAGGTATGCAAATGCAAATAATACCTTATTAAATTCTGCATGGAGACGGTAAACAGAGAGAGATGCGATTGATATGGTACGTACGTAGTTGTAGTATCGATTAAAACAATCAATAATTCCAACCTGGGCCTGGATGGACAGAGAGTGCCGGGGAAAGGAGACAGTGGCAAGAGATGACTAATTCAATTAAGTGGCACGAGAGAGAGAGAGAGAGAGAGAGGGAGGGAGAGAAATGTATGTATATAGGAAGATACACGTTACGCATAATTCAATTAAAGGCAATGCAAATGGTATGGTACGCACGAACGTAGTAGCATGTACACAGTGCCCGGACCTGACGGGACGGAGTATGAGAAATGTAAAGCTATGATGCGCGCATGTTCTTCACAGCACTAAAATGTAATATATGATTATTTTATTTCTTGACTGGTGCCAGTCCCATGGCCAGGATGGACGATACTGAATGTTCCAAATTCTCTCTCTGCTTTCACCACTACTACTACCTACCTGGATCCTTTTAGCTTTTTAATTTGACTTTGTTTTGTTCCTTCTTTTTCATTTCCCAACTTTTACATTCTACCTTTGTGCTTTATTTTTTGGTTTGAATTCTGTCGTGTTGACGTTTAGCTTTTGGTTTGACTTTATTCTTTCTCCACTTCTACAACCAACCTGGATTCTGTTTGCTCCCTCAACTTATATTCTGCTTTGTTTTGTTCCTTCTTTTCATTTCCCAACTTTAACATTCTACCTTTGTGCTTTATTTTTTGGTTTGAATTCTGTCGTGTTGACGTTTAGCTTTTGGTTCTACTTTATTCTTTCTCCACTTTCTTTTACTTTCACCTTTACTTTCTGCTTCTTTTGTAGTTTTAAAAGTTCCGTATTAATATTTCTTTTGTAAAAATAATATTCTGGTCTAAGTAAAGTTGGTATATAATTAAATATGTTGTGTTTAAAAATATTTTGCTGTGAGTTACCCGACACAAGATTTTATGCTTTTGTAGCAAAATGTATAGTGTAGACATGTTAACACTAGCGTAAATAGAGCTTTCTATGTATACGTATGTAAATGTCATGTCATGTTATGTAAAAGTTGTAAAAATAAAAACTCGAGTGTTTTGGCACTTGACCTTTCAGGGGCAATGTGAATAGGGGTGCAAAACGTCCTCCCAAAAAATTCAAAACTTTCTCTTTTCCAAAACAAAAATTTATATTTGGACTTGATATTTTGATGTTAAAAAATATGGCGGATTTTATGGACGAAATGTCTTTGCCCATGTAGCAATATGTATTGGTGCAATGTGTGTCCTTTATATTTTTAGTTGTAGAAACTTCTTGTTTACATGGTATACTCGTTGTTGCTAGTGTATATGTTCACACATGTAACCATCTCAGTGTACCCCCATACAACTCTTATTTTTTAGGAATGGCTATTGTTCTCACTGTTTCTTATATAAGTTGTATTACACAAGGCAAAATGTAAAGGTTTGAAATAGGCGGTCACTGCAGTAGTTCTCCTGTGCATGTCTACTAAATAACATGATTGGAAATGCAATGTCAGTCCTCGCTTTTAACGTTGCAAATAAATAGAAACTTACAATTATGTTTCTTTGCTTTGTTTTGTGCCATCGAAATAAATATTTTTCAAGAAATAGAATTCGCTGTTGCAACTTAACTACAACTGCAGTATATTTATGCCACTATTATTAAATCTAATTTATAAACGTTCGAGTCTAGAACCCAAGGTTTACATTTTATACATTTTATTTTACTTTTTAAACTTTCACTTATACAAATTCAGAGTATAAAATATTTCACACGTTGGTAATAAGCTATTGATAAAGTATTATTATATTTTACACACACGACTTGCTACTGCTTTTTAAAATTGAACAAAACTTTAAATTTATAACAAGAACTTGGCAACATTTTTACGAGACATGACTAGTACACACACAAATTAATATTGCCGTTGGACACACTACAAAATTCACAATACTACAAATGTTATATATTATTATTTCTTTAAACTTGTGAGTTGCAGTTTACAAATTATATTCTTCATTGCTGTTTTCGTCTTCTGCATCGCAGTCTTCGTCAGAATTGTCAGAGTCGTCAATGTCTGAATCAGTGACGGCAGCAACATCAGAATAGTCAAATGGTTGTTCCGGTGACGGTTGAAACCCTGACACTGCAGTAGAAATAACTCCATTCCAATCAATTTCCACACGTTGTGGTGCCGGCTGGACTTTGACGGCTGGTTCTGGGTTATGTTCTTCCTGTGTGACTTCTTGGGCATTTAATTGACGAGACCGAGGTGTAAAATCGTGGGGTTCAGATGCAGCAAGCTTTGCGTTTTGTGTAGACAGAAAGTCAACCAAAGCGTTGATTTCCATCAGACTGAATGACACAGTGCTGCCACCATACCCAGGGTATTTCTGAGCGTAGTTTTCAGATGGGTTAGAGTTGATAAACATTTTGATTGCTCCAGTCATGGTGTTGAATGAAAAGCGGACTCGCACAGAGCGTAGAGTGTAATGTGGGCTTTGCCAGTAAGTAAACTTCTTGGCTGGATTTCGCGGTTCTTCTGAAAGCTCAGCACTGCTTCTGTTTTGAAAATACGGCAAATGGTCCGTGATCTTTTTCCCTGGCAGCGGATGGTTCTTATTTTGCTTCAGCATTTCAATTGCCCAGTCCAGAATATTATGGCTTTCAAATACAGTGAACGAAACTTTGGAATGGCTAGAGTTGCCATAGTTCTTGCGCCCAAAGTAGTAGACATGGGCCTGCAGATACTGGTCGTAGACAAGCCGTGCTCGAATTTGGTCTTCAACTTTAAGAGTCTCGTAAATAACAGTAGTGTCAGGCGTCTCGAAAAACTTCCAGTCTTGAGCAGTAATGCTACGCTCATTAAAGCCGGTCAAGTCTTCGCTGTTGTAGTTGTCGTTTTCAGTTGACAATGCATTGACTGATTTGCAGTCAGAGTTCCACTTGCCATGTCCATGGTTTCTGTCAAGTCCATATGGTGCCACACGAGGACTGTTTTGAATTGTTTGCTTTGGCAACATCAAAAGTCTGTTTCTTCCTTGGGTTAATTTGGAATTGTAAAAGTAGTCTTGATGTTGTCGAGCTTGCTTTATTTCTTTTCCTCGTTGCATGGTTGGGTATAGTTGACTGTAGTATTGAAAGAGACCAAAAAATAAGGAGACAAGTTGACTTTGAAAGTTAAACACAGAATGGTTCTAAAAATGGCAAGCTTTGCCTATTAATATCATTCATTGTAGTGGCCAGAGGTTATTAATGTAGCGATGTTTTAGTTTGGTCCCTTAGTGTATGCAGTTATGCTAATTCATGACGACGGGTGATCAGAATGGGGGTCTAAAAATTGCGTCCTGTGATTGGCTAAGGTGGACCATAGTCCTACCCACCACCCCTTTTTACGAGTCTAAGAACAAGAAACTATAATAACAAAGTTCCAATACTTGTATATTTTAAATTCAGTTGTCCAGCACAATTCAATTGAGAAGTCCATCTCCAGGAGAGCTGCTATTGTATGAATGTTGTGGATCCGAGCAATTTGTACTGTAGCATGCTGACTTTCATAAGCTGCCAGTTTTGTGGCGCTTCGGTTTTTGCTAAGAGAAGTTTATGGGCTCGACCAACAGAACCCAAATACTTTAATAGAGACTTGAATGCTAGGTTTCATACTAACAATTTTAGTTCAGTTCAACATCGATTCACTTGTGGACAGTGCCACGGAAGTATATATTTTTCTTTACAACTTCAGAAACTTCTTTGTGCAAACACCCGCGACAGTCAACTTTGGCTAGAGCCACTACCAGTAGTATTACAAAGCTTGCCATCCTCAGAACGAGAATCGCATGAGCCAGCGGAAAGAGTTTGTTGTAGACACATAAAATGCTGCTCATGTAAACGAACTTCTTTTGAGTTTGCAGAGGTTGTTGAAAAAACGTTGAAAGAATATAGGGAGGCAATTCGTCGGGGCTTACCTAGACTAATTTTAGAACTATTGCCACACAAACCACTGATGCCACAGTCGCGTTTCTATGCTTTCAATTTAAATCACTCGCTCTGCCCAATCTGTTTTTACAAGCATCGACTTACCGCCAGAGACAACGAAGATTGTAAATGTGAGTGTGATTTGTCTAGTTCTATTTCTGATAAAACATTAAAGTGGGAACCATTGTACTCATTTGATCGAACTTAGTTTGACGATTTGACGCAAGCTGCAATATTACAAATGTCTCAACCTCCAGATGTGTCGTATACTTTTATGTCACCCGCTCAGAAACGAATTATTGATCTTGTGAGAAATCAAATTAAGTTGCCTAAAAACCAGTTTTACCAAAATGCGTTGAGAATGATTGTCACAAGTACTCTAGGAGCTGGAAAGTCTCCGGCTCTAAAAACAATAAATCATATACTGTCACAAAAACAAAGTCACGATCGCACGTTTTCATTTGGAACTGTTTAATTTATCGGGATCTGTGCTTCATGTGTTGGAGAAACTACATTTACCTATTATTCAAAATTCGACTGCGTACAAGCGGAAATTTGTTAGACTAAGTAGGCAATGAAAAATCACACGTAGATAGACTAGCTTTTCAAAACGTCATGGTTTTATTATTAGACATTGTTTCAACTTAATTTCACATGCGTATTGTAAATAATGTAACAGACTGAGTCTCACCTGCCAAAATACTGTACAGTTCTATATAAAATATGATCCAAGTCTGTAGTAGTTTGAATTTTAAAATTAAAAGCCCAAAAAATACTATGTACACCTTGTTAATAATATATTGTCTATTAAAAAATAGTGTATAAATGTAAATGTGGCTGGGAGTGTATAAAAAGCATTGATTTTAAGACTCCGTATGCATTTACAATCGACAGTTGTTCAATGATGGTCAGTAATTATTACAGCTCTAAATATGGCAGAAATACGTAAATCATATTTAAACTCTAGATTCAAGGGTTCGTATTCGGCCCTCAGTGGTTTTCTCAAGAATAACAAAAACTTTCATGATAAAGCAGTAGTAAATAAGGAGCTAAGTCAGCTGCGTTCATTTTCAATGCACCGGCCTGTACGCAAAAACTTTAAACGACGAAGAACTTTAGTTAATATGGAAGGGGAAATTTACTGTGCGGATCTGAAAATCTTGGGGAAAGAATTTGCTAAAGATAATTCCGGCTATGCTAATATTCTATTCGTTATTGATGCATTTTCAAAGAAATTGTACTGCCGTTTTATTAAAAACAAGAAACCCGAGTCAGTCATCAAAGCTTTTAAAGATATTTTTAAAGAATCAAAGAAGACTCCAATATACCTATTTACAGACCAAGGTGTGTCAGCCTTCAATGTCTTACGTATATTATAATAATATTATAAATTAGTATTAGAGTTATATAAATCTATTTAATTTAAATTATTATAAATTGTAGCTTGACCCTATTATATTAATTTGTATACAGGCACAGAATTTCGCGCCGAGTCGTTTAAACAGTTTTTAAAAACTCATGGAATCAAGTATTATAACACATATAGCGAGACAAAGTCTAGTATAGTAGAGCGGGTTATAAGGTTAGTCTGTCAGGATTGTAAGCCTTTATATATTTAGATACAGTATTATATAGTCACGTATACTAATGATTACATGCTTTGTTTGGTATAGGACCATCTTTCAACGGATTGCTAGGTACATGACTGAGAGAAATACAACTAGGATTATAGATATATTTCCCGCCTTTGTAAAGGTATACAACAACACATTCCACTCAACAATACAGATGGCGCCCTCTCAAGTTAATCGATTGAACGAAAACCAAGTCTGGAGAACAATGTTTTCAGATATAATTAACAACACTGACAAAAGAAAGGCAAAGTATTCCCTCGGCGACCATGTTAGAATTAGCCGAACAAAACTCTTATTTGATAAAGGTACATGTAATAAATACACGTAGTTCAACAAACACAGTATATATAAGAAGATGCACTTTAGGTTTAACATGCATTCATCGTTTGTATTTCAAACAGGATATAGCCAATCGTACTCGGAGGAATTGTTCCTTGTAAAGTCAGTAAACTTTGATACTATACCTATAACCTACTACCTTGAAGATCTGAATAACACGCCTATAACAGGAGCATTCTATAGTGAAGAGCTGAGCCTAGCCTAATATCTGCTACAATGGAGCCTTCTGGATTCTTGCCCTTGTTTTCCAATGCTATACAACAGCAATTTTCGCAGAAAAGAAGAAGACTGGACGGCCATTACTGCTCGCCGTTAGACCGAGATCCTATTGGTTCCGAGAATATATACGTGACAGTTACAAGTGACCAGCAAAATAGTGTATATACAGATAACACACCAGCAAGCTTTGTAGCTGTGTTGCCATACCCTTTGGATCTGCAAAACTATGACGTTGGACTCGTAAGCCTGAGGTATACTTCAAGCCCACAACCTGCTATGATACAACCTGTTCAGAGACCACGAGTACGTAAAGTGCGAAACACAACTGCCGTTGAAGAAGATGCAATTGGCAAATTATTTCCAAACTACAAGCCAACTATCAAGACATTTGTCAACTTTCAAAACCAAAAAACGACCTTGAAAGAATTTATGAGTGGACTCACTACCAAGCTAAGGCTAAATAAAGACACTGTGCCATTGGACGTTGCACAGAAAGCATTGAGCTTGAACCCTGGCAATATACATATGCTACTCCAGAACCTGTCCCCATCAAATAGTGTCATTATTGAAATTCCCAAATCACTTTCATCATTTTTCAAGCAAAACAGATCCAGATTTATGTCAGGAAACCATTATCCGTATGCCAATGTACTTGAAACTGACATGGAAAGTATTCCGATTGGTGCAAACTTTAATTTTGGAGCTGAGAAAATTCAAAATATGGAAAACATCATACAGCTTTACCAAGGCTTTGAGAACATTTTAATGTTTAGAAGAGAGAATAACCATGGAGATTCTGATTTTCGCAAATTCTTTGAACGATTTAACGTTGAAATGAATGACCCAGAGTTTTATAATATAAATCTAAAGATTGAATTTCCGTTAGATGAAAGTAATACAAAGTGCAAGCTTACATTTGAATGCAGTGAGAACGAGTATGTAATTTTGCCTGAACCCATCGCATTGTGCTTAGGACTGCAGCAGCACGACAAGTTTTATAATGGCGTCTACGAATCTGAATTTGATTTAGATGAAGAGTTATACAATAACATTGTGGACTATGAATATATGGACTTGCGATTATTCAAAAAATATGCAAACTTTATTCCAATGAACGAACCAGAAGAACTAGATTTGGATCACGTGGTGCATGAAATTAATCGTACTCTAATGGAAAATTTGTGGGCTGATACGCAAGTACAGTTTGAACATGCGGATGGACACCTTAGTATACCAGGCATGCGCGAAGATATCACAGTACAGCTGCCACTACTTGTGAATCGATTTTTCGGCTTTGATGACAATTTTATATTCAAAGCTGACGAGTCTGCGCAACTGAGACAGGAATTAGCAAAGGAAGAAGAACGAGAAGTAGAAAAAGAACAATTTGAAGAAGACGTTGAGCCTGAACACACTGTACCAGCAAAGAGGCTTCTTGTATTATGCAGCCTAGTTGAAAACCAGTTATATGCCTCTCATTCACTGCCGTTACTGCGAGCAGTCGATATATCTAATGACTACACTAATGAGACTGTCCACAGCTTTGTCCCTATACTGTTTGTGCCATTACACAGACAACAACATCAAGTAATGAGATTCAGTTTGGTCAATGAGTACCGTTCCCTTGTGCAACTTGATGCCAATACTCAGACTATAATTGAATTGCAGTTTCGACCTCGCAATTTCTAAGCAAACAACATGCCGCCAAGTATAAAAGGCGAAGACGTGCGAATTTAGCAGTTATTCTTATTTAACCTTTGAAGTGACAACATCAAATCTTTTAAAGAGCAAGTTCTAAAAATTCTTATTATTGCAAACCAGTCTGAATGCATTCAAACTAGTGCTTAAATAAACATTGTTGTTTATCAATAATGCGTAAGATACTGTGCAAAAACATTTACGACACAAATTCAAGTGTAGTGGACGAAGACATTGTGAAAGATAGCTTGCTTGGTGAATACTGTGTTCTTGAACCTATTTCTGCAAATCAAAATAAAGACAGCAACAAGAGCCAAATGGGGGCAGGCGATAATAGTGTAGCAATTGAAACTGCAGAACCTATCGGAAATTCATTAGGCGATTCAAGTGTCGAAGAAAATCAATATCTTGTGCCATTGAAACAACGTAGAATCACTAAACCAACTGCCACAGGCCGTAAATGCAGAGTATCTCATTGTCGCACTTCATGCAATAAACACAGAAGTACATCACGTAAACCACCAGCTCGAGCCAGTCAGAGTGGAGGCGGAAGGATGGTGTACAGGCGCACTCAAGCTGGAGGATCACGGGGCAGGCGTGTTAAGAAGAGAACGCAAATTGGGGGTCGGCTGCGAAAAACCCCAGTCTCTCGTGTAAGACGAACTGTATCAAGCAGAAGTTCTACCCAGACTGGGGCAGGACGTAGGCGCAATATTAGCCGACGACGATAAGTTATAAACTACTGTTTGCTGAAATTTTTGTCATTCAACATCCTGACTACCACGAAGCAGTATCAAAAGTCTATTAGCAGCTCCGCAAATCATGGAAACACAAGGCTTTTACGACGAACCGACAGTGTACGAGGGGTCCCAGAAGTCTATTCAAAGCAACCTAGTGCTTGATAAACTTCCCCCAACCAATATAAGTCTTGAAGATGCACCTGAATATTACCCATATTATCCAGTGCTCAGTCCAAGAGATAATGAGAATCCCCTTATATTCGACATACTAAAATCTCCTGGAAAATACTACAACTTGAACGAATCCCACTTGGAACTAGCTTGCCGTGTAATGCTAGCAGATGGCAAGGAGATCGCAGCTACCGACGTGGTCGCTCCGTGTTCCATGCTGTTCTATGGCCTATTCAGTAACATGGAATTCTTTCTTAATGGCCAACTCGTGAGTGACAACTCAAATCACTATGCCATTAGTTCATACTTGAAACGGGAACTTTCATCAAACCCAATTGAAAAGAACAATGGAATGTTGGATCAGCTGTACTACCCAAACATTACTCCCGATGAATTTAAGAAGACAGACACCGGATTTTTGGCTAGATACAATATTGCAACACAGTCAAAACCGTTTACTATGGTAGGAAGACCCGAGTCACCATTCTTTGAACAAACGCGAATGCTGCCTGGAGAAACTGATATCCGAATTATCATGCGCAGATCTCATCCTGCCTTCTGCATTGACGCTGAAACTGAAACAAGGTCTGGGTATTCTGGCTGTCCATTCCGTGTAGACATTGTTAATGCTGTACTGTACTTGAAGCGGCAGACAGTATCTCCAATGGCAATTGAGAAGCATAGACTTAATCTCAACAATGGGACTTTGAAGTATCCTTGCCTTGAACCTGAGATCAAGAACTTTGTCATTCCATCTGGAGTCAGCTCGCACTCATTGGATAACTGTATTAACGGCAGGTTGCCGCAGTATATAGTTTTTGGACTTGTTGATTCTGCAGCGTACTTGGGGAAGCTGACCAAATCATTCTGCAACTTTCAACACTTTAATCTCAGCGAAATCACAGTTTCAATGAACCAAGAAGCAATAGAGTACAAGACATTGCCTATGAGTTTTAAAGATGCCTCTGGTAATGGTCAAGATAATTACCTACTTGCTTTGAACACCTTGAAGAAGACCGCAGCCAACCCAACTCTAGGAAATGGCATATCTCAGCAGAACTACACCAAAGGAAGAGTCCTGTTTGCATTTGAGCTGGTACCTACACAAGCTAATGCACTGAGTGTGAATAAATCTGGTCAAGTTCAGATCCAGTTGAAATTCAGAACCGCATTGACCACGTCTGTTACGGCTATACTGTTTAGCCAGTACCAAACCGTAGTTGAGATTGACCGAAATAAGCAAGTCATCATCAACCGTTAAAATGTATGTAGCAAACCATCAAGCTTTCTGCCAAAACACCTTAAACCCAAAACACCTTAGACAAATGTGCATAAAATCACGTGTGCGAATTCAAGACATGTCTGTTGCTAAATAGAAGCTGACTGACCAACAACAACACGCGCGTGCAGAATGAATACAGCACAGTTGGAGCAATGTCTCGGAATCTTACTTGGCAGAACAAGCATCAAATACTACGTAATAGCTGCAGACGAAATGAAGATTACATTAGAAAACGCAAGAAAAGAAACCAGCAACGGGGAACTATCGTATCCAATTGCAATAATACAAAATACAGACAAGCTAGAGGGCACTGGGCGTCACTGGATTTGTTACTGGATCGTTTCGAGAGAATCCTTTGAATATTTCGACTCCTATGGTTTCCCAATTCAGCAATACAAAAACCTCCAGGTGCCAGGCAGATACGTTATTGCAGAAAATTGTACAGCACTGCAGAGTGGACGATCTACTGTTTGCGGAATGTATTGTTTATATTTCTTATATTCGCGTGCAATTGGTATTTCATACCAAGATTTTATAAATGTATTTACATGTTCTGTACTAGTTAATGATAGAAAAGTTAAAAAGTTTGTAAATATGATCCCAATGTTAAGCAAGTGTTCTACACATAGATATAAGTTACAGTCTAATACATGTAAAGTATGTTGTCCCGAGTTTTGTAAAAATATGTTATGGTATCCCTAGGCTTAAGATATAACAATAAGAAGTGTATATTGTAAATATATAGCAATTAAGCACCCGTTTTTGTAAACCTATTGTGTATTGTAATACATTAAGGAATAAAACATTGTCTATTTAATGTAAAAACCACAGTTTATTGTGAAACTATAGTAATAGTATAGAAATTACATTGTATAAACTATATATATATATGTTTTTGTATATAATATAAGTCATAAGTTAATGTTTAAGTAAAATTGTAAATGAATACACAGAGTACTATATACATATTTGTAAAATGTCTGAATAAACGTATGTTAATTGTATAAATAATAATAAAAATGTATAAAATGTAAATAGTTTAAGAATTAGTAGCAAATTGTATAAGAAATAGTTGTATAAATAATTAGCTATTATAATATATTGTAAATATTCCTTAAATATACTTGTCGTTTGTGAGTTCTGATCAGTTGTTGTTTGCACTTGACGATGGCAACATCAGATACTGTTGACTTTAAATTAATACACCCTTTTACGGCTATGCTATGTGGCCCTAGTTTTTCTGGTAAAAGTACTCTGTGTTTAGAAATTGTTAAGCGCCGTAGGCAAATAATTGGAAATAATATTAATAAAGTGTTGTATATAAGTGTACATACTGACCAACCAGAATTTTCAAGCACTGATTTCATAGAAGATAAAGATATAACTTTAACATCTGATATAGATAATATTGAGTCACTGATTCAAGAAATAGACAGCCCATGTCTTATTGTTTTAGACGATCATTTAAACTTTATGGAAGCAAATCATAAGGCTAGACAATTAGTTCAGAAAATATTCACAGAATTGTCTCATCATATGAATTTCAGTGTAATACTTATTCTGCAAAACGCCTTTTCTAAAGAACTGAGAACCACTAGTTTAAGTACGAAATATCTAGTTCTCTTTGACGTGCCTAGAGACCGTAGCATAATTAACCAAATTGCAAGACAAATTGCACCTAGCCGTAAGAAGTTTTTGCAAGAAGCATACGAAAAAGCATGCAGTCTACGCCAACATAGTTACTTGTTCTTGGACTTGCATCCACAGTGCCCGAACCCACACATGTTTGTACGTAATAACATTTTCCCTGTAAATGGTACTGACATATATGTATACAAATAAAACTCATCATGCCGGTGGAACGCAAGAGAAAAAGTCTGTTTGAAGAAAACTTTGAATATCTATCACTATTAGCAAACTCAAAACCAAGAGAATATTCAACTTACATCAAGTGTGCAACTGTTGATTTGCTTTATGTTATAGCAGAGTGTATATTCAACGTAGATAAGTTTTGCAAACATATAGATCCGCGATATTCAAATCAAATAAATCGACTTGTAAAAACTTTGAAAAAAACGAGTCTAGTTAACATGGAAAAACTATATATAAGAAACAAGAACCTTGTGCGTCGAATCCTAGCAACAATATTCCACAAAGTTTACAACAGTGAAATCTGCCGTGTTACACTACTGTCAGATATAATTTGTGCTGATAAAATATACAATTCAAACAATTAAAATAGCTATGGCTACTGTTATGAAAGCAATTGAACCCAAGCTCTACGCTGAGCTTATGAAAATCCGAGAAGAGCAAAAGGCTTTAAACGTTGCTAAGCAACACTGCTGTTTGCCAGAGAATAAACTCGATTGTTACAAAGAAGTTCCAATGCACGTTGGCGGAAATTACAAAGAACCAAGTGAAAGTTCCTCCATCAGTGCTCCATCTGGCGTCGATAGGTTGAAACAACTACCAGTTCAGGAGTGGCTCAGCTACGAGCAAGTAATGTCTCAAGCTAATATAAAGAAACCACAGCTAAAATCAGTTCGGGGCCGTGGATATGCATACGTGAGAAATCGCAGCAATACAAGTGCATCAAAGAAAGTTAAATCTCGATATATATAAATAGAGCTGCCATCAATTAGACAGTGTCAGTCTACCTTGTAATGCCAAAGTGTTCAATACAAAGCAATACAATGTTTCTGCAACGTGTGGTATTTCGTTTTTGCGCACTGGCGCTTCTCCTACTTGCAACATGTTGCAACACTGTAGTGCATGCCCAACATGAAATAAATAATCCAATAGTTGACACTAAAAGCACCGCTCCAAGCTTTGAAAGTACACCAAGCAATAATGGTTTATTTACAAAGGAAAAGATAGCCCTAGAAGCAATACAAAACACCCTCCAGCAAGACAAACCGTCATTTTCCAGCCCTGTTATTACGCCATCTGCCGTAACCAAGCCCAGTTCATTCAACAAGTTGATTCTTCAAGCCTTAAAATATATGCTTGAAAATTTGAATACGCAAAACGGAATTATACTTGATGTAGTGGACAAGTACAACCAACACGAAGCAAAACCGGTAGTAAATACAACGTTTGACTTGATTAGTGAGTGCAAAATTCACCATTACGTGTAATACAAATATATATTGTACTAACCATTTGATGCGCATATAACACGTGTCCATTTTTAAACCATTGCTAAATGTGCATTTGTTATTGTTTTTCTTTCTGCGCATGTGCAGCCATCTACGTGTCGTTTATCCTGGTCCTACTTCTCTTTGTATTCAAAATGATCAAGATTTATCGCAATGGTAAACTATGGTCCCTAGTGAAATCAGAAGGGGTTTACCAGAAACAGGTGGCCACCACCCACCACGGATCAACTATAAGTACCGCGGCGGACTCATAGGGACCCTCACACCATCTCAAGCACTCCTCTGAGCATCAACGTTTCCATCCCACTCCACTCGCCTCAAAGAACAGCATTAGAACATACGAAAAGCATCGACTCTACAACATTACTTGTTAAACATGGATCAATCAGCCTTGGTACCAAACACGGCAGTTCAGTACCACGAACAGCCAAACTTCCCAACTGTTCGCAAAACTGGAACTACTGACTATGTACGTATATTTTGGTGTCAAGTACATGTGATATTACATTGTTTATTTCCTTCCGTAGTTATTTTATTGTTTAATATAAGTTTGATTTTAATCATATTGTGTTTGTTGGTTTTTAGCGCTTTGAGTGTTCCATGCCTAGATGTCTGTTCGAATGCAGAACGTATGTGGCGTATCAAGCTCACGTTGAGGATGTTCATCACTGTGGAGATTGCAACCGATTCTGTTCTGACAAGACCCGTCATTCATGTCTGCACCCCGGCGAGCGTCGTGCACACTATGACAACAGAAATCAATATCAAACTGGCGGTGGAACCAGTCGTTCAGGAGCAACCTACGGACTTGATTCTACTACCAGCAGTGAAGATAGTCCCGCAGGCCCTTCTCGTCGCCCTCGTCGTTCGTCACTAATAGATCAAGATGTATTTCAAGAGTCCTCAAGAGCTCATAAGGGACTAATGGTGACTTACATGCATCAACCAACTGAAGAGTCTCAAGACGTTACATACATCTTGACTGAACTATACCAGTCTATTATAAAATTGTTAACTCAAAACTTAGCTGTACATATTAGTATTAAGGCTCAACTTATATTAAATGTAGCATTAGAATTAGAAATTATAGTAGAAAACGAACCAAAAAAAGAAAAACGTAGCATTAAGTTAGTGTCTAGTAATTACGATATAATGAATGAAGACGAAATTGAAAACTTTATATTTAATAGTGCAAGTGAAGTTATACAAAAGCTTAACGACTTTAATAAGTACGGTACTGGTTGGACACTTCAGCAAGTAAATTCTATTCAATTTAAAGTAGGAGTTTTAAATTTATTTTCAAATGCTAAAGCAAAAGGATATATTAAATTTCCAAAACTCAACCCAAGAAAATCAGGATATTTAAATATTAAAAACAAATGCAATGACTGCTTTAAATTTTGTGTTGCTGCTCACACATACCGCAATGAAATCTTGGCTGGGTATAAAGTAAATAAGAAGACAAACAAACCATACACTACTCGCTATGCTAAACAAAAACTAGAAGACCCAGACCAGTATATTCCCTATTTTTCGAAATTTGATTTTACTGATATTAATTGTCCTTTGCGTATTGGCGAAGATTTAAATAATTTTGAAATTAAAAATAATCTTGGTATTAATATTTGGAGTCATCGCGATGACGACATTGTCCCTATAAGACGGTCGCGCAATTCTGAGTTAACTGAACTGTGTAATTTATTTTTAATTTACAATCAAGAAAAGGAAAACAAGACTAACTCTTACCATTTAGTTCTTATTACTGATCTTGATAAATTTATGCGTAATGGACGTCAAAAAAAAGCTTTTTATTGCGAATTGTGTTTAAGAAGTTTTAACTCTGAAAAGAATTTACAACAGCACAGTGACAACTGCTAAGTTCGTGAAGAAAGAAAAATCATTTTTCCTAAACCATCGGAACGAGTTAAGTTTGCAAAACCATGGCAAACACTTCCGTACCCCTTTGTCATTGTTTATAAGTTCTTTACGTTTGCAAATCCGATTCAAGATTTTAAACTTGCAAAAAATAACACAAAGTATACAACAGAAATTACACCTGCAGCTTATTCTTTTATTATTATTAGAAGAATGCAAGATAAAGACAACGTTGTTTCTATAGAGTATTTTGATGGGGAAGATGTAGTAAAACATTTTTTTACACGTATATTTTACTGGGCAAACAGGTTACTTACACATATTAGAGAAACAAATAACAAAGTAAAACCAACAGAAAGTGTAAGAGTACAGTTTGAACAAGCTACGCACTGCCACCTGTGTGAGCGCGAATTTAGTAAAGAAACCAAGACGATCAGGACCTTTCACCATAACCACGACCATGGTAATTTTGAGTTTGCTGCATGTAGTCGTTGTAACCTAAATATTAAATACAAGCACGAGATCCCACTTATTTCGCACTACGGAGGTTCTTTTGATTATCACCTTTTAATTAATGCAATGAAAATTAATATGTTTTCGTCCAAAAACGTAAAAGCTCTTGCAAAAGCCCCAAAAGAATTTATTTCAATAACAATAACTGCTAAGGATACGTGGCTTCCTAAATTAAATTTAGAATATCCCTCTGAAAATTCAAAACAACCCAACTATACTGGCAAATCTTTTGCTTCAAAAGTTAAAATACGTTTTATGGATGCCAATTTATTTTTCGACTCTGATTTATTCGAACTTGTAGATTCACTTAACGCAAAAACCTCTCAGTCACTTAAAATAGTACAGCAGTGTTTATATAAATTTTTACCTACACAAACCCATGGTTCTTTTGCAAAGAAACTTAAAGTATCAAAACCATGCCATGACGATCTTGTGTTATTACAAAAACCTGTTTATTTTCCTTTCTTGTCTCTTACTAAAAATACAAGTCTTGACATTCCTATTCCCACAAAATCGTGTTTCCAAAAATCTTTACTTGATGATATGCCAATACCAGACAGTGAATGGGAGCTTGTTCAAAACATCTGTGCAAAATTCAACCTTTTTACATTAGCTGATTACATGCGTTTTACTTGTTTGTTAGATACAGTATTACTTGCAGAAGTTTGGCAAAATTTTCGAAAATTTGGAATGGAAACATACGAAATGGATCCTACCTATTCTTTAACTTTGCCAAGCTTCTTATGGCAATGCTTTTTAAAACATTCAAAAGCTGAAATAGATTACATAAGAGATTACAGGGTATATGAAATTGCAAAAAATGGAATAAGGGGAGGTCAATGTATATTTGCAAAGAAACATGTGACTGCAAATCACGAACGTTGTCCGGGTGGGTTAGATACATCACAGCCACGTAGACACTTACTGTCACTAGATATCAATAGTTTATATCCACATAGTATGAAGTCACTGATGCCAGTGTCTGATTACGAGTACATGGAAACAAAAGATCTTATAAACATAGACTGGACTGACCCAGAATTAGGAAGTACGGAAGGAAGCTATGGGTACGTACTGGTTTGTGACTTGCAATACCCAGAGCATTTGCATGATCGCGACGCAAATTTGCCTCTTGCCATGGAACAGAGAGTAATAAGGCTCGAAGAAATGCCGAGCCAGTTAAATTTAAAATATCGCAAAAACGCTTCAATTAAACATTTTATATCCCGACCAAGACTTATGTTAACTCTTTATGACAAATTCAATTACACAGTTCATTTCAAGGAATTGCGCTACTATCTTTCAAAGGGAATGGTACTCTTAAAAATACACTGTGGTGTTAGATTTAAACAACAACGTTACTTCAAATCATATATAGATGCCAATCTAGAAAGACGCAAGCAAGCAAAAACCCCTTTTGAAAATAAATTACTTAAATTCCAATCCAATGTTTTGTATGGCAAGACTTTAAAAAAAGTTAAAGATTATGTTGAAACCAGTATTTGCACCAGTACCGCCCATGCTGAAAAACTACTTGCATCACCACGATGTAAAGATTTTGATGGTTTGTCTGATTGTTTAAGTATTATTACGCAATATCTTAAGAGGTATCGTGCAGATGACTTGTCACTCACAGGACTGGCAATTTTAGCCAATGCAAAAGTTAACTTCTATGAAAAGTTTGATATGCTGTGTCGAATATTCCAGAATAGAGCTTACTTGGATTATTCAGATACCGACGGATATGAGTTAGATATATTAGATCCCTCAAATACTTTGTGGGATGATATAGTTAGTGCACGTGCAGAATTTGATTTCAGCAAAATTCCACGAAATCATGAGTTTTTTAAGCGCTACGAAAATAAGTATCCAGAGTTGTATCTTCTAAATAAAGACGAGAGTGGCAAAATAAGAATACAGAGCTTAGATGTATCAGAATTAATTACACTTAAGCCTAAAATGTATAGCATGTTATATTTAAATAGTAGCGAACAACAAAAGTTCAGAGGTGTCCCGGCTATTGCGTTACGCCAATGCAGGCACGACAAGTATAAACAAATGCTTGAAACAGACAAGCCGTGTAATATTATTGTAAATTCTATACGATCAGTAGATCATAACATGTACGTAGTGAGTGTAAATAGATTAGCATTCAACACATTAGATATATCACGGGTATTTTCAGACCCCAATGATTGTAATTTTAGTTTGCCCTTTGGCCATAAAGATTTGTTAAATAAGTAAATATATTATTCTGTAATAGTTGTATATTTATAGTTTTATAATAATGTAACCTAAATATATAATGTATATACTGTTACGTATACCTTTGAATTATTAAATGTTCTGTATTTGTAAGACTTGTGTATTTTAATTGTTTAGTATAGAAGCAACCTAGCTGTTTAATGTCAATGTTATTTGTGAACTACATTTATTTATTAAATACTAAGCTCTAGCTTGTAAGAAGTGTATATATATTTTAAGTATAGTGTAGATGTAACCTAGATATATAATGTATATGTAAATGTTAAGTATACCTTTGAATAATTAAATGTTCTGTATTTGTAAGACTTGTGTATTTTAATTGTTTAGTATAGAAGCAACCTAGCTGTTTAATGTCAATGTTATTTGTGAACTACATTTATTTATTAAATACTAAGCTCTAGCTTGTAAGAAGTGTATATATATTTTTAGTATAGTGTAGATGTAACCTAGATATATAATGTATATGTAAATGTTAAGTATACCGTTAAATAATTAAATGTCCTGTATTTGTAAGACTTGTGTATTTCAATTGTTTAGTATATAAGCAACCTAGCTGTTTAATGTCAATGTTATTTGTGAACTACATTTATTTATTAAATACTTAGCTCTAGCTTGTAAGAAGTGTATATATATTTTTAGTATAGTGTAGATGTAACCTAGATATATAATGTATATGTAAATGTTAAGTATACCGTTAAATAATTAAATGTCCTGTATTTGTAAGACTTGTGTATTTCAATTGTTTAGTATATAAGCAACCTAGCTGTTTAATGTCAATGTTATTTGTGAAGTACATTTATTTATTAAATACTTAGCTCTAGCTTGTAAGAAGTGTATATATATTTATAGTGTAGTGTAGATGTAACCTAGATATATAATGTATATGTAAATGTTAAGTATACCTTTGAATAATTAAATGTTCTGTATTTGTAAGACTTGTGTATTTTAATTGTTTAGTATAGAAGCAACCTAGCTGTTTAATGTCAATGTTATTTGTAAACTACATTTATTTATTAAATACTAAGCTCTAGCTTGTAAGAAGTGTATATATATTTTTAGTATAGTGTAGATGTAACCTAGATATATAATGTATATGTAAATGTTAAGTATACCGTTAAATAATTAAATGTCCTGTATTTCATGTATATAAATGTTGTATAAATTGTAATAAATTCAAAAACATTGTAATTTTGTATATAAACCTGCCTGTGTACTGATACAGCCCAAACACAATTTGATTGGCCTGGGTGATGCATCTTATTATATGGCGCTGCACACATGCTTACGTCGCTGTCTCAATTTGCATTAGATTTAGCACACCTTGGCAAAGACACAAATAATTCGCAACACTAACTATGCAATAACTCTCCTTCTTCTTCTTTGTCTCATTGAATTGCATCTTATTACTTCAAATCGCATTATACATTACGGATTTATTTATTACACACCTACCTACCTACCTATCTACCTCACTCCATTACCCGGATCCCAGCCTCTCCAGCCTCCCATCTCCAGCCTACAGATTCCCAGCATCCCTAATCTGAAGACGTACCCCCCTCTTCTTTCTTTACTTTCTCCCATTTAAACACAACCAATAAACTTAATAAAACCAGAATGGAGTCTTTATAAGTAGTGTGATCAGATCGTGCATGGAAATCTTGCGGCAGAAAACATTCTCGTCTGCCTCCAAAACACGAGCTCAGTAAGCATCACCGGTTTCTCGCACTCCCAACAGCTGATTAGAAATTCGTCCTATTTTGTAAAGACTCGGAGCTGGACGACGGGATGGGAGACGTCCGGCTGGAGATGGATGCAAATGGAATCTTTGCGTTACATGGAATTCTCAAAAGAATCTGACGTTTGGTCTTTCGGTGTTTTGATGTGGGAAATATTTTCCTTGGGGGCAATTCCTTTCTCAAAATTAATATATTCAAACCTGTCTATGGAATTCATACAGAAACTTGAGTTTGGAATTCGACTTTTACAACCGCAGTTGGCTTTAAAGGAAATGTAAAATAAAATTTTATAATTAAACTTTTACTTCGTATATTTGTAAAGCATAATGCGGTTAGCGATTTAACTGTTAAGCATGAAACGTATACATAGAGACATGTGTTGGTAATTAAATTCAACACATACATAATAGTACGTTTGTGTTCACTATAGCTACAGCAAAATGGAGGCTTGCTGGAGCCGCTACGGAAAAAACAGAACCAAATTAAGTTATCTTTGTCGATATTTCAATGAAGACCAATCAAAATCGAATAATTATGTAAATCTGGCGAAATAGACTTTGTATTATTTTTAATTTATGGCGCCAAATTCAAATTCTAGTTAAAACAGACAGGGCACATAATATGTAAAAATAATTTTCTTTAATGCTTTCAATTTAAGTTTAATGTATATAATGTACGAACGTGCCTAAATATACAAAACTCTGTGGTAATTTATCTTAGTAAGTTGTCTTTGACACCACTGAATTATTACAAACTACTCAGAGTTGTCAATGTCACATGTTTTAATTTTATGAAAAACCATTTTGTATTTTTAAACTGAATTTTCCTTAACTGCAAAAAAAGTTGGTATTTATTTTTACCCAGGATAAAATTTTACTCTAACTGACTACCAATTGAAAACCAAATAATTCTAGAAAACAAAATTACAAAACTTTGCAAGTGAATAAATCTGAATCTGTTACATGAGAAATTACTTTTTACATTTATTTAAATAGTTACAGTGTCATATCCTGTCAAATAGGAAAACCATTAAAAAATTACAAATCTAAAATTAAATTAGATATCACGTTTCACAATTGCCTCGCATACTCTAGTTCAATTTCTACATGTCTTTGGTCAGCTTATTAAATTATTTTAATAATTCATGGGCTACTCAAAAGAATTGTAAGAAGTGTATAAGAATCATATTATTTAAATAGAGCAAATTTGGTATAAAATTAGTGTGTCTACGAATTATGGCCTTTGATATTTTGTTTTGAACACAGAATTTAAACAAATTTGTGTAGAAATTATAACTTTATATTTAGGTATTGTTCATTGCTTTCCTATTTCAAATAAATTTTTGGATTGCATATTGTGAAATTCCTGGATGCGAAAATGAGGAACTTCGTCGCGTTGGCGATCCTTTGCCGTTTTTTACTCAAAATTGCCACCTCCACATTGATTTGCAGACTCATAATTTGTAGCACGGAGGCGCAGTGGGCGCAGTCAAGTACGTCATCTGCTTGCAAAATTTATCTCTTTTTGACTATTGACGCTAGGTCCTTGTTGGGACATTCATATGAACATATGTTTTGTCAGCGGTTTGGGTCTATATTAAACTAAGGGTCAATAGTAATTATTTCATTTGAATTTTTTTTGGTATCTTATTAAGGTTGTGATAGCGACCGGATTCAGTGCCCTGGAGGAAAATGCATACGTCCTACCTGGCTTTGCGACGGTGATAACGATTGTGGAGATTTTAGTGATGAAAGGAATTGCGCTGGTGAGTAATATATAGGTTTATTAATAGGTCAGTATCGTATTTATCGTTTGTTTTGCATGCACATACAGAATTTATTATGAACGTCATATTTAGGTACTAATCAGGATTTATTTTTGTTCGGTTTGTTTTTCATATATATTTTACAAGCTAAAATAATACATCGTCTGTGAAGAATTAAAATGACGCCATAGCTATTGTTATGTTACATATAGTTAAAAACCAAAAATTAAATTATGTCATAATCCTAAAATCCTTTAAGCATACTCAAGGCATTTTACAATTTTCAAAAATGTGTAAAATGATAATTTTGTACCTTTAAAGAACGTGTAAACAGGTTAAAAATTCTAAACAATTTAAAAATGTTTGAGTTGAAAATTTAAAAAAATTTAAAAATGTTTAGGTTCAAAATTTTAGACATTTTAAAAACAAGTAAGTTGAAAATTTTGAACATTTTTAAAATTTGTAAATAGAACATTTGACACTTCTAAAGAAAAGTTTTTAATACTGTCATAAAAATTGACGCTTCTCAAAAACTCCTATTTACCATTTTCCATATTCAGTATTTTATTTTATACCTTTCTAAGATGAGTAACTTTATAAAATTCTGTCCTAAATCGTATATAAGAAATTTTGATTCTTCACGGAAGGTAATTTGAATGAGGTCTGCTGAGGTTATATTATGTATTTACTAAAAAATGTTGCGTCTCTGTAATTTCTTTAAAAAAAAGGTAAGACTGTAATTTATTAGTCAACTAATTACGTTTATTTCATTTAAAGTTTGTAAAAATTCTCTTTTTCGCTGCGCCAATCGAAACTGCGTCTCCACAAGCACCGTTTGTGACGGTAATAATACTTGTTTGGACAACAGTGATGAAACAAACTGCGCACGTGAGTTATAATAATTTGAACATGATATCATATTTTGTATGTATATATAATCGTGTACAGTACAATCTTCGTATATAACGTAACAAAAATATTTTCATACCATACAAACAATAACATAGTACATAACATAATTAAAAGCATATCGTTGGCAGGAAGTCAAATCCGAATATCTTCATTTGCTGCTTAAATCAAAACTGGCTATCTCCATTTTTTCCTATAGGTAAATCTGACTATCTCCAGGGCTATCAAAAGATAACAAAATAATAAAGGCTTTGTAAAAATGTGTAAATTTAGAGTTATGTTATTAAATGCAATTTTAGGGATAAACCATTATTGATGCCTCTCAAATAATCACTTTTGTTTTAGTAACCGCCTACCTGAGTGTTAAAAACTGGAGATTTCCAGATTTTTTCTTTTAGTGCAAAATAAAGACACATAGTTTTGATTTTAGCATTAAATGAAGATAGTGGGATAGGATCTATCACTGACGATAGTTATAGAAAATTAATTTTGATCGATATTTAGTAATTAATAAGGTCAATTAAAAAATTTTGACTTGTTTAATTTCATGCCAAAAGCTTGTAAGAGCTCACAAGTTAGTTGCCCTAACCGCTACTGCATCTCACCGAGTTCCGTTTGTGACGGTAACAATGATTGTTTGGACAATAGTGATGAGCAAAATTGCATTTGTAAGTCAAAATAAAGAATGCAAAATTATCCTAATTGTTTTTTATATAATCCTTCATCATGTATTGTGTTCTAAATATATTTAGTTGACTATAATATGTACGAATTTAGACAATTCAAATGCGTGTGTATTTATTAAAATTGAAATTTTTATGAAATTTGTTGCAATTTATTATAAGTACCAGTGATGAATGTTGCTCACCTAATAATAATTAAAATAACGACTTTGTGAAGAAATAATTAAATTAAAATAGTTAAATTGAGATCAGAGATTAAATAATTCAACTTGCTTAATTTCATGTCAAAAGCTTGTAAGGGAGGAGCGTTTAGATGCCCAAACCAAAACTGCATCCCTGGAAGCTCCGTTTGTGATGGTAACCATCATTGCTCTGACCACAGTGATGAACGAAATTGCTCTTGTAAGTCTCCTTAATATTATTATAGTCATAATATATCGTCGGCAATGGATCAAATTTGACTATCTCTATTTCATTTTAAAAGCGCAAACCTGGCTATATCTCCAATTTATTAATGTTACACTTAGTCAGATTTAGTGTAATATAAAAAACAATCCATTTTTCAAAAAAATTAGTTATTTTGAAGAAATTTTAAAATTTTTTGAAAATATTTTTGTTTGTATTTCTAAAAAAAACTGAAAAATAACGTTTAACAAATTTTCCAGAGCACAGTGTAGAACTTATACATGAAAAAAAAGACAATTTTTATTTCAAACTTTGGCAGGCAACTGTGCTAGAATTGTGTGAAATAAGTGATACGTTGTTTTAGCTTGATAGTACAATAAAGTTCATTTTAATTTTATTTCATGCCATAAGCGTGTAAGGAGTCCCAATTTACTTGCTCAAACCGAAACTGCATCCCATCTAGTTCCGTTTGTGACGGTCAAGATGATTGTCTGGATTTAAGTGACGAGAAAAATTGCTCAAGCAAGTCCTAGAATCAATAAATTATTTTGTTATTATAAAATGTACAAAAACTTTTAAATGTTTTAAACGTTAAAACATTGTAATAAATAACTAAGCATTAATTTAAAAACTCGCAAATAATTTTTTGAAGGCAAAGTGTGCAGCTCGAGCAAGTTCAAATGCAATACCGGACAATGCATTTTTAAAAGTCAACGTTGTGACGGACAAATTTTATGTTTAGACGGGTCTGATGAATTTAACTGTAAGATTAAATTTTTAACTGTTATTCAATAAATGTACAGATTTCCATTTAATTTAACACAGTCCAATTTTTTGTACACGAGCTCTAAAGGTGGGAACAAACATACTTTATTATAGTCTCATGCGTCTAACATAATTATACCACACAAAAATTAAATATCTTTTTTTCATTTCTGCTACAGGTACGGAGTGCTCTTCACTAAGCCTCTTTTATTGCAGCTCCCAGCAATGCATTTCTCAGGCAAAAGTATGTAACTCCAAACCAGACTGCTACGACGGAAGTGATGAGTTTAAATTTAACTGTCCAGGTAATTCAACTAGGATTTTAACTAGAGTATAGTTCATAAATTAAAAACAAAATTATTATTAAATCAGATTGTCTATAATATGTGATACATGTACTTGTGCCAAAACCAGGGGAGCCCACACCCAATAATTGGATGGAGTTTTGGCACCCCTCAGTGAACACGAGATTGTCACTTATTAGATTAGATGACAATGTGGCGCTGTACTGGGCTGGAACTGGAAATGCACCCAATGACTTATCGTGGCTATTTCGCCTCCTGTCCTCAGCTTGGAAATACGTCAAGGATAATTACGGGCCAATTGGATGGAAAGCAAAATCATCTCTCCTCTACATTGTACTCCATCCGAACAAACCCCAAACCAATTGCCTCACTCACACGTCGTTTAGCTTAGCAGCGTCTGGTTTTCAAAACTTAATTGACTGTAGCCTCACCACGAGCTATGTATCATCCTCCACCTTCCAATCCATTGTCACAAAATTAGGAGGAATTGTTAGGGGCGGAGCGAAAGGGATTTTAAATGAGGCGGATAGGGTGATTTGTGGGGATGAAATGAAGGATATTATTACATATGACATTTACCTCAGGGCACAAGGGGAATCAGCGGACCTCTTGGCTTGGAGGGAAGGAAAAATTAATGAAACTGTTAACAGGAAAAAATGCTTTCAAAACTGGTTTCTTCCTATTTACAATACCCACGGAGGTACAGAGGCCCGAGTTCTGAACAATTTTTACTACCTGACCAAATCTCGTTGGTTGAGTGGTTCAATACGTAGAAACAAATCTATGAATCTTGGAGAGTTTGTGCATTTTTGGAGTGAGGCAGCAGGGACTAATCTGCAGCCACAGGCATTCAAGGCATTTACTTGGAATGTCACATCTAATTTTCAGTTACAACAGGCCAGAGAATCATATGATTTTCAGGATAATGTCGGTAAGTCTTAACGTCCCACAAAAAACTATACGCGTACATTTGACATTGAACAAAAGTTAGGCTTCACAGGTATAGCCTGCAGATGATAATAATAAAAATATCACAAAATTTATTTACAAATAGCTCAAACTCTACAGTACACTGACAAAGAGGTTGGAATCTACTTCAGAAACTACCCCATTTACCCCAATTCTACATACAAAAATATTTCCAACGCTTGGAAATACGTCAAAGATAATTACTTGCCTCTAAGAGGGTACTCGTCTTCATCTGACAAAATAATCTTCTTCAACGAAACACTCCCGTCTCACCCCAGTTGTATTTCTATGACTAATAGCATAACAGCTGCAAAGCAAACAAAGGACTTCCTGTACGTGGTTGACTGCGTAGCCTCAAGCAGCAAAAACTATTACGCCAACACCTCCGCAACCGCCTTTGTCGAACAAGTCATCAAGGAAATGGGAAGAATGACGCTGAATGTAACTCAAGAACCAGAACCAGGACCAGAAAATTGGCTTGCATTTAACGTATCCGGCTCGACTATTGAACAAATTCTTGTTTACGATATTTATCACGGTGCAAAAATGTCTGAAGGAGCTGAGCGATGGGCGAAATCCGTGGAAAAATTGGACTCCCTGCCACGTCCGGATAAATACTGGTTTCGTGACTGGTACCACACGATTTATATTAAACACGGAAGAACCGCCGTTTTAAAAGACTTTTTGACCCTTGTAAGAAATAGACAAAACAGCACTCAAATAAATTTGGGGGAGTTAGTTCATTTTTGGAGTATAGCAGCCAAGACGGAACTTCACGAATCCGCTAAGTTGTTCCTTAGTTGGAGCGATGCGCATCAGATCGAGTTTGTTCAAGCGAGAGAAGACTATCCGAATCATGGCTACTCATGTAAGATACAAACGTGTACAAAAAAGTTTTCATTAAAAAATCAAAATTGCATTTCTTTTATGGATTTACTTGCAGGTGATAAATGCGACCAGTTGCCGGAGATCCAGGTGAAAGTGTCTGGTAAGCATTTATTTGCATTTATATAACGTTTACAATTAAAAATATCTACTCAGTAGTTGGCTAAATAATAGCTTAGTGGTAAGCTTAATTTAAAGAAAAGACATGAAAGCTATATAGCATGCGGTACACCACGAACCACGACAAGCGTCCGCAACACAGGCGGTTTGAATTTTACTTTTTGTTTGTCTATTTAAGCTGGGTTCTGGGAAAAAAATTTAATTCCCATCGTAGCTGGTTCCTCTGTTTTCGGAGTAGCTCTCCTAATCTTGGCGTTTGGAATAAAAATACATCTGGACCGAAAAAAGATCAACAGCCTTAAAGAACAAGTTCGTAATTTGTCAGATGAGGAAGTGGATGAGTTTTATAAAGGAAACCCAAATTTAGTTAAAACTGACGCGCATGCTCCCATTCAAGCAATGCCTTTTAACATGAACTATGAAATTTCCCGGGATCGTCTAAATATAAGTAATGCATGTCATACAACATGTTCAAAATTTTAATTCTAGGAACACCCAATCTGTTTTGTATTGAAAAGAAACATAATGTTATTTAAACTAATTTGTAAAGACGACAAAAAAGTACTTGGATCCGGTGAATTTGGAATAGTGAAGCAAGGATTGCTGAAAGGAGATCCAAGTAGTGGCCAAGCGGCCACGACAGTTGCTGTGAAGATGGTAAAGCCCAGTATGGATGTGACCTATTTTAAAGCGCATCTCTCGGAAATTAAAATCATGGCGTTTTTGGGAGATCATGAGAATATTGCGTCACTCCTTGGCACGATCACGAGCAACATAAAAAACGGTCGTTTATTTTAAAACTAAATATTGTTAATTTACGTTTAAAAATTAACATTGCTTTAATGCTAATTCAAAATTCAGGTTTTCTATTATTAAAATAATTTAATGGCTAAGCTTTCGTTGAATGATTAGGTGAGGTTTTTGTGGCGATGGAATTTTGTGCAAAAGGAGACCTACTGCGTCATTTGAAGGACAACGGGAAAAACTTTATCGATTTATTCCGGAAACGAAAAGCCGCAGGAAAAGCCGCAGAAAAGAAGGTAGTGCAGGCTACTTATACAAACGCTCCGGAACCGGAACCAGAGTGTGCGTATACGAACGCTCCGGCTTTGGTTGTTAAAATAGAACCAAGTGGTTGTGGTGAACCCGGTTTTGAACCTAGCAACAAGAACTCTAAAATTTCAACTCTCCATCTACTCCAATGGTCACGACAAATTGCAAATGGAATGGCGTTCTTGAAAGCAAAACATGTAAATCAAAAACTTTGTTATTTAAAAAAAAAATCATAATAAATATCAAAAACTTCTATTTACAGTAATGTTTTATGCGCAGGTTATCCACGGCGATTTAGCTGCACGAAACGTTCTTATTGGAAGTAACGATGTTGCAAAAATTAGCGATTTTGGACTCTCACGTCAACTCGTTAACTACTCAATTTACAAAAAGACAAATACAGAGGTGTTAAAAAAGAAAGAAAATATGGTACTTGTTAAACTGGGTTTTTCAAACATTTACAAAAAGCATCGACATTTTTGTGTATGATTCCATAGACCCCGTTACCTTGGCGCTGGCTTGCAATTGAATCACTAGAGAACATGATCTTCTCTCCTCAGTCTGATGTGTGGGCTTTTGGTGTGACGCTCTGGGAAATATTCACGCTCGGTAAAATCCCGTATCCTGGAAAAACATGGAACCAGGAATTTGTTGACGGTCTTATGACAGGACAACTCCTGCCCTCCCCAACGTTGGGAAATCAAGAAATGTAATAATTACAAAACCACATCATTAACAGAAACTAACTTATATTCAAAATTAGATAAAGTATGCATAATATGTATGCGTCCATAATTGCGTAACTATTATGTTTGTTTTAATTTCAGCTACAACATTATTTTGAATTGCATGAAGACAGAGCCGAGTGAAAGAATTTCACTTCGCGAAATCATTTCACAGTTGGAAATAGTGGAAGTGAATCTATCCTACTTTTGAAATTACTGTTTTAATAATTATATTGAATGTACTATCTTTACACACGCTACGGCTTATTCAACATAAAATTAGATTACATTCACCTCCATCAAATTTTTGACTAGTTGAGCTATTTAGCTAAATCTACTTTTAAATATATTAGTTGCAAAGCACTGTATTGTAATATCAAGAATTAATGCGAGCACAAATAAATTCTAAAAAACATAGAAACCTGCATTAGATCATCAAGTTCTTAGTTTTTTGTCACTTGTGATGTGGTTGTGGTCAGCATACATCAGTCGCTATCCATTGACTTCAACCATAAATTTGGTCTTATTTTCTTGTTCTTGTTTTTTGTGAAATTGAATGACAAAAAAAGAAGTTGGGTTTGGTTTGGTTTGTTTCAGAACTTTAACTAGATAACTATCATTTGAAACTCCATGAAAACTAATGCATATTGATGTGTCGTGAATGAGCCGCAACATTTTCGAAAACTATAGATAAAGATAGAATACTAACACGCTAGTTTCATCTATTTATTCCAGTTTTCCCGTCCATCTTTTTAATTAGTAAA
Source organism: Dicyrtomina minuta (assembly GCA_949802685.1). Lineage (NCBI taxonomy): Eukaryota > Metazoa > Arthropoda > Collembola > Symphypleona > Dicyrtomidae > Dicyrtomina > Dicyrtomina minuta. Next base: position 84,134,869 of record OX461810.1, on the reverse strand, counting down.
ACCACACAAAAAATTACTAAAAACCACGAATACATTAGCACCAAAAATAGCGACGCCACCAGGTAAATACCGATTTAATTTATAACTTAACTGTTGAAGGAAAACAACTTTTCTAAAACATATACACTATTTTCTAAAATGTCTGACACACATCATAGAAATAACGTAACTTACAAGGGCATCACGCCGCATGTACTCTCTCAATTTTAAAAGCAATACGTGCAATGAATTTGACCGCACTTCCCTCATACTGAAAATATTTGGGTTCTTTTAAGAAATTGTTTTTCGACATAGTTCTTTCATGCATAATGCGTCACTTCTTTAAGGAATTCAATCCTAAAAGAAGTGTTTCATTCAAAAAATGAAATATATCTTCAGAGAAAAGTAAAAGCTCTTTTTTTAAGCTAAAACTTTAATATTCTTGAAGGCGAATTGTACGTCTGCATTAAGGCACACTTCTTTTATGAAAAACAGCGTACCGCCTAAAAGAAATGCTGCAGGTAGGGGATGTTTACATATGCGTAATTCCTTAAGGAAAATTATCGCGCTTTCCAAAAGAAATGCAGTGCATTGGATAGTCATGCGCAGTGCGCACTCCCTTCTTCCTTTTACGCAACACACAGTACACACACTGGAAGTTCAGCATATGCGCATATAGTGTAGTGTATAGCCGTGGTTGTGCATACTTAATATGAACACTATATAGAACTGTGCAACACACAAAAATCAACCAATGGTGGAGCTAGTCGTTAGATTTACGAAGAAGCGCAAGTTTTGTGTTTGTACAGAAGTTTAACATCGACCGCCTGTGAACTGTGAAGTCGTTGGTGAGTTCACACAGCCGGCTGATGAAAATTCGACATTCTTCAGTTGTAATTATTCACAAATAGTTAATTACGGTGCTACGTGAGTTTAAAATTAGTGTGGGGGCAAAAACTGTAGATAAACTACACTAAACAGGTTTAAATACAAGATTCAGTAACTTCTTCCTGGACTCAGGATCAGCGATTCAGTTTGCACTCGAATGTGTGGATCTACAATGTCGTGGTAAGTTGTGCTTTATTTCAAGTTACATTTATTTTAATAATTTTGAATATTTCCAACTTATTATAGGATTCTACAGTCCACAAAATACGAATGGCCCAAGCCTGGCTAAGATCGTATGGCTAAAGTCTGAAGGTGTCCGCCGGGACAAACATGGTGCGTAAGTCTGGGAAACAAATGGCCCAAGTCTGGCAAGTTCACGGCTGTACCGGTACTGCCAGTCGTATGCCTTTCATATGCTAATCCCTTGTCGTTCATATGCCCATCCTTAGCCGTTCAATTGCCTATCGTTTGCCATTCATATGCCATTTTTATACCACTCAAAATGCTTAATGATGCCAGATCAATGCCCACCGTATTTCAAAAGTGCACGTGCTCTTTATAAACCCCAATTTTAACCGTCACAAGAAATATATAAAGCAAACCACAAATGATTATGATTAACTAGCTGCACAGATTCTGATTTTATTTAGAATTTTTAAGATATATTTATTCTTCAATATAAGTTAGGTGAAAATCCAATACACTTAGTTACTGAATTTTATGACAAATAGAATTTATTTCTCTTGCCAAACTGTGTACACGTAACTTAATTTTCCAAAATACGAAGAACGAAAATAGTAGTACCAGAAAATTACTATCATTTAACAAAAAATTAGGAAGCACTCTTGAATTTGAACACACGGATTATTAAAACCTGATATTTATTATTTTAAAAAGGTAAACTTTAACATCTTGCTTGAAAGATGTAGACCTTAATTTTGCAAGCTACTTTGAATATCTTCATTCATTAATAAATTACTAATTGTGTGTGAAATCTGGACTCAAGACAAATAACACTATGGATAAATAGTTTGGTTTCGCATGTTACTGGTCGTTAACTTACTGATACGTAAAAATGCTAGTCTATAAAGTTGTAAGTAAAACCTAAGTCTGGCACTAAAAGACACGATGTTGATTGTAACATAAATTACTAACACAATTCTATTTAGCCCTATTTTTATATTTGATAGATGTTAATGCTAAAACTAAACTATGTATGACCTAAATAAAACTATTAATTTTGTAAATTCCTATTGTACACTTCACAGTTTGATAAGTATTTCAATTTAACAATCCCACAAGTGCAACTGCGATGCTGCTGTACGACACGAAACACTACCACTGACTGAACTTGATTTACGAATTTTTACATTTCATTCTGAAATCATCCAAACCGCCAACCGTCAACGTCTCCAATCAAGACGCACTGGGCCTGCGCAACTTCTTGCACGTGGCACGTAGACTGGCCCATGCCTGGGATTGCTATGGCCAGGAATAGTTTAGTAAAGGCAATAACTAAAACAAAACACAGTGCGGGCCACCTCAATGCCAGCTACTAGCCTTAGTTAAGCCCACTTGAAAACGATGCAAAAAAATCAAAGTGGCCCTTGACCCTGCCATGTAAAGGTGCCATGGATATAAATAATAATAATAATAATTTATTCATTGGGTCGATTTAACCGAAGTTCATACAACCAGACTCAACCAGTCACTGTGGGTGAGGAAATAGGAGGCTACCGCGTTAGATCGTCTCGGTCTTTGTACCCTTTCACCTATCCCCGTCCCCTCCTCCACAGTAAAGGAGTCTCATTCCCTAGGCCCCTACAGTAAGTAGTGGTCACTAAGGAGCACCGAAGGAGATCCGGTTTCAATCAACCATCCAGTGACGTTTACCGTACAACACCGAGCCGTAAACGATTAGCAGTGGCCGAGGATCGAAGCCAGGCCTGAGTCTGTAAATTTCGTTACAGTCTGCAGTCCTAACCGCTCACCCAAGCACGCCTGCTTGGTGCCATGGATATGCCAGTTTACTTCATTCCCCAGACTTAGCAGCAATGGCCCAGCTAAATGCCATTCATATTTGTGGACTAGAGCTCTTAACTATGTGCTTAATGTATTGGTCATAGTATGATTGTCTGTAGCAGATCAACCATAGTCACATATTAAACATTGTATTTAGTGAACTTTATTGTTGTGAATAATTAAGCGAAGCCACAGCCGAAGAAAACAGCATGTGCAGGATGATGTTTTAAACAAAACTGACTACTACTTTTGACTGTCCTCTTTTTGTTAACATTACGTGTTGACCTACTTATCACTATCTGTAAGTTGTATTTTATTTAAATTAGTTGCAGCACAGCCATTTAGTTGTTAGTGTTATTAAACTACTAATTGCAAGGTTAATAAAAAATATATTATTGTATTTTGAAAACTGAGGAGTAAGTTGTTTGTGTCTACAGCAGATAAATAAATAAGTCATTAAAATATTTAGGTAATAACTCAAATTTTTGTTTGTTATTGGATAGGGTTCTGAATTGTAACCCGAAAAGTACTTGTGGACTGACTGTATACTGTTTTATGAAGACTGATGCCTACTGTTGTTTCGAACAGAAATTTGACCTCAAATCAGATAATTTTAATTTTATGCAAAATTTATTACATCTAATTGATTATTGCCTTGTGTTACAAATTACATTATAAACATTAAAGTTTCTATGCATTTTTGGCAAACCAAATTAGCAGTTTAGTTTGAAATATTTAACACCCTGTGCATATGTGTGTAGATTAATAGGCAATTTTCTTTACGGACAACTTCTTATATGCAAAAACGTAGTTCATGGCATTCAAGAAACGTATCTGAATTTCCAAAAGAAACTAAATCATTTGTTTTGGGAAACATATTGGGGATTTTCTAAAAAACTACCAAAACATTTTCTTTTGGCCCGAGCATTTGGGTTCCAAAAAGAATTAAATATGCGGGTTGGTTACAACAGATCCCAAGCAACTTGACTGAATTTTCGCCTTTTGCTCACAATCACGCATCAAAGTCTTAAAAAAATTGTTTAATCAACTTTGCAACCCCGTAGCTTTTACAATTTTCATCCGCTTGTCAAATTTGAAGTTGACGGATGTGAACGACTTTCTAATACAACAGAATTACAAACTTAAATAATTTCTAGGAAACAAAAAAATTTGTTTTTTTTTCAAATTCCAATTTATTCCAGACAATTTAAAACACCCAAATATTGTAAATAAGGGGGGGGGGCCTTAAGAGTACTCTACATTATTATGTACTGTAAAAGTCTATCTTAATGAGTGGCAAGGTGATTATCGGGATCGTTTCTCTTGTGGGCGAATGTTCGGAGTAATGGACGCAGGGATATTAGCAACTTGACTATCTATACAGCATTAGGAGTGTGGAGGGCTTCAGGGGCAGAAACCTGTGGTTTGTTCCAAAAGGAACGCTGGGTCTTCGTTCACCGAAGTGTACGGTATTGGGAGGGCAGTGTTGAATAATGGGTACTGCTGATAGGAAGTATTTGATGCTGAATAAATTATTAAAGGAAAAGGCAATTTTATAACGAAGATTTAATTGTCTATTTATTTTAATACACAAACCATAAGTATGTATTCAGTGGTCGGACAAGCCAACAGTATGGATACTTTCATGGTTCAGTACTAAAACTGTAACTGTCTCATTAACTGGAGCTAGGATCTTTTATACTCATCTCTCCAGTATGTATAATTATATACATTATAGGTTCAAACAAAGAAGAAATAATTAAGACATTACATTTATAATTTAAATAGTCAGATTGACTATTGCGCTTAATATAACAAAATTCATGTTTGTTGTTGAAGAGTTCATACATGTTATGCTTACTGCTGTTTTGATTATCACTGTTGTGATGAGCACTGTTGTGATTGCTGATGTTGTGACAGACAACTGTTTATTTATGTTAGTCACATACATTAGCGAGACTGCTAAACACAATGTTTTTACATTGTGTTTCATCGCTGATATTAACAATATCATGAAAAAATGAACATTTTTACAATTTTAATTACCTGTTTAGATAATGTTTTAAAGATCACACAACCAATTTTATTTGAGCATCGTACCTAAATTGTAGAAGCTACAGGATTGCGAAGTTGCAAAACTTGGATTGTTTTTATCTTTGGCACTTTATCTAAAATTTTAAATTTTTTGTGTAAAAAAATGTTTGACCCAACAAAGGTAGGTGACTTTAACATATTTAAAAAAAAATAGAAAATTTCAAAATTAAATTTAAATAATTTTGAATTCTGAATATTTAAAAATCGTTGTTTATATACAAATTATAAAACATGTGCTTAAGATGGCTTGTAAGAACATTGAAAATAAGATTAAAAAACCATTTTGAGGTCTTTTCTATTTTTTTATAAAATAATGTATCAACCGAAACTCATACCGCGCACCATGTTGTTAAGCCATTTTAATTTTTACTGGACGCTCTTTTTAGATGCTAAGCAAGCATATATTGGTCTGATGTTGGCTGTCTGTCTGTTTGTGTGTCTGTCTGTCTGTCTATCTGTATGGCGGTCGGTCGCACGCTACAGGTCGCATTTCTGAAGATTTTAAATTCAAAACGTTTTTAATTGCCCAGAAAAGTAGGAAAGAAGTGCTGTTTAGTTTTTGGTTATTATTATAGTTATAGTTTGTTTGCAATTAGCAGTTAAACCGACCAAGAAATAAATCAATGTTTCAAGATAACACAAAAGGGCTGATAATACATAGAAGGTACATACGGAGCTGAGAGCCTGTCAAGTTTCGCCATTTAAAATACACATGAAAATTTTTCAATACAAGTAAACGTACTACTTACATATGTACGTTTACATGGCTAGCGAAGCTACATCACAATCAGATCAAGGACCCTCACGAATTAATATAATTGCTAACAATGCAAACAATTGTAACCAAAACCAACTTGTTGCCAACCCTTATGGTGACACTTAAGAGAACGAGTTATTAGAAGAATCAGAACCATCACTAACTTATATCGAAAGCAACAACACGTCACCGACACCAACACCGTCCAATACAGTAATCTCACTGTTAATACCTTGTGATGACAATGACACAAATTCGATCTTTAACTTATTTATTGTTCGTAGAGCACGATTTAATCCTTATTTGACCCCCAAAGAACCTGTTGTCAGTGACAAAACTGAAAATCAAGATGATTCACATTCACGTTCACACACCAAGGTAGTGAATTTACAAGATTCATCAACACTGACACTGACACCGACGCTCATAAACTCAACAATGCCCGTTGAGTCATCCCAAGTTTCATCTTCATTAAAGCGAAGAGGTCCTGGTCGACCTAAAAAGCAAACTAAAACTAAATCTTTAAAAACGTCGAAAGTACCAAAAACAGAGATCTGTGAATTTGAAAAACAGTGTTCTAGCAAAAATCTGACGGCACTTAGCAACAAATTATATTCAGAAAGAGAAGTTCGTGTGAGAAAGGAGGAAATGACATTTAAAAGCTGTATCTATTAATGTTATTTTCACAAATAAGGTTTTTTCAAATTTTTCGGAAAAAACTCATCTGATGATTTTGGAAGTTTTTCGATATTCTTTAAAAATCTATTTTCCAAATGTATTTTGACGACACTAGCGCATACTTGCAAAATTTTCAACCGTTGTGTATTTTTTAAAAAGTGAAAAGATGCCATCCATGTAGCTTTGTCACAACGCACCACGAGTCAATACCACTGGACACGTTAATAGACACAACACATGTCTTTAGTTTTTTTGCTTCATTTTGAAACCATTTTAGTAATGCCAGAGATATTAAATAAGCGAAATCCACTTTTTGGCGCAATAAACAGTCATTTTTTTGAAAAGGTCGTACATGAACAACTTAAGCAACGGCCCTGTGTGAGTCCTGAAAACCAAATACCCCGCTCCAAGTCTTACAATAGTCCCCATCATTTTGTTACACTAGGGGGGTGCTCTCCACAAAAGTAAATTTCATCCACCACATCACTCATGGACCATCACTAATCTCTTACCATACCATTTTCTGCTCCAAAATTTAAAAACGTGCAAATCCAAAGCCACTTTCTCTCCTTGCTTGATCGTTGATCACTTGATCTCTGTTCCCAAAATTTATTTTTACTCCTTTACTCAAACATTGATTACATTGTCTTGCCTTGTTGTGACTAAGGGTTAATAAAATACCCAAACCGCACAGCAGACCTCCGTAGGTAACCTGCGTAAAAAGCCTAGCTAGGTGCTGTGCGGAGAGTTGTACCTTAGCCTAAGTGCGCGTCGTTTTCTCTAACTCCTTACCTACGTAAAATGCGTTAGGCAAGACCTTAATACCTACGTAAGTAGATGAGACGCGCTGTGCGGTTCATACCTAACTAAAGGTCCTGCTTTCACCACACGTTATTTTTCCCTCCCTCAACCAAGTATGCCTTTGCCACTCTCGTTTATTGGCGAGTTTAATTAACCAATCACGTTCGCTCTTCTCAATTTAAGTAAGGCTGTGCAGGGCATCTCTTTGTTTAGGTTACCTATAAGAGATGACTGTGCGGAAAGCTTGAACTAACTATGCTACCTCCGTAGTTTACCTACATAAAACGCAGGGCGGCTTGGGTATTAAATTTATCCCGTCCCTGCCTCCTGACCTTCACATTGAATATAAATTGTAATGTACTTTTCTAAGTAAGAATGATATAGAGATTAAGATTTTGTGGAGATAGAATGCACTTATATATACTTGATGAAATATTATGAATTTTTATAATAAGAGGTTCTGAATCAGTACACCACATTAGGATCGTTTATGACATGTCAATAATTTTTTTAATGAAATGGACTCTAAACCAAAAATACAATTCAGAGTTAATTTATTTATGGCATTACATTATTCGAAGTTACATGTAAGGTTTAATAATTTATTTAATAATAGTTTACTATAGAGCTTACAACTTGTAAGGATTTGTTAAAGGAGGTAAAGGGGCTTGAATGTTAAGTGGAATTGGAATACAAGCTACTTCCGGAATACAAAGTTTTTCATAGCCGACGGGGTACATATATGTACCGTCAATTTCTTTGAATTCCTAAGTTACCGTCCATTTAAATTTGTTTTCCTCGAAAAACCATTGTCTTTTCTTGTGAGCCCACAAGTATGTGTGGTGACAGTCGCAAATATGCCTGGCAAATTACCTTTGCAGCCATCCTTCGTACGATCGGGTGGTTATTCGCACGAAGTTGCTGCCGTGACGGTCCCACTTAAAGGCACAGCACACACAGTCGTCGGTACTTTCCGTGATGCATTTGTTCTCACTGTCGCTCTGCCTTCTTTGACTGGCCAAAACACGATATAATGACAGAAAGAAAGGAAATTTTATGTGAAGTGTCGAAAATACTTGCAGCGACACCTGTACTGGTAGATTTGGTGGATGGAACACCAAATTTCAGGCGCGGGTCTCCAACGCTCAGTTTTTTTCTTTTTCTGCAAGAAGCTGATCCTTGTATTTGTATCTTTTATCTGCGGCTTTGGCAAATCTTGGTTCAGCGTGTGTACAGCTTTTTATATTGGGAACCAAAGATTGATGAAACTTCCTTAAGAGAATTGATACGATAGGGTTTTTGATGTCTGTGAAGTTGTCTTGTTCGTAAATTCTGCAGTGGCAGTCGTGCTTAAGTGGTGGCAGGCCAGAAAGCCAAAGCAACACTTTAGAAAGTGAACCTACAAGTTATGATTTTAGATGTACTAGTTCGATTTTCTTTGTGAGAGAAAATTTGAGCTGAACAAGAACCTTGTCAGCGTTGAAAAAGCTAGGTGTATCCATATACACAAAAAAATGTTAAGCCTAGGCAAGTACAGCTCTCAATGATACAATTAGTGAATGTCTTGCTGCAGGACCCAAGCTAACTATTACGACTAGTGTTTTACGAAGTATTGAAATATTTGATTGACTTTATATACTGTCTCGACAACCTCGGATTCCAACGCTACTCGGTTTTTTTTGTAAACAATTGCTTAGTCAAGCGCCTTGACCATTGAACTTATTACATTACAACAAAATACACATACCTAACAATAGGCGTCGGCAAAATACCTTAATAAGTACTTCACTCCTAAAATTTAAACTTTTTTTTTCGTCCCAGCAGTGAGCTAAACGAATTACGATCCTAGCAGTACTTGCCTCTGCTCACAGATTCCTATAATCGTATATCATGTAGCCACTTTTAACTTCCCTGTCTATCCCACACTATACCTTTATTCTTCTTTCTCTAAGCACATTAAAAAGACCATACCCCGCAACTTCTAATTTTACCAGGTGGGTCTGAAAAAGAGTAGACCTACCCATATACCATTGCAGAGCTTCTACTTGGGAGAGGGAGGTTTAGAACTTATCATTGCGTAGAAATTTTCCAGGCGGGGTCTAAGCAAGGATAGGACCTTGCAGGGTGACTGCAAAAAAAAGCCCCGTGAAGACTAATGGATTAGAGAACTTTACATATGTGCAGTACTTGTGAGCTTCCAAAATCTTTCTAACTCCTCTGAACCTTTTAAAAATGTATTTTTTCTGCATGCTTTCAAAGTTGCACATACCGTATACTTACAAATGGTACGCCTGTGTGTGTATATGTATAATGACGTGTTTGTTGGAATGCAGCATGTACGATACATGCGTTCATACATGTAAAAAATTTTTAAACATATCTCTATGCTTATTATTATACAACAAACACGGCTCATACTTGTTAGATTTATTTCTTTATCTTAAAAAACTACTTTAAAATAAATCTATAATAAAAAAGATACACCATGGGTTTTGATTTTAGTCGAAATGGGAAATGGACCCAAACGTAGGGGGGAGGAGCAAAACAAATCGAAACATATAGCTTATACGTACCTGCTGAGCATTCTCCCAAGTTTTGCGGTAATCCAGTTCATTAAAAATAAATAATTAGTAGAAACCTAATAAAGAGTCTTGCAAAATCTTGTGTAAAAACGTAAGTTGTAAAAGTTGTAACAATGTAAATCTGTAAAGTCTAGTCTTCTTTTAAAATGTTAAAGTTGATAGTACATATTGGTAATTACTAATATGTACCATCAACTTTGACATTAAAGAAAACATTACCTTCTAATGAAAGCATTACTGTTTATATTTCAAAAATTAAGTTGTAGTGTATTTGTCCACTCCTCGTTTAGAATAACAAAATGCTACTTAGCGCACCAAATCAGATTTTATTCATTTATATATAACTTTTCATTTTACAAATACTTGATGTAATGCATGTGATCATATAATATGTAACATATACAAAAAATATTCAGTTATATTCTAACACGATAGATAGCGAAGGGTGGGGGACGTGGGAGGGGTTTAGGAGTTTTTTGTTTCGGTATATATATTACCTATATGGAATGGGCATGGATTGTACTTATACATCGATATTGGCATGGCTATTTATAAAATCCCCATGTGCAGTTCCACTATTCGATCGAGTCCCTGCATCCATTTCGTACTTTTACAAATTATTGCCGACACATTTTTCCGAAAGTAAGCGCTAAATTGTTGTATCTAGTTTAATTACTGTAACTGTAAGATTATAAATGTTGAAATTAAACAACAAACTAATTATTACAAAATTCACTATTTTTGAAAAATGATTTTGTAACGCATTCAAAAATGACTGCTTGAAAAAACATCGTTTTCTTTTCGATACTTTAAATCATATTACAGTTTAGCTACTTAATGAAAGAAACAAAAAATACTACAAACGACACTACATACTATTTACTCATTCAAATGCAAAGTTGCTTTTTTTGATTGTGATTTCATTTTTAAAATTCCTCAATTCTGAAGCTAAATTTTGAATACAGAACAGTAACAGTTAACTCTCCGCAGTCATTGTCACCCGTAACTTTACTTGTTGTCTGTGAGTGACACGGCTACCAGTTACTACTCTTCATCCACTCTCCATTTTTAATTGATTTTTATTGATAATTTTTTACAAGCGCAGTGTCGCATGCACAACTGCAGATTACAAACATTGACGTCTTTGACAATTGCTGGCATGTCATAATACATGCAGTACATGCCCATCTTCAAGTGACAGTTAATATATATAATTATTATGTAGTAATAAATTGTACATAACTCGCTCTTAAACATTTTAACAACGCAGTTTAATTAGCTGTATAATAGACACAAAAGTTATAGTTTTCATTAGGAGTTAATTTTAAATATTGAAAATCTGTGATCACATAGTGCGATATAATCGATAAAAGCTCAGAGGGTGCGTACTCATTATTTTTTAAAGTGGAAATCATTAAAGGGAGGGTCTCCAATTTTATTTTCGTATGCTAGTAATGTTAAAACAAAATTACAAGGAGGTTCAGAGATTATTACAGGTTAACATATCACTTAGGGTGACGGTGCCTAATTGTGGCCACCTGGCAACCGGCAGATTATCTGTAACGAATCGATCCATATATAACGCGATTGTATTTTTGTTTGTTACGTTCAGCTTTTCATTTCCATTTCTTGATTCTGCAAATTTGAGTTTTAAACTCAAACGAATTTAATCCGCAGGCCACAATTAGGCATTCTTACCAAACACATACGGGTAAAAGAAGCTTAAACTGTATATCGTCTGTAAAGAACCAAAATGAACCATATCCATTTTTAGCTAAAAACAATATGTCATATCTACACAAATATTGAAATATGTTTTGAAAGCATTTAAATAGACCATTTTGCAATTTTTATAAATATGTAAATACGACATTTTACACTTTTCAGAAATATTTGAATAGAACAATTTGTACTTTATAAAAATTTTTAATTAACATTTTACGCATGTTTCTTATTTTGTTTGTATGACATAGCTCATTATGAGTGTAGCTTAAATTGGATATGGGTCATTTTGGTTTACACACGATATTTGCATTTTTAAATTACAGAATTGTATGTGTTCTATTAAAGGAAGCCGACAGCTGGTTTCATTAGTATTCACTTTATTGTATATCACTTATTAACACTAAGCCCTTTCTAGAAACGTGTAATTATATACCACAAACGGAATTAAAAACTACACTAGGAATGTTTTTTTTACGAATTTACATTTTAAATTGAATTAAGCACTTTTATATTTCGTAAGTTAATTAGTTAATTAAATACTAAATGAGAACATATATGTTATTTCGCATAATTATATTTATCTAAACGCAATGAAACCCCTGAAAACATGAACAAAACAGAAAAATCTACAGAAAATTCACTCTGACTCCACTGCACTGCACTGTACTGCACTATTTTACCTTTGGCTGTAATTTCGCTCATTGATCAACATAAACGGAAAGACAGAAACAGGAAACGACTTTTTATTATTTTAGTTTTGTATATAGTTTCACTCGTTTTTGGAGTTAAAGGCTGCGTTGAATAAGATGGAAGAATGCGATGAAGCATATATAGTAGTATGTATCTCACAAACACATTTTGAATTGATGACACTACTGATCTGAAACACGTTTGCTTCTTGAATGTTAGACACGTAGGTAGAATTCGACAAACAGGAGTTATTCTTTTTTCTATCACTTCTACTGAGAGGCATACATTTTTGTAGATGACTCAATTGTGACCAAGTCAAAGTGGCTGCTTAGCTTTAATATTTTAACTTCATTGGGAATTTTAACAAGTTTATAACAATTAAATCTTTAACATTAATTATTAAATATGAAGTCACTCAAGTCCTGGAGTTGTTGATGTTGATATGACGCTAGTAGAATAAAATGAAATCTCATGGAATTAAACAAGTCTGTACCGATAAGCCATAGCACCGGCCAAGGCAATGACCACCCCTCCGATTGCCAGTCCAATGGACAAGGAACTCTTGGAGGAAGATTTTGACGGGTCACTGTCGTCACCCTCTTCAGATTTTGTACCTTTGAACATTCGTTGATACAGTGCCTTCTCACCCTCTCGCTCCTTCTTCCGCTTCGCTTGCAGCTGACTGATTTCCTACAAAATTGAATCATAAAAATCAAATGTACAAATGATGTGAAAATAAAACACACTTTTAACATATATCGTCTGTGAAGAATCAAAATGACCCATATCCATTTTTAAATAACAAAATAAGAAATGTACTATCAACAAACATTATATAAGTATCTAGTAATCATTGAGGCATGTAAATAGAACATTTTACACTTTTCAAAAACCTGTAAATGCAACACATTACACTTTTTAAAAACTCGTAATTAACATTTTATGCATTCAATTAATTTAGTGATTTTTATTAAGTAGCTCATTTTTATTATTGCGTTAATTGGATATGGGTGATTTTGATTCCTTACAGACGATATTACTTTACCTTAAATCAACAACACTATAACTTTAAAAATTCAACACCAAAATTTGTCCGCTGCCCGCTATGTTCAATAAGTAATTTCTTCCTAAAAGTTAAAATAACCATTTTGAATGTAGAACTGATTAAAGTAGAATTAGTTACCTGTTGAATAGCTTTCGTGCCTGGCTCCAGCTCACTTACTCGTTTAAAAGCTTCAAGAGCCAAATCTGTTTCATTTTTCGAGGCATGAATCTAGATACAAAAATAGTTATTACAACTTAAAATTAGTAAAATACGCATTTTAGAAAACAACAAATATTGAAAAAAAATGCCATATGTCCGCTTACTTTTCCTTTTCGAAACAAGGCTTTAGAATTATTTGGTTGACACTTGAGTACGTTTTCTACGGACTTCAGAGCAGCATCATAAGCTTGAAGTTTAAGTTGGGCAGCTGCCATGTTATTGTATGTCTTCAGCCGCTCCTCCAGCAGTTCCTTGAGTCCTTCGTTTAGACCAGTCTGCAACAATATTAAAAAACGTAAATGTGCACCTAATGAAAAAATAATGTCGGACAGTAAAAGAGGCAAACAAAAATACTTAAACACAACACATTACTCACACCAAAAATATACTTGTTTTGTGAAGATACATTTTGATGGCAATTAATCAAAAATAAATCAGAAAAATCATTAATTTATCACGTTAATCAATACATAGTTCGAACTTTCAAGTTATTAACTATTGTTTGCTTTTATCTCGAAATTCTCGAATTTGAAATCAAAATCAAAACGACAATAACGGTAATTCTAATCCTAATTGCATAATGTGATTTTGTATTCTGTGGGTATTATGTAGTCTCGACTTCTTTTACGTTTATTTAGAACTTTTGCAAAATTCGCATATCGTCTGTAAAAAACCAAAATGACCCATATTCGATTTAAGCTAGAATCAGAATGAGCTGTCTATGCTAAGTTTTCTATTTGAATGATTTTGAAAAGTGTAAAATGTTGTATTTACATGTTTTTAGAAAGTGCTAAATGTTCTATTTATATGTTTTTGAAAAGTGTAAAATATTCTACTAAGAACCTTATAAGTCATAGTTAAACATTTTGTAGATAGTAGACACTGTTTTTAGCTACAAATGGATATGGGTAATTTTGGGTTTCACAAACGATATCTTGTAAGGTGTTAGCAATTCCTTTATTCATAAATTCAAGAAATACATTGGTGTTAATAGTTTGCCTACCTTTCCGTCTTGAGCGTTCTCGCTGGGGTAAGAAATGCCGCCTTCGACATGATCCAAGAATTCCAGGGCTCTTCGGTAGCACTGTATAGCGAGGGAAGCTTCGTCCCGGCAGTACCACCAATTCCCCCGCTCCCGCTTTCGTATCCCTATCACACTCCGCTCTTCAATAGTCAGCACCTCTAATTCCTTTTCAATCTCAAAATCTAACAATTCAACTTCGTAAACTAGATCAGCATTGGATGGGACCACGGGCGGCATTCCTTTCACATTATACCCAAATCGAGAGGCAACTTTTACAGTACTTATTTCTCCTTTACACATTAAAGGTACAGCCAAGTCCAGTCCAGGAATTACCTGCAATCATTAAGATCATCGCGGACATTATAAATTAGTTCGACCTAACACTAAATTCAACATTTAAGTTTTTTAAAGTTAAAAATACGATTACAGAACTCTTATTGCTCTAAAGATTCAAAACAAAAGCAGTTAAATACACAGCACTTTTAGATTTTTATAGAAGCAATAAAATGCAGAGTACGTTTTTGTTCTTACAGGACAGCGTAAGATATTATTTAGCGATAGAGTACGTTATGTATAAAAATATAACAAATAAATAAAAGCCATAGTAATTCTAACCTCAGCATCGCCAAGCTGGAATATCATGCTGCTGACAGATTCAAAAATAGAATCATCGGATTGCAATCTTCCTTCGAGACGAACTGTGCAGATCTCACCACGTAAAGGCCGCTTGTTGTTCACACCTTCTTTAATTACCTACAAAAATAAACTCGTAAATGTTAGATAACTCCAACAGACTTTAACACAAAATTCTTTTGGCACAATTAAAATTAAAGATTCTAGAAAATCTATATTAATTGTTGTATTAAACGCAATATATGTGCATTGCAATAATCTACAGTAACAAAATACGAATATAAATAAAATGCTACCTTTTTAAGAAGCGAGTCATTTCCTAAAATCCTAACCCATCCGTCATTTTCACTCAATTCTTGCTTTAAATCCTCTTTAATTTTATCAGCTTCAGCAATTTCATCTTCAAGCACATCATGCTCTTTTATAAGAAATGCCTTTTCTCCAATAGCAGTATTTATTTCCTCTTCACCTACAAGTTGGGGTAAGGGTGATGGGGAGCTATTATTATTGTTTGGTTTGCCATTATTTTCTAAAGTTTGTAATTCCGCCTCTGTTGGGGCTTCTGTTGCCTGAATTACTTCAAAATCAATGTCTTCTGCTTCGCATAGTAATTTGGCTGCTTTTTCTACAAATTTGGCACCGATTATTGGCTCGTCACCTTTATAGGGTTGTGCAGGCTTAGTAGTTTCCTCTGTTTGTTCTGGTTCTATTTTTTGAGGAGAGCCCGTTTGTGAAATAGAACTTTCTTGTAGTAGAAGCAATGAATCACCGTCGCCTCCGACACTAAGACTGGTACCGGTGACAAAAGCATCAATAGTTTCTTTACTTTCTGGACCAGACATATTAAAGATGATTGACGGCTAAAGAAGTTGACAAAAAAATTATAATATAAAAAAAAACAAAAAATTATTATTGATTGCAATTTTGCAGAAGATCAGAATGTATAAAGGGCATATCTGCTACTAACGGAATCGCGTTAGTAGTCAATTATAAGTTTGTAAAATACATAGTAGGCATGTTCCTTTATAAACTGTGATCTGAAAGTATTTATATGTACATTGAAATGTACACAACTAAAAACTGTCCGCCAGTACCTATTGAAGTCTATAGCTAGAGACAAACTGGCTCCCGTAGTGTGAGATGTAATAGCCAGAAAGACAAGTATAATAACTACATAATTATAGGTGACGTTAGCGGGGGGATTATGTTTTTAGTGGGTAGCGGGGGGGGGGGGCGGGAGCGCCGCCAGGATGCTCCATGTAACTTACCAACAGACTTATGATAAAAAGGAACAAAGAGTTGATGTAACTTATGTAACAGCTACTCAGTTAAGCCATAGCCACCAATGGTTTTTTTGAAATGATTATATATCAATAGGTGAAGTTAGCGGGAGGGGGGGGGGGGGTCAAATATGAAAATAAGTAGTAACATTTAATAACTAGAATAAGGCCAGTTGCCAGCAACCGCGTTAGTGTTGTATCGGCCGACTCGGTCTGTGGAACAAATTTTTAAAAAACTCCGCGCAGTTCCACACACCTAGCCGGCCCTTTCAACACGAACGCAGTTGCTGGCAACTGGCAACTGGCCTTATTCTAGTTTTATATTATTTTTCCAACTTCTGAATGTTACTTCAATGTTATTGGGTGCGTAACCTACTGTTTGCGATACTGCATCACTACAGTCAACAACACTGAGTTGGAAGGGAAAGTGCAAGACTTCCGACAGCTGACGAAAATCGGGACAATATAGCCGACAGTCGTCGGCTCAAAGTGCAACTCACCTGACGAAAAGTTCTGCAACTGACCAGACCGCCGACGATTTTCTTCAACCCATCCGAATCCCTAATTCTGCAACTGACCCGACGCCCGAATTTTCATCGGGTGGGATGCAATCTACTCAACAAATATTTCTACAACTGACGAACTGACCAGACTCCCGATGTGAATCAGAAATCTACCTGACGTACGTCGGTTCGGTACAATCTACCCGACGGTCGTCGGCTCAATATGCAACTCACCCGAAGTAATCATGCTTCATTTTTTACGCAAAATACGGAATTTACGATCCTAATATTTCTGAATCATATATTTTCTAAACTATTTCCTTAATTAATTGAACAAACATTTACTGGACGTTCTTACAAATACTTAGTTACGCATTTTTTATTATCTTTTCCATTAACAAAGAAACTCTAGGATTACTAGCTGGCACAACAGAAATAATACTAAATAGTAATATGCTATGTATTATCGTATGC
Source organism: Dicyrtomina minuta (assembly GCA_949802685.1). NCBI lineage: Eukaryota > Metazoa > Arthropoda > Collembola > Symphypleona > Dicyrtomidae > Dicyrtomina > Dicyrtomina minuta. Next base: position 84,117,475 of record OX461810.1, on the reverse strand, counting down.
ACAAATTATTTCACAAATGCTCCCAACTGATTTATTATTTACGTCTGTCAACTTTTTTGGGGCAAAACGGCTGCTAATGGCGGTACCTGATTTATCTCTTAAAATTAAATTCAAAGTGGCTAACAAAAAAAAATATTTCTTTCAAGATTAAAACAATATCAAGATGGTTTACGTAATTATTTTTGTAATTTAAAAATTACACATACAATGTGCATACTACTGCATGAATCAAACAAAATCACCAATTAGAAACTTCCATTCATGCTCAATACTTGACTGATGCGGAATATTTTTAATTTATGTTACCAATATTTACAGACCAACGAAATCGTATTTTGTTTACTTTGATCTCGTGAAGTAGGAAACAAGATATAATTGTTAAATTTCTAAGGAATTTAACCTAAGCTAGGTTAGGGTATTTTTGAATGTAGACCATTTTTTATACTGCTGGAGCATTCTTAGATAACAGTAATATTTTTTACTACCAAAATGTGAAAAGCAGTGATCAGATTTGATTTAGGAAATGAACTGAATCATTTATCAACATTTTAGGCAAAAGATTACTAAAAAACAATTGCCAGGCCCAGAATTCGATCCCGCGCCGCCTTTTGTAATATTCAAACTCGAGATTTGGCCCCCCGCGTATAATTAGAGACCCGCGCTCTGCTATTTAGTAGTAAGCTAAGTAGACCCGCGTACTGTTCAAAGTGTGGCAGCTACAATCCACGTACTATTAGAGACCCGCGTACTATTGGGGACAGACAGACAGACACACAGACGGACGGACAAAACAATTTCAGTAGATGCAGCCATGCAGCTAAAGCTCAGAATCTAAAAACCATTTCATTAGATGCAGCGTAAGCTCAGCATCTAAAAACAATTTTGTGGAACTACAGCAGTCCGAGTTCTACAGATATACAGAAAAAAGATGTTATAGGGTCTGCAAATCTCTAAAACACTAGTTTTTGGCCTTTTTGGGAAACTGGAGAACATTTTTTTAAACAAATCATAATTACAATTTGTTATATAAAAGCGTCACAAATTATACTAGCAGGAATAAGAATAAATGTCAACTTTGCATCTCATAAGTGCGAAAGTAAGAACTCCTACGGTAGTGCTCGTAGTTGCAGCTGGGAGAAAATACTAGGTACCTAAGTGATCGGGACATTTAAAGGGTGTGTCTGACTTGCACTTTTCACAAGCTCCTGGTTTGTTTAACAGTTACAACTGGGACATCCATATACGACGTTTCAGGTTTCAACGGGGGGGGGAGGGGGTTCGGGCCAATGACGTGTTGAAGCGGCAGGGGGGAAGGAGTGGGGGGGGGGGGGGTTGAACCTAACTATAGGAACAATAAAAATAATATTTTTTTAAAAGAGCAAAGCAGTAATGTTAGAATGTCTAAATTATGGCCTACCCTTCCAATAAATAAATGACAGGAGTAGGAAAACGAGTAGGTTGTAGGCAGTGTGGTAGAGAACTGAACTTTCGTTTATTTTCCGAGTTTTTTTAAGAGTTGTTAATCAGTAGGTACTTAGGTGGCTTGATTCTAATTTATATTTCGTTATATGATTGGAACTGGACTGGAATGGCTAACTAGAATGACTTGACATGCCTATTATAATTTTTGTTGTTGATATTTTAAATATCACTAGCTAAAACAGGTTTGTAGTTAGTTATATTTGTAATAATATTAAGCACTGTAATGTACCAAGACATCGGAGTCAGCCAATTCTCAGTCCAGTAATACAAATTGTAAAATTGAGTATGTATGGCGTAATTATACGCATTTACGCAAGCCGCTGATCCGTACGCATCACATAAAAATCTTTTAAAACTAAAAATTAATTTTTTTCACTACACCTGCATACACATTCCTACTCCTATTCTTATACCTGCCATTTATTTATAATACGAACAACGTCGGACATAACTATTTATTCGTAACAATAATATGTTTACACAAACGGTTTTGTTTCATAAGTCTTGCCCAGGTCAGGAAGAATTGCCTAATATGTAGCAGGGATACGCCTAATGGTGATCATTATTTGACGTTGAAAGACAAGCTGTGTGTCAAAAATCGTTGACTTTTCAAAATTGATAGGTAATAGGTAGTTTAGTTTATAGTCCTAACTCCGTGCCATATAATTTATAGAATCACGGATGTACCACTAAGTCATAGGACTTCAAAGATTGCTGATATTATTGCTTAGAAACCCGGTCACATACAGGAAGCCAGTGATCACCTAAAGGGCACCTACATTTCCTATGATATCAATGTTTTTTTTGTATGATCACTATTATGAATTATATGATCACCTATAATGAATTTTAGTGACTTTTAGAATTCTTGAAATATAAAAGTTTTTTATTAATGGAATACAAAACAAAATAAGGATTTCCTTTTAACAAAATCTATAATTCTGGATAGGTAGTAAAACAGAATCCAATTATTCTGCAGTAGCTTGAAAACGGATTTAAATCACTATATCACTTGTTGCACTCCGTCCGCAGGACGAGCTGTTTTTCTTGTTCTTGCCTAATGTCCGCATTAAAAGAGCGAGTACTATTCTTTGGTGCAAAGAATTCCGTTACTGTCGATTGTCGACTCTACTGCATTCTGCTTTCGGGTAAAAAAATGCGTGATCACACTCATCCGCACTGATTACAATTCCCCACCAATACCCTAAATAAAACAATGCATACTGAATCAAACGGTAAAATAATTCCAGACAGAAGTTGACAGACCTAAATAATATATCAGTTGGGAGCATTTGTGAATTAATTTATGCATACAATAATACATAGCATATTACTATTTAGTATCATTTATGTTGTGCCAGCTAGTAATACTAGGGTTTCTTTATTCATGCCCGTTTCAAAAATTTTAGTTTTTTAAATTAGTGGGATGAGAAGCCCCCTCGACGCCCCAAATCGCAAAATGAATAGAGAAAAATGCAAAATCAACAAAATCATACTTCGTCATCAATATATTATTTCAGTTACTGTTTGATATTATTAAGCTGCAAAACTGTATGTTGTAATAATTTAACCGCATTAACACTGACCCAGGCTCCTAAAGCTGCCTGAAAACGGATAGGTTATACTTTTCCCTCCCGCCTGCGGCGGGGCCGCCTTCGGCGGCCGAGGGGAAAAAATAACCTAACTGTTTCCAGTTAGTTTTTCTTACCCCCCCCCCCACTCAAACATAACCTAACCTTTAGGATAAAAACTTCAAGAGGTGGCCCACAGTGAAGAAGTAGCCTTAACAGTCAACAAAAATTTATGTAGAGATAAATTATGGAAGCTTACTAAAGCTGAACACTACATATAAGCTTTTTACAAATATTTATAATTTATGACATTTATTTCTACCTATTTATATTAATAATTAGCAACATCAACTTAATAATCTTAATTCATGTTGATTACTGTGCTTAACAATATCAAATAGTAATCAAAATAAAACATTGAGGACGAAGTATAATTTTGTTATGTATCTCTGTTTTTGCATTTTTCTTCTTTATTTTGCGTTTTGGGGCGTCGAGACGGCTTCCCTCCCCATCCCACCAATATAAAAAACTAAAATTTTTGAAACGGGCGTGACTTCCCGTTCGGGGCATGACTTCCTGTTTGGGGCAGGACTTACCGTTTGGGGCAGGACTTTCCGTTTGGGGCAAGACTTCCCGGCCTGGGCAAGACTTATCAAACAACACCCGGACTTTGTTCAAAAAGATAACAAAAAATGCGTAACTAAGTAATTATTTGTAAGAACGTCCAGTAAAGTATGTTTAATTAATTAGGGGAATAGTTAAAAAACTTATAATTCAGAAATATTAGGATAGTTAATTTCATATTTTGCGTAAAAAATAAAACATACGTCTGGTGAGTTGCATATCGAGCCGACGACCGTCGGGTGGATTGCTGATTCACGTCGCGCGTCTCAGGCGTTTGGTCAGTTGTAGAAATATTCGTCGGGTAGGTTGCATCCCACCCAACGAAAATTCGGGCTTCGGGTCAGTTGCAGAATTCAGGCATCAGGTGGGTTGCAGAAAATCGTCGGCCGTCTGGTTGCTGGTCAGTTGCAGAATTTTTCGTCGGGTGAGTTTCACTTTGAGCCGACGACCGTCGGCTAGATTGGCCCGATTTTCGTCGGCTGTCGGATGTTTTGCAGTTCCCATTTTGAAGTACAGTTTTTTTTATTACTACATACTATTGACTATTACTTTCACCCACTACAGTTTCACAGAACCAGAGTTCCACTTTCACTACCACCCGACAATTAATCGTAGTATCTATAATTGATAATACTAGACTTCTGACTTCAGGTTACCGATGACCGATGACCCACATCGGTGGTTTAAGTGCGCCTCATGTGGCCACTGGCCACGATTACCCTTTGCCCTCACTATCCTGTTACGTGTCTAGGTTTAGTGACGATTATTCCAGACCCAAATACGACATCATTATCCCATTTTACAATAGCATTCCGTTTGATTTTAGTGCGTGGGACACGGTTGACGGTCCCCATCCCTTGACAAGGTACAGGAGGGTAAAAGTGGGTAATCGTGGCTAGTGGACACATGAGGCGCACTTAAACCACCGATGTCGGTGGCCTAAAGTCAAGTTTGTAATTATTGTATAACCGAATAAATTCCACAGTTGTAACAATCGGTTAAACTTAACTCCAAACTTGTTGATCATAGTAATATTAGCAAGTGGCACTAGTAAAATTAAAATACTGAATGTAATTTAAATGATTTACTTTCGATTTTGGAGTCTTTGGCTGGCGTGAGGCTTGAGGAACAATAAAAAAAACCAAAGGTGTTTTTTTTTTCAAGTTAAGTCTACAAAGGTGTTATAATTAAGTATATTGAGTAATGTTAAGGAATTCGCCGGAGAATGAAAGGTATTACGCCACTGGTTGTAACATGTAACTGTTGACTGTGCTTATATAACTTTTAATGAAAAATTCGAGAAACAAACAGAATCAGAAATTGAGAATTGAGAATGATCCAATAATGAATGATGAAAAAATACGATCGACAAGACAATCGCAGAATCGCAGCCAGGACTGAACTAGGATATTTGAATTTCCCTCCTATGTACCAGGCAGTTGTACCAGAAACATGTACTAGGAACACGTACCAGGAACACGTACCAGGAACATGAACAAAATTATTTGAGTACAGTCAACTTACGGCAAACTCCCACTGAACTCAATGAGAGTTGAATGCAGTTGTCAAGACTCATTTAACACCTTTTGAAAACTTGGAAAATGAGCATGAGCAACGTATTATTGAAAAAATTGATACACTCTGGTATTACTTTTTAAATAATTGTTAATGAAATATTTAGCTATTTTCAAAAGCACCTAAATACATAGCAACTCAACCTTTTTCAAAATCATGCAAATAAACTGTGGTTATATTTACTTGTTTTTGAAAACTGTCAAAATTATTGAAAGCGGTGTAACAGTTTCTGTTTCTATTTAACTGCTTTCAAGATCGTGTTATTTCAATAATTGTTTAGATAGTGGATATAATTTGCAGCTAAAATTAGATATAATTATGTATGTCATTTTAATTCTTGACAGACGATATGTCCCTCCAGAATGCACACTGTAATTCTTGGTACTAGGATCATAGCTCGTCCTAGTTTTCGTTTTCTAAAATACCAATTCAAAGTAAGTTTATTATCATTTGCAATAATCAGAATCTGCGTATATAAATATAATGAAATCCTAGACTGGAACATTGGAAAATAACGGATTTGCTTTTAAGGTAAATTGAAAAATAACGGATATGCTTTTAGAGTAAACTGAAAGATACCTTATTTGATTTCAGCGAAAAAAGGAAGTAAACAGATTTGATCCTTCGCCCTGCGATTGGCGTCGTGCACATATTGTGTATACAAACTAGGGGGGGGGGGCGAGGAGTCTCAGTGCCTGATACTTTTGTATACTATAAAACGGAGAGAGGGGGGGGGGGCATAGGGTTTGAGCTCTTGATCACGAATACAACATACTCATAAAATACTTAAATTCCAAATAATTTAGTTAATTACTATATATTTTCCTTGATTTTATTTATTTCATTATAAAGTGCAAAATAAAATTTTAGTTTATAAGTGAATTATATATTTTTATGCTAGTATAGAAAATCGCTTTCTCTACATTATTTCATTATAAAGAACATGGTACAGTTAAAATAGTGTGAAAAATTAGACCCCTGTTAGATTATCCAAAAAATCACACAAAATGTCGAGAATTTAACGCCTAACCTTTTTTGCAAAGAAGCTATGCTCTGATAGTAGACCTTGACCCCCAAATTTTGAGTCAAAGTTCAAACATTGAACCACAATGGATTTATATGAAATTCACTTTTCTGGTGCATAATTTGCTGCTGATGAACGTAGTGATCCTAATTTTTTCAAAAAACTAAATTATGGCTCCAATTTTGGGTTATTTTAAACTTTGACCCAAATAAAACAAGGGTCAAAAATTCATTTTTTTAAAAGTAAAATCACCTCGGTGTAGCGAATTTTGCATCATAAAAATTAATTTATTTTTCACCTTTGGCCAAACTTTGGCAAAACGAAGACCACCATGTTAATTAGCAGCAAATTTTACGTGTTATACAATTATTCTGTGGGGTAAAATGCGATTTTATATTTGACATGTGACCTGAAATTTTGGGGTCAAGTTCCAATATTTGAGAAAAGTTGGTTAAGGGAAGTTGTAAGGCGTTAATTTTGCTACGATATATCGAATATGGACGGGAAGAGTGGCATGTCTCTGACAAGTAGGACATCTGATCAATCTAATTAATGTTTTATGTGGCAACACTTTCTAAATAAATGACAATTTCAAATTCTTCACATTTTTGTGGCCGTTTTATTTGTTTAATAAATTTATTTGGCTTGGCATAAGGTACAATATACAATAGTATCTAAACTGTATACGAATGGTGGGGGGGCGCTGATATTGGCGCTGATCACTATTGTATACTTAGGGGGGAGGGGGAGTACAAAAAATCGAAAAAAGTG
>OX461810.1:83859072-84110228 GCA_949802685.1 Dicyrtomina minuta | reverse complement strand
CTTGGCGTTTGGAATTAAAATACACCTGGACCGAAAAAAGATTAACAGCCTTAAAGAACAAGTTCGTAATTTGTCAGATCAAGAAGTGGATGAGTTTTACAAAGGAAACCCGAATTTAGTAGTGGGGACTGACGCGCATGCGCCCATTCAAGCAATGCCTTTTAACATGAACTATGAAATTCCTCGGGATCGTCTAAATATAAGTAATGCATGTCATACAACATGTTCAAAATTTTAATTCTAGAAATACCCAATCTGTTTTGTATTGAAAAGAAACAATAATTATTATTTAAACCAATTTGTGAAGACGACAAAAAAGTAATTGGATCCGGTGAATTTGGAATAGTGAAGCAAGGATTGCTGAAAGGAGATCCAGGTAGTGGCCGAGCGGCCACGACAGTTGCTGTAAAGATGGTCAAGCCGAGTATGGATGTGACCTATTTTAAAGCGCATCTCTCAGAAATTAAAATCATGGCGTATTTGGGAGAACATGAAAATATTGCGTCCCTCCTTGGCACGATCACGAGCAACATAAAAAACGGTCATTTATCATAATTTCGAATAATGATAATTTTGGTTACAAATTACTATAGCTTTAACGCTGTTACAAAATTTAAGTTTTTTATTTAAAAAATGATTTAATGGCTTAGCTTTTTTTTTGAATAATTAGGTGAGGTTTTTGTGGCGATGGAATTTTGTGCAAAAGGAGACCTACTGCACTATTTGAAGGACAACGGGAAAAACTTTGTCGATTTATTCCGGAAACGAAAAGCCGCAGGAAAAGCCGCAGAAAAGCAGATTGTACAGGCTACTTATACAAACGCTCCGGAACCGGAACCAGAGTGTGCGTATACGAACGCTCCGGCTTTGGTTGTTAAAATAGAACCAAGTGGTGGTGGTGAACCCGGTTTTGAACCTAGCAACAAGAACTCTAAAATTTCAACTCTCCATCTGCTCCAATGGTCACGACAAATTGCAAATGGAATGACATTCTTGAAAGCAAAACATGTAAATTGTGAATCTGTAATTTTTAAACAAATTATTTTGATTATCAAAACCTTCTAAGTTGCGGTTATGCTTTATGTGCAGGTTATCCACGGAGATTTGGCTGCACGTAATGTTCTTATTGGAAGTAACGATGTTGCAAAAATTAGCGATTTCGGACTCTCACGTCAGCTCGTTAACTATTCCAATTACAAAAAGTCAAATACTGAGGTATTGTCTAAGCGAAAATATGGATACCACTTAAAATCTGTGTTTAAAACATTAATTTCAAACATTTTTTGTTTCTGATTCCAGACCCCGTTGCCTTGGCGCTGGCTTGCAATTGAATCTCTAGAAAACATGATCTTCTCTCCTCAGTCAGATGTGTGGGCTTTTGGTGTGACGCTCTGGGAAATATTTACGCTCGGTAAAATCCCTTATCCTGGAAAAACATGGAACCAGGAATTTGTGGACGGTCTTATGGCGGGGCAACTTCTGCCTTCCCCAACGTTGGGAAATCAAGAAGTGTAATATGCTAATAGAGCGACGCTGAATAATATTCAAAATTAAGTATATGCTTAGTACTATGAATTTAAGTGTTAGTAATTATTACTCAACCGACATGTTTGTTTTTATTTCAGCTACAACATTATTTTGAATTGCATGAAACAGGAGCCGAGTGAACGAATTTCACTCCCAGAAATCATTTCACAGTTGGAAACTGTAGAAGTAAATTTGTCCTACTTCTGATTTGACTCAAAAGAAATTATTATTGAATTTATTAGCTTCTTGCACTTCTAAGCTTATAATTGTAAAATTACTGAAATACTTTAAAAAAAGTCCTGAATCACTGCTTTAAAATTCATGTGAGCTCTCAGTTTCATTTAAGACGCAGGTTTTAACCAAAATCACTGATTTTGTACGACAGTACTACATAAAAAAATTTTTTATAATTAGTTTCACTTTCCTTGAATGTAATTAAATCACTGCCTATATTGATAATTTTATAAGCTACAATTTAGATACTACTGTGATTGGTTTGCCTTAGCTCTGTAGCCTGAGCATATTATTCACAAGTGGTTCTGTAATAAGTGGTGCTTGTACGAGTGGGTTAAGTTGGCACAGCTCTGGTACTCGCATTTGTGGTCGCCGAAAACATGTTTAAATGACATTGTTTTCAATATGTGACCTGTTTTTTACTACCTACAGAAGGACTAACCCACATGCAGAAAGGCAAAATCATTTCAACATAAGCTGAAGCTCAGAATCTGCAAAACCGTTGCTTGTTAACATGTGGTTTGGTTTGTCGTTACATATAGTCATTGAAGAACAATCAATTTTCAAATAGAATTAAACCCAGCTTCAACCTTGACCTAAACGTTCTTAAAACAAAATTACCCAAATCCGTTTATTTCAACAGGTACGCCTAAAACATATTTTCGGAAATTGCCCCTGGTGCATTAAATGTTTTGCAATGACTTAGTCTTGCGGATTTGCAAACCAACTAAAACGCCGTAAATTAGCTAAATCATATGAATGGTGTTGGAGATTCTAGTAATCAAATCACCATGACTTACTTTAATGAAGAAAATAATTATTATAAATTATTAAAATAATAATTAAATAACAACCACGGCTACGGCTACAGCTGCAACTATGATATGATTACTACAACCATAACCATAGCCGTGATAATGATTACGATGATGAATTCAGACATGATTTAGATTTGAGACGAGAACAATATAAATAAATTCCTCCGATTTTCCTACATGTCGAAAGTGCTACGATAAATAAAAACTTCAATATTGTTATTAAACTGTGTACCTTATTTGATTATTACGATTACGATTTATTACGATTACGATTTATTACGAATACGATTTATTACGATTACGATTGAATAGAAAGAAAGAAACTGTCAATTTCGAGTAGTTGTCCATTTCTCGAATATAAGTGGTCCTTCGTCACCTCCCTGATCCAGTCAACTTCCCCGAAACCCCTCCCAGAATACACTTCACTTTCTAACACTGATTTTGCTCAACTTTGAATTTTGAATTTTGATCCCAATATACACTTTACTGATCTTTTTCCCTGATTTTAACGCTGATTTTAATTTTGACATTTCGAGTGGCCGTGGCGGTGCTGTTGTTTTTTGCTGTACGTTGTTCGTTGGTGGTGGTGCACCTTAATCCGTATTTTCTTTACTTCGGTGGTGGAGGAAATTACTGGGCTGGAAACAAAGTAACCAAAACTAGAACCAAGATTACAATAATAAATTCAAGTCCTTACCTGCTTGTTGAAGAAGTTGAGGTTGCTACTACTGCTACACACTGTCACTGTTACTGTCATCGCACTGAACCCGGTTATCCATAACAATAATAAATATTTTTGATTGCCAATTTCTTTCCGATTTAAAGTGTTGACAGATCTCTCACTCCAGTCAACACTGTTTGAAATTTGGCGCCAGATCATTTTACCAAGGATACGAGATTTATAGTATCCGAGACAGATATTCATTGTTTTATTTAAACTTTGAATAATTTGAATTTGATTTCTGAGATTTTAAAGATTTCAAATTTTGAATCAGAGATTTCTGACTGAAATTTTCTAGAGATTTTTTTGGTGAATATTTTTTCACAGAATTTTTAACAGCAAAATATTTTGCTGAGAATTTTTTATTGCCATAAAAGAGCAATCGATCCGTGTACTTTATTCTTACAAAATAATTTACACACAGAAATTTGAATTTGTCATTGATTTTTATTTGACACTGAATTGAACTGACATAACTACTTGTGCCTATAATGGACGGTTATGAAAATACAGAATTTACGCTACGAAATAGCTTACGATTTCCACCAATGATGTCCGATGACCATACTAATGAACGACGAATGTTTGATAATCCTGTTGTTGACCCTGTACTTAACACTGATGTACCCAACCGTACTTCAACTACTACGTTGCCACGCATCCCTCCTGTTACGGTAGTACGACGACGATTGACAATGGCTGAAGCTGCTTTGATTGATGATGAAACTGGGTCTTCAGGTAACAACAGTACTATTGACTCATTGGGTAGTGACATTCCAAGGTCACATGGTGACATGTCAAGGTCACGTCATAGGGGTCATCCTAGGTCACGGATGTCCAGGGCGTCAAATCAGCGACATCATGACCCTGCAGCCGCTTTAAGAAGGCGGTATGAGATTATGAAACTTGAACTTGAAGTTAAACAAGGTCAGCTGGCTTTACTCCAATGTTCTCTTGATTTGGATAATCTGGAGCATGGTGAAGCAGATGAAGAGGGCGGATTTGAAATAACTCAAGTTCGTCCAATGGATCAAGATCAAGGTGGCCATGCTGCCAGACATACATTTCCTTCCCGAATCCAGACTCAGAATGAACGTGTAGCTCATTGGGCTGCAAGTAATTTAATGGCGACAGTTCGTACTCCGCCAAGACCGAATATTAACCCAGATCAAATTGTTCCAGTTCCTAGAGGTCCTATTACTTCTTCCCCAATTCCGGTAAGGTCTAATGATGTTATTGCTCCTCCCCCAGATCTACCCCCGATTATTGCTCCTCCCCCAGATCTACCCCCGATTATTGCTCCTCGCCCAGATCTACCCCCGATTATTGCTCCTCCCCCAGATCTACCCCCGATTAATGCTCCTCGCCCAGATCTACCCCCAATTAATACACCTTTTCCAGATCTACCCCCGATTGCTATCAATGCTAATGTACCTCTTCCAGATCTACCCCCGATTGCTACAAACAATGTTATTTCCCCAGTTAATATTGAGATGAGAGGTAATATTGATGTCAATGCTCAACCCAGATTAATTGCTCAACAGAGCTATACTTCTAATGATATTGGGAATATAGTTCAACAGATTCTACCTTTAGCTCAAATGTTGTCTCAAGGTAATACTAATACTAATTCTACGATTCAACAGCAAATGTTAACTCGTCAATCAGTTAACAAAGATTTACCGATATTTTCGGGTGAAATTGAAGAATGGCCGACTTTCATTTCTCAGTATCGTCATTCATCTGAGATTTGTGGGTTGTCTAATACTGAGAATATGTTGAGACTTCAGAAAAGTTTAAGAGGCAAGGCGCGGGAGTTAGTAATTCCGATTTTGGGGTTGCCTGAAAATGTTGAAGAGGTTGTTCAATCTCTTGAATCTACTTTTGGTAGATCTGATTTACTGATTAAAAGTTGTATAGCCAAAGCAAAGGCTGTTGATGTTCCCAAACAGTTGAAAGCCGATTCCCTTTTACAATTTTCGAATGTTGTTCGCAATATGGTTGCTACTTTTACAAGTCTAGGTTGCAACAATCATTTGAATAATCCTCAGTTGTTGGAGGAATTGATTATTAAGCTCCCGTTGACACTTCAGATGCAGTGGTGTCAAGTTGTTCTACAAAAAGGTCACAATGTCAATATTTGCGACTTATCAGATTGGTTGAAGGTTATTGCAAGTACAGCTGCATTATTGCCTACGAGTTTACCCAACAACAACTCAGTTGATTCAAGAAAAAGTTCTGACTTTAAGACGGGGTTTAAAAGAGGGTTTCATGATGACAACAAAGTATTTACTGCTGCTAAGAAAAATCCACGTCTAGACATGACATGTTACTGTTGCAATAAATTGAATCATACGATAGATAGATGCTCTGACTTCAAAGGACTTCCTGTTGATGCTCGATGGAAGAAAGTGACTGAGAACAAGTTGTGTTTTATTTGTTTAAATCGATATCATCAAACAGTCAATTGTCCTTCTCGTAAGGCTTGTGGTGTAGATAATTGCAAGTCTCATCATCATCCTTTACTTCATTCTACGACAACTAACCGTGTTCCTCCGTCTTCTACAGCAACGACTGCTACAATTTCTACTGAATTTGCTGGTCATGGTTTCAAATCTTCTCTTCAAACTACAAGTGTTCATTTAAGAGTCATTCCGGTTAAACTGACTGGTCCTGCTGGAGTTCTAAATACTTATGCATTACTTGATGATGGATCTACTGTCACTCTTGTAGCTTCTAAGATCGCTTCTCAACTTGGACTTCAGGGTCCTATTGAACCATTGTGCTTTTCTTGGACAAATAACACTACGCAAACTGATGCTAATTCGATGAGGGTTCAGCTAGGTATTTGTGGAGATTCTCAAGGTGTGAAGTCTTATACGTTGCGTAATTGCAGGACAGTTAAGGAATTTGATTTACCATCACAATATTTGAACATGAATGAGTTAAAAAAAATGTGGCCGTATCTTCGTGATGTTCCATTTTCAAGTTTGAGAGGTGCTAAGCCTATGATTTTAATTGGACAAGATAATTCTCTTCTTACTATACCCAGAAAATTGAAAACTGGTCTCTGGCATTCTCCTGTTGCTTCAAAGACTTTACTAGGTTGGTCGGTTCACGGGAATAGTTCTGTTATTGGAAAGAAAGATTCTCACTTTGCTTTAACGGTTTGTTCTCATCATGAGAATGAAGATGATATTCTACATCAGATGGTTCAACGATCCTTTACAACGGAAGATTTTGGGGTTAAGATCCTGCATGAGATTCCAAGATCCAAACAAGATTTAAGAGGTTTTGAAATACTTCAGTCTACCACAAAGAGAGTGGGTGAGAGATGGGAAACAGGTTTATTATGGGCAAATGATCAATTCATATATCCTGAGAGTTTCAAAGAAGCGTACAGACGGTTACTTCTTATCGAAAAGACGATGGATACTAATGCTGATTATGCTCGTCAGTATTGTGAAAAGATGGAAGACACTATTTCAAAAGGTTACGCTAGAGAAGTTAATTCAGTTGATCTGGCTAAGAAAAGTCCCAAGGATAGATTTTTATGTCATTTCTCCATAACCAATCCAAATAAACCTGGCAAGATTAGAGTGGTTAACGATGCCAAAGCTAAATCAAAAGGAGTGAGTTTTAACGACATGCTCATTACTGGTCCAGATCTACTACGACCTCTTCCTGCTGTTCTTTGGAATTTTAGAAAAAAGAAGGTTGCTTACATTGCGGATGTGAAAGAAATGTTTCCTCAGATCCTAATTCGAGATGAAGATGTTGTGAGTCAACGATTTTTGTGGAGAGGAATGGATAGAAATATCAAACCAAAGATATATGAAATGAAATCAATGATATTTGGAGCATCCTGTTCTCCATCATCAGCTATCTATGTCCTCAATAAGAATGCTGAAGAATTTAAAGACGAATTTCCAAAAGTTTTTAAGGCTACTGTTAAGCAAATGTACATGGACGATCATTTAGATTCTGAAGATACTGAAAATGAGGCAATTGTACAGATCAAAGACATGATAGAAGTTTTTAGAAGAGGTGGTTTCTGTTTGTGCAATTGGATGTGTACTTCCAAGAAAGTACTGAGAGCTTTACCTGATTCTTTAAGAGCAGCAAAATTCAAAGATTTAGATTTAGAAGGGGATCTTCCAACTGAAAGAGTTTTGGGTATGTGGTGGAGCTCCGAAAAAGATGAATTTACTTATCGACTAAATTTTCACAAGGTATCAACGGAAGTCAAAGATGGGTCAAAAGTTCCAACCAAACGAGATGTTTTAAAATTAGTGATGTCAATCTATGATCCTCTTGGGTTTCTTGCATTTTTTGTAGTCAGAGCTAGAATTTTACTTCAAGATATTTGGGCTTCTGAGATTGATTGGGATACTGAAATTTCAGCTGAATTGTTTTTAAGATGGAAAGCATGGTTATCGGATCTTCAAAAGATCACGGAGATTAGAATTCCTCGATGTTATCACGATTACTTTTCAAGATCACCTTCGATTCAATTACACGTATTTTGTGATGCCAGTAAAAAAGCTTATGCTAGTGTCGCGTATTTTCGAATAATTACAGATGTTGGAATTTCACTAGCAATTATTTCTGGGAAAGTTAGAGTCGCTTCTTTAAAACCAATGTCCATACCAAGGCTCGAATTGCAAGCAGCAGTGATGGCTAGCAGATTAGCTTCAACAATTAAGAAAGAACATGATGTACAGATTGAGAAGACTTATTTCTGGAGCGATTCAAAAACTGTTGTTAGTTGGATAAGATCAGAATCCAGACGTTTTAAGACTTTCGTGGCTCATCGAATTGGTGAGATTCAAGAACTTTCTGATACTAATGATTGGCGATGGATTCCTACTGATTTAAACGTTGCAGATGATGCAACAAGAGACGCTGGTAAATGTGATTTAGAAAGTACAAGTCGTTGGTTTCAAGGTCCTCCATTTTTATTGAAGTCAAAAGAATATTGGCCAACTGAGAATGAGCAAAGTTTAGAGTTTGATAATTCTGAGATGAGAAGTGAATTTGTTGGAGTTATTAATCCTCAAAATCTACGTCCAGCTCCCAACATTGACAACTTCAGTTCCTGGATTAAATTGATTCGTGCTACTGCATGGTTTTTAAGAGCTATCAAGATATTATTCAACAAACTGCGCAAGATTAAAGAAGATTTTTCATTCGATATTTCCGCAGCTGAATTCAAGACAGCAGAACTATGGTGGCTTCACAAGTGCCAAGAAGAATCCTTTTATGAAGAGATCCAGTTAATTCAAGATTCAAGATTAATTTCAGCAAAGAGTAAATTATTCCAACTGTCTCCGATTTTAGATGATGAAGGTTTACTTCGTATAAATGGAAGAATTAATAATTCTGATGTTTCCGAGGACGTCAAGAGTCCGTACATCTTAGATTCCAAACACCGATTTATTTATCTACTAATTATGCATTATCATCAGAAGTTAGGTCATCAAGGCCAAGAGACAATACTGAACGAACTTAGACAGAAATACTGGATATTAAGTGCCAGATGCTTGATTAAGAAACTATGCCGATTTTGTCTACAATGCAGAAAGAGGAAGTGTGAACCTCGTGTACCTTTAATGGGTCAGTTACCCAACTTCAGAGTTACACGTCAAGTGAAGGTCTTCAATCATGTGGGTCTTGATTTCTTCGGTCCCTTAAGTGTTTTGTCTGAAGGCAAAAAAGTAAAGAAGTATGGTGTGATTTTCACGTGCTTAACGATTCGAGCTATTCATCTTGAGATAGCTGACAATTTAACTACTGATTCGACTATCAATGCCATTCGGAGATTCGTTTCTCGGCGTGGACTCCCTACAAGCTTGATCTCAGATAATGGGACAAACTTAAGAAAGGCGGATCGCCAGTTACGAATTGCTCTGAAAAACTTCGATCAAAATCAATTACAACAAGGTTTATCTAAAGACGGTATCAACTGGATTTTTAATCCTCCATCAGCTCCTCATTTTGGTGGGGCATGGGAACGGCTAATTCGATCAGTGAAAACGGCATTGAATGCGATTTTGAAAGAAAAGACTACGAAATTTGAAATACTTCGAACAGTGCTTACTGAAATAGAGCATATTGTCAATAGCAGACCTTTGACCTGCGTTTCTTCGAATCCATCAGATCTCAAATCGATATGTCCTAACGATTTTTTGATTATTAATTCCAATATAGTTCTTGCTCCAGGAGATTTTTCTAAAGGTTTACGATTCAAAGATGCATGGAAAACAACTCAAAAGTTGATTGATACTTTCTGGACTAGATGGGTTAAGGAGTTTCTTCCTACTTTGGTTCAACGTACTAAGTGGTTGCAACAGACAGAGTCCCTTAAGATTGGAGATGTGGTAGTTCTCGTGGATCCTAACAGTTCTAGGAATTTATGGCCATTGGGATTTATTTCTAAAGTATTTCCTGGAAAAGATGGAATTGTTCGAGTAGTTGATGTGACAACTAGTTCTGGAACCTACCGGAGACCACTGACAAGGGTGTGTGTACTGGACTTAGACAAGAAGATAGAAGATGACTGAGTGATTTGGATTACTGTGGGTGGAGTAATGTTGGAGATTCTAGTAATCAAATCACCATGACTTACTTTAATGAAGAAAATAATTATTATAAATTATTAAAATAATAATTAAATAACAACCACGGCTACGGCTACAGCTGCAACTATGATATGATTACTACAACCATAACCATAGCCGTGATAATGATTACGATGATGAATTCAGACATGATTTAGATTTGAGACGAGAACAATATAAATAAATTCCTCCGATTTTCCTACATGTCGAAAGTGCTACGATAAATAAAAACTTCAATATTGTTATTAAACTGTGTACCTTATTTGATTATTACGATTACGATTTATTACGATTACGATTTATTACGAATACGATTT
This sequence comes from Dicyrtomina minuta, assembly GCA_949802685.1. NCBI lineage: Eukaryota > Metazoa > Arthropoda > Collembola > Symphypleona > Dicyrtomidae > Dicyrtomina > Dicyrtomina minuta. The sequence goes on along the minus strand of OX461810.1, from coordinate 84,099,991 downwards.
ATTACGATTACGATTGAATAGAAAGAAAGAAACTGTCAATTTCGAGTAGTTGTCCATTTCTCGAATAAATGGCGTCACGTGCAGCGTCCATGGGTTAATGTTGATACTTGTGACATCTTATGTTAAAAATACTTTATTTACGCAATGATGAGCATACTAAATACTGTAGGGAGGAGGTCAAAGAATGTTAGAAATGGCAATAATGGGTTGACATCATTTTTTACTGACAGTTTAGCATAAGAGTCGTTCGCTTTAACATGGGTCGTTCCATACGGTAATGCGCATACAAACTAACAGCACTAACTGCCAGTGAATTCAGGTTATTTTTTTGTACGTTTCAATAGCTCATGCTCCAGTATAGGCTTTTTAATAAGGAAAATTTGGTTAAAATTTAATAAACATGCCAATCTAAAATTTCAATCCAACGGCTAGTAATACGACTGGAGTGTTCATAGGTTAAATGTTTAAGATGTTGCCTTAACTTTCTTGCTGTTTGAAATGTATCAACTATTTTAATGTTCAATAGTTACAATTTCAATTTCAGGGGTTTTGATTGTATGATATAGATAACTAAATATATGCCTCACCAGTAAGACTATTACCTAATTTTAGCTTAGGCTTAAGGAAGTAACTCTGTTTCCGTTCAACTACATTGGCAACCACAAATAAAATAATTACCACATTCTTATCGCAGCAGTCAAATCTAACTCAATGGTTAAAAAAGGAATTTTTAGAAAATTAGGACCAACTAGTGCTTTTCACTGTCTATTCCTTTAATATTCAAAGAGAACGTTTCAACTTAAGATTAGTGAATTTTCGTATGAAATAATAGATATTGCATTGTACAGTATTTAACTATAAATTTTTAAACTAAAATGTTTCGAATGTGAAACTTAGTATCTTAACAAAATCTGTAATTTTTAACACCTAATTGTGAAAATTTTATTCATTAACCTAATAATTTAGTTTAAGTTATTAAAAAGTATTTTAAGTTTAAGTATGCACAATCGATCGTGCACAATATCATAGTATATCCTAAAGATTATTTTAACTAGAAAATGAATTCATTTAACATTTTGTTTGCTGTTCTGTCAGCACTTACTTTCCCTGATTTTGGCATTGGGTGGGGTTTTAATAGACAATCGGACCCTCCAAAAAACTTACAAAGCATTTATATTTATCTTGCAAAGTCTCAATACTACAACCAGTGGTACTTAGCAAGCAGTCTTTCGGATGCTCAGATGCAAAGTTTGTCTTTTCAGTTTGCACTTAAATCAATACTAGTTGAGGCATGTGATAATCTGGAAACTTGTCGATCTAGTAGGCAACAAAACTTCTATCGGTCAACAAAGGTACATTTTTATTTTTCAATTTTAAATAATTTTTATACATAGTTATTTATACATTCAATAGTTCGCTGGCCGCTATAATTTCACATCTGATTTTTACAAATACAAACAAAAACTAATTTGTGATTTCCGTTTAGGAAGTACTCTTGTTGGAATAATTTCATGGTTTTAAAGATCTACAATGTGTAATATTACGAATAAGGTTATATTTAATGTTTACTTTTGAAAAACAAATACAAGGCCGTTGACTACAAAAATTATTTATTACTCTTAAACAGGATTGCTCAGCCACCGAGAAAGCATTGTGTCATTTTTACATCTTTAACGACATAACGGACAGCGAAAACAACCTCCACGCACATGGAAAGGCGACGTTTTCCCTTAACATAGATGCAAAAACCTATAAAACTTCTCACTACTATTTCCGTGGGTTGTCGTTAAACTACTGTGAGCGCTAATACAAAACTAACACTACTAGCCCCACTGAACTGATGTATCTGTTTTCTAATGGTTTTTAATATAATTTTAGTTTTTGTATCAGATTCACCGCCACAAAAAGAGATGCTTGCAATTGATGTGAAAAAATCCCAAAAAAGTAATGACATTGCGCAGATGATAGTCTCTTGCAAAGGACTCTTCTTTTTTTACAACCCCGACAGCTTAACTTTAACACTGAGTTTTACAAACGGAACGAATAGTATCGTGCAAGGACTTAAACATTGGTACAATACAAGCAACAGGAGCTGGGTACGCAGTTTTGAAACAACACTGATTTGGGGCATTCGTGCTATAACTTGTAGAGTCCGTTCGTTCAACTCACGATCAGAGACATTTACAACCATTACCTATGTTGTGAAGAAGGAGGACAGACCAGACCCAAGTAAGTTTAATTTTCAACTCAAAAACAAGATTGAACACCTTAACATTCTTTTTAAAGCCCTCTTTTCACACTGATTGGGCTACATATTTACTATCTGCATTTAAAAAATGTCTGACCTTACACTTGAAATAATTACAGCTCCATATACTGCACTAATTTCATTTGATTTTCACTGCTTGGCAATCACTGCTCTCTGGATCCTGATATTTTCACTGCATCTTTTATTACGGTAGATTTTTGATGCTAAGCAATCATGTGTCTGTCGGTCTGTCTGTCTGTCTTTATGTCTGTCAGTCTGTATCTCTGTATGTCTGTCGGTCTTAAGTTATTATACCTATTTTATCTTCATGTCATAAGCATATACAGGATTGATTTATTCAGGGATGGTTTCCACTGACGTCCCTAAAACATCATAGTTTATAGTACCCCCATTTCTAACTTTAAAATTTTTTCTAACCTATTTTTTTTACTGCTCGCTAAGGACATTTGTATATAGCTCACTGATTGTAGAGAAGGCTCCATATATGACATTTTAAGGACATTACTATTAATGAGTACAATTCCCAAATGTTTTTCTACATATTTTAATAATATGTCATGAACATCTGTATATGGCCTATTGATCGTAGGGGACTCTATTAATGACGGTATTTGGTAATTGTGCAATTCTTAAACATTTTTTAGCTATATTCAACCACATGCTACGCTTATTCGTGTATGGTTTATTGATGTTAGGAGAGCTTCCATAAATCCCATATAATCTCTTAGCGTTACTTTAATTATCTTGCTCTTTTTTTGAAGCTCAGCATCTACTTCGGATCCCTGGGCGACTAATCAAGCGCGAAGCGCCGAAGTTTTGTTATATTTTATAGGTAATTTTTTTAGCAGCTATTGCTATAGATTATTGTTATTTTAATTTTTAATATTTTTGTTTTTATTACTACTTCCGTGCGGCTTCTACTTCAGAATCTATTACACCCAAAACAGCAACTTTATCCCAAACAAAATATACGATGTCAGTTCCTACCACTTTTGCATCGCATCAATTCATAGTGGCGCCTGGCCAACAAACAACAGAAACTGTACCACAAACAAAAATGTCAATGCCAGCTGCTCTCGCGCCTCATAAGCCCACAGTGGCGCCTGGTCAACAAACAACAGCAAAAACAGCAGTAACAAAAATTACAATGTCAATGCCAACCACTCTCGCACCGCGTCAATCCGCAATAGCGCCTGGCCAACGAACAACAGCAAAAACACTAGTAACAAATTGGTCAAGAACTGACACGCCTACTGTCACCAACAAAACGCGTCCAGCAGAACCAACTAATCAGTCCTTCACACCACTAGTAATCTCTATGGGACTTGCATTTCTTGGTTTATTTTTTGTCACTGGTTACTGCGTACATCGTTATTTAACAATTGTGAGTTTATTTTCACTCTTGGCAATTCATTTTATAATTTTTAGAATTACTTATAATTTGTGTATTCGCATTAAGTAAGTTACACAATTAATCCCGATAAATCTCCCCAAAAATACTTTTTATACCAATATGAATTAATAGGTATGGATTTGCTGCCCTCACAAATCAACACTAAAGCCTGAAAATCATGAGTTAAAACTTATAGAACCCGTCAATGTAAAATTGAAAATTCCATCAAGATATTTAATTTCATCGAAGGATTTGTCAGTGGGTGAGCTATTTTATTGAAAATGTAAGGAAATAAATTTATTACTTTCCAATAATTCCTTGTAATTATGTATTTATTAATGTGTCCAACATTTTGTGTTTTTAGACTACAATCAAATTGTGAGCCAAGGGCAGTTTAGTACATTGTACCAAGGACATCTAAAGATGAGTGGAAAACTCTCCGTTGTTGTCAAAGTGAACAAGGTTGCAGGGGATGCCACCGAAATCGCATTACTCATTAATGATGTTCAAATGCAGATTCTTGCAGGGGAAACGAACGAAACCATAACTTCTATTTTGGGGGCCCACTTTGATCGTACAGGTATTACCATATAATAAAACTATTTACGTAGCCTAATTGCTGGGTTTGATTTAATATTCAATAACGTCTAATTAATTTTTATGAAAGCTGGAAAAGTGTACATTGCAATGCAGTCATCGCCGAAAAGAAATATGCGGGAATTTCTTACAAACCAAAATATGCCAATGGGTCAGATGAAAATTTTAAATATGCCGCCACATGAAATGATTGACACTTTCTGTACCTGGCTCAAAGGTGTTTCACAGGGACTGGAATTTCTACACAGCAAGAAGGTTCAAAAATGTAACCTAATTTTATACAATTTATTGTTATTATAAAATAAATGTTTGTCGTTTTGGCAGATTGTACATGGAAATCTCTCGGCAGAGAACATTCTCGTCTGCCTCCAAAACACGAGTTTAGTGAGCATCATCGGTTTCTCGCACTCGCAACAGCTTACCGGAAATGTGTCCTATTTTGTAAAGAGTCGAAGCTGGACGACGGGATGGGAGACGTCTGGCTGGAGATGGATGCCCATGGAATCTCTGCGTTACATGGAATTCTCAAAAGAATCTGACATTTGGTCTTTCGGTGTTTTGATGTGGGAAATATTTTCCTTGGGGGCAATTCCCTACTCGAAATACGGATATTTTAATATGTCAATCGAATTTATACAGAAAATCGAGTTTGGAGTCAGACTTTCGCAACCGCAATTAGCTCCTAGGGAAATGTAAATTATTGTTTCACTATTAAAAGTTAAAACCGTGTTTCACAATTTCAATATGCGGAATTACCTGTAACAAGTTTATTAAAACATTTTTAAAACTATTTTTGGTTCTACATTTTGCTACAGATACAGAAAGATGGAGACCTGCTGGAGTCGCTATGGAAAAGACAGGCCCAAAGCGTGTCACCTCTGTGGGTACTTTACCGAGGACCAATCTAATTTGATTAATTATGTTAATCTTTCAAAATAGATGTGGCATTGTTTTTAAACTAAAAGGCGCCACATTCCAATAGTTATAGTTATAACAGTGCTCATCCTATTATGTTATAGTAATGTACTGTAAACCTTTAGTTTTTAAATGTTCTACACATAATTATTATTTAATTGTCTGCAAGCGTACTTATTTCAAAACTGTTATTCATTACTCGTTTTCCTCAATAGATTTTAATGGTTTTTGCTATCGACAAACTATAATTCCACGTCAACTTTTTGAAAATAATTGTAAGCCTTTAAACTGAATTTGATTCAGCTGCTTGCATTCCTCATATTTAGGGATGGCTAATTCAAAATTCCCTGCGTTTCATGTTTCATTCCCTCCCGATCCAAAGTTCCCAAGGGAAGGGAATTTTTGCAAAATTCCCAGTTAAATTCCCAGTTTTTAAAATTCCCTATAATTCCCAAAACTCCCTAGGGAATTTTGGGAATTTTGGGAATTTTGGGAATTTTGGAAATTTTCATTTAATAATTCAAACATTCCCTGTTAGAAAATTGGTGAAACATTGAAAATTCCCAAAGTTCTCAAAATTTTCTGTCTGAAAATTCCCAAAATATTGAAAATTCCCAAAATTCCCTGTTTGAAAATTCCCGGAACATTTAAAATTCCCAGTGCTTTATACACAGGGAATTTTGCCAAAATTCCCTCTTTTTAAAATTCCCAAAATTTCCATTGTTCCCTCCCTCCCAAAGTTCCTAAATTCCTAGGGAATTTTGAATGGGCCAACCCTAGTCATATTATAATGTAGGTAGTTGTTATTCTTAATTAAAGCTTCCCCTAACATTCCTCTAATAGGTAAACCTAAGCGAGGAAGAAAAGGAAAAGTAAGTGTCAGAAGGTCAATGCTGATGGCACCCAGCCTTGTAATTGTAATTCTCAAATTATCAAACCGTGATAGTTTACAAAATACATAAATTGTAAAATTATGTACATATTCAACTAGATTTAATTCTCTTGCATGCGTAGAAATACTTGGAATTTAAAATAATATTGTGGGAAGTAAATGTTATTGCAAATTAAATGACATTTGTTTTCGGGTCACTGAAGGCTATCACTGCAAAATAAATTAAACTCTTCTACAGCTTATACAAATACCGTTTGAAAAAACAATTTACTGAAGGCTTAGTGTAATATTATATTCGGTTTAGAGTAGTCGAATTTTACGAAAAACATTTACTACAATTTTACTACCAGTAAAACTACCAAAAGAATCACGCCGCATGTGCTCTCAATTTTAAAAGCAATACCCACAATGAATTGGACGGTACTTGCTTACTACAGATCTAAAGTACCTCGACTACATTTTGCGCCGTTTGCTCATAATTACGCGCCAAAGTTTAAAAAAATTATTTTTTGCAACTTCGCAACCCTGTAGCGTCTACAATTTTTGTCTGATTTTCAAAATGTTTAGAGTTGTGTGATCTCCACTACATTTTCGTCTATTAACAACATATATTTTCAATTTTGATGAGTTTAATTTTTTTTTAAATTTTAAAATCTGATTTTTCTGAAAATACTAGAAACACTCCAGTTTTTGAAAAGCAATAACTAAAGCATTTTTCTGTGTCGTGAATTAGCCGCAAAATGTTTAAGCACTAGTTAAAGATAGAATACTGGACTGGCACACTACTCTCACTAATTTATTTCAGTTTTCCCGTCCATCCTTTTAATTAGGAAAACCACACAAAAAATTACTAATCCTAAGTTACCCAATAATCCTATTTCTATTTAAGTGTTGTTCCCTAATTTTAAATTTTCTTGGCCAAATTGAGTTAAAATTCTCAGTTAACGTGTGAATATTGTATTAAATAATCATGGGCGTTGCTAATAGTGATGCTACTACGATTTGATACTTCAGTGGGAAGCTACAACAGTGAACGCCGACGAAGATGAAAATTCAAAAGGATAATTGGATTATTGGATAACGCTAACGCTTGTGATTATTTTATTTATTCTTAAAGTTAAAAGTGTGACTTGGGCACAGGCACGTTGGGTAAAAGTTATAGGTAGGTATCTCATGTACACTCCCTTAAAGGCAGAAAGCCTATAGGGTACAAGGTATATAACAAACTCATGCTTGAAATCATTACGCCTAATTTTACTTAATTAACCAATGTCAGGTTTTTCCCGAGGTACTTGAATTTTAAATCAAAGAGAGCCGTACAGCAGACAAGACGGTAAAACCTCGACAAAATTTAAAATTTACAAAAACTATAAATATCACACCTAAAAAGTATTTAGTGCTATTTAAAGTATTTTTCTGAAAGTTGATGAACCTGATTGATGACCTTCAATGACTTTGGGTTACAACAAAAATAAATTGATGCTTTTATAATAAAATTTCTAAAATGTTAATTATAATAATTATTTAGTTTAAACTGTAAAGCACTTAATAAACGTAATAATTAAAATAATTTAAAAAAAAACTAAAATCATTACTAAATTATTTTAAAATTCTTCCACAATGTCTCTAACAAGGGAATGGTTTTACATGGTACGCGCTAATTTTAAAATGTCATATCTACAAAAATCAGGCTACTTTTAAATAGTAGGGATCCAAAGTAACTCGATTGCATTTTCCTTTGTTTGGTCACAGTAGCCCGCCAAAGTTTAAAAAAATTCAAATTTTAATATTTTGCCGCCCTGTAACTTCTACAGTTCTCATCCGATTTTGATAAAATTTGTTATTTTCTAACGTTTAGATTTTTTTCTACAAAATAAATATAAATAAATATAAATTTCTAGAAAAATAGAATTTTTATTAGTTAATTAATATACAACCTTATTATTTGTACTGCTTTTATAATATGATGTGTGAGTGTCAACGTGCTATACTGTGACTTACGTGTAAAACGGTGAAAGAACCGGTTCACATTCTACATGATGTTCGGCACTAGAATCAAATACTTCAAATCTACAATCCCAGCATTCGGATTTAATACAAACTGGCCAAAACCAAGCCATGCAATCATCGTTAGTCTTGCACGATGCACCATGATATTCATAATCAGATCTGTGCAATCGAAAACAAATTTTTTAAATTAAAGAAGAGTTAACACAATGTCAGTGAGAAATCTAAACATTTCTAATTTAGGCTACAAATAAAGCTAGGGTTCGTCCATAAATGACGTGACATGCAGATTCAGTTGGTTTACTTGTAAGTTGATGACATTCCGTATGTTATAAATAGCCATTTACGCCATGGTTAAGCTAATGATAAGGACGTGATATTATATGGTCTTAATTAAAATTGAGTATATTGAATTATGATATTTAGATGACATCGTTTATGGACTACTGCTTGAAGCCATGCCTAAGAAGTGCTAATTATGATTAAAAGTTAGTTGCTAAACATCCTTAAAAGTAACAATTTTTAAAAAGTGCAAAATGATGTATTTGTTTCTTTTATCGTTAGTTTAGAATGTAGATCTCTGTAGATGATTTTTAAAAGCGTAAAATATTTATTTTTCCAAAAAGTACACAATGATTTCAAAGCGTGTTTCAAAAAAGAGCGAAAATGTTCAATTAGCGCATGTTCAACAAAATGGCAAAATTTTCTTTTAGCATGTTTCAAAAAAATGCAAACTTTTCTTTTAGCATCTTTAAAAAAAGTGCAAAAATGTTCAATTAGAATGTTTCAAAAATAGTGCAAAATATTCTTTTAGCGTGTTTTAAAAAAGTGCAAAAATTTTCAATTAGAATGTTTCAATAATGAGCAAAATGTATGTTTTAGCATGTTTCAAAAAAGTGCAATATGTTTAGCGTGTTTCAAAAAAGTGCAAAAATGTTCAATTAGCATGTTTTAAAAAATTCCAAATGTTATTTTAGCATGTTTCAAAAAAGTGCAAAAATGTTCAATTAGCATGTTTTAAAAATGTGCAAAATTTTCAATTACCACGTTTCAAAAAAATTGCAAAATGTTCCATTAGCATGTTTTGAAAAAGTGCAAAATGTTTTATTAGAATGTTTCAAAACAATTGCAAAATGTTCCATTAGCATGTTCGAAACAAATTTTAAATGTTCTATTAGCATGTTTTAAAAATGTTTGAAGATATTTTATGTTGTTACTAAAAACTATATTAATATGGTAATTTGTCTCTTTACATACAATATAAAAAAAAAGTTTTTTTCCTCATGAGACGTTGCGTATCTCCTTCTGCTTCATAATTCATTAGGCAAAAGAATATTTTAAAATATTGTGAGTTGGTAAATATATTTAAAACTGGTGAGTGAGTATAACGTTGTTGATTTCTGATAAAAACAACCAAGTTTTTCGCCGACAAAGTCGGGCTTCTCTTCCAAATCCATCCCACAATAGTTACAGTATGAATAAATCTTCGGAGTCTCTGTCAAATTCCCTTTGTACTGTTTGTACACATAGAAAAAAGCATTCTGATGATCCAGGTGAAAAGGTATTCCCGAGCCATGATAAACAATTTTCACCCTCTCTGCACTTGACAAGTGGTCCTTCCTAACCTTATTCTACTAATTGTTTTAAATTTTAAATTGAATTAAACTTTCATCACTCACATGTTTTAATAATTTGTTTCTTAAAGTTTGTAAGAATTTTATTCAGAACTGTTCCCCAGCCAAAAAATAAATTGACTTACATGTATTTTTAAGCGCAAAATTTTCTATGGACATGTTTTTCAAAGCTGTATAAAGTGCCCTATTGCCCTATTTAGATGCTTTTGAAAGTCAATAAATGTTATATTTATATGTTTTTAAGGGTCTAGCGACTTTCGACCGGAACGACATTACGTCGACGACAGTTCGAAAAAGACATTTTGCCTAAAGTCATTGCGTCGAGTGGACATTGAGCCGACGACGTTGCGTCGACAGACATCGAGTAGGAGACTGTGCGTCGACGGACATTACGCTGGTAGACACTACGTCTAATTACGTTACGCCGATAGACATTTCGTGGTTGTTTAATTCAGTGCTAACTGAAATGGTGTAATTTTATATAAACATAATAAAAATGAGAAGTAGAGAGAAATAATTACAGCTTTATTTAATTAAATTCGGCCTCGTACTCCAGTACGGATATCACAAAGGTCTCAGTATACGTGTTGTGTGATAATCTACATTTTAATTTTTTCAACTTATTAAGAAACTTATTTATCGAGTAAAACCAAACAAATCAAAACATGTGAATACAGTTATTTTGGCAATACAAACACCAAACAACACAACAATGATACCCATTTTCTGTAAATATAATTAAATATAACAATTAGACATAAACCAGCAGAATACAACATCAGGCCTCACATTATTATTTGTAATTTAAGTACAATAGGTACGCCGTAACTGTTTAACATACACAATAATTGATATGAAAAATCTGTTTGCCAATCACATATTCGTGTTTCCGCTAAAACTTTAAAGTATTATCTAAATAGTACTATCGGACGAAATAATTGTGTTCTGCAAAAATTCTTTAGTAAAAATAGAAACGAATTAAAAAATATTAAAAAATCTACTTTATACCATTGACTTCTTCATATATACATACTTAGGTAACAAAAACAATAAAAGTAGTATCTAATTATTACTAGTGTAATGAATTATTGTTCTATGGAACAACAGCTGCTATGCTTAACAGGGCAGCCTGGTATAGTGGTCGTGGGTTTGGGACTGCAGTTTGGAATCGGAAGATTTCCAGACTCAGGTTCAGACTCCCGAGTTCGAATACCAGCTCAGCCATTCGGTTGGGTGGCTGCTTCTGTAATCCCACACGGCTCGGTGAGTACGTAAAAGTACATAGTACGGTGTGGGTGTCTAGAGTTCTCTTCTCTAGGGAAAGGTGGCTTAGCCCGTGTTACCGATGGAAGAATGGCTTGTTGCCAAATCGGTTTAAATAACACGTTAATAAAGTTCATACAATACAATACAATGGAATAACTTCATCTTAAAAATAAACAAACAAAACAGCGTAAACTACAAATTACTCACTGTCACTACCACTGGTCACAACATTGGAACCAGAATATGTAAACTGAAAATTTAAGGCAATTCCCTCCAAATATTCTTCGGTAGACTTATTAGAATACAAAATGAAAAATTGCTTAAGCCTTTGTGTCAAATCTGCAAAATCTTTTATTTGTTTGGGCTTATACCCTGCATTTGCTCGTACCATTACCTGCTTCATAGCATGTTGCTCTTTCTTAATGCTGGAAATAAGTCTTTTGAAACAGGGTTTTGATGCCTGTAGTCTGCTGCTTAATCGTGAGTGAAATCCTTCACATGAATTAGTAGTTCGTTGTAAATTGTCATTCAATCTTTCCCTTTTATTCCAAAACTCAAGGGGAAATCGAAAAAATATTTTTGTTTCAGAATAAAAGTGTAATCTTAAAGCCAGAATTTAGATGAAAGTAACAATAGCGGCTGACGATATGCGTGGGGTAAATTAAACATTAATTTGTATAGGATATGATTGAAATATACAAAATTAAAATACAGCTGGCTTTCATTCATATTCAGATGATTAGATTTCGTGTTTAAAATAAAAATAAAAATATTCAGATGCTTAAATAAACTATCCTGAAAATTTGTTATCGACGGACTTTATTTCAACGTATTGTCTGTCGTCCAGCCACATTATACGTAATGTCTTTCGACGAGATGTCTTCGTCGAAGAGTCCACTACGAACTGTCTGACGCCGTACTGTCGTGAGCACGCAATGTCGCCTACGAACTGTCATTCGACGAAAAGTCGTTCCGGTACAAAGTCGTAGAATCGTTTTTAAGAGGTGCAAACTGTTTTATCTACAAGTTTTTGAAATATTTAAAGTATTGTGTATGCACGTTTCTCAAAGACGATAAATGTTCGAACAATATGCTTTTTTTTAAGTTTAAAATTTTCTATTCTTATGCTTTGAGAAATATTAAAATGTTTTTTTTTGCCAACAGTGAATTTTGATACTGGTTAAAACAAAGGTCGGCGCCTATCCTATAATATAGGCAAAAATATAGGCGATAGGCAGGCAGGCAGGCAAGTTTAAGAAAAAATTGTATAGGCAATAGGCAGGCAAATTAAAAAGATAAAAAATAGGATAGGCTAGGTAGGCAATGAAAAAATTCTGCCTAGTAGGCAGAATAGTTCTGATGTGCATTTTTTGCCTTTTTTGTATCGTAAAATTGCTAATAATTTGGGCATTTGAGCAAAAATAATTATTTTTATCGCATATAGATAGTAAGTTAGAAAGGCTTATTCATAAAAAATAGGCTTTTAATAGGCTGATTTATAAAATATAGGCCTATAATAGGCTGATTTAAAAAATAGGCAGTAGGCAGGCAAATCGATAAAAATAGGCAATAGGTAGGCTTGAAAAAACCGATGAAATAGGATAGGCGATAGGTAGGCGTCAGGATTTTTCAAAAAAATAGGATAGGCGATAGGTAGGCCAATTCAAACGCCGACCTTTGGGTTAAAAGTTATTTCGGATCAATTAAATTCATAACTGACAATGTACCCACACATGTATAATGAAACAATTAAACAGTATTAGTCTAAATGAAATTACCAATCAGATCAACCTAATTTAATTTACCACATGTAATACAACAGGGATTAGTTTTGAATTATATTGGATTGAATATTTATTAGACAACATGAATAGGGCAAGGATGTCGCAGCATAGGGAGGGAATCCCTTAAAAATAACAATGCACAACATATTATGTATACAATAATAAATTCGCTTACAGTGTAGTTAATTATAAAAGGTGTTTTGAATTACACTTGTAACACGTATTACAGATACATTAAATCGCAAAAGTATTACTATAATGTTTTACATCCTTACGTATTAAATTACTTCGCATGCTGCAGCAGTATTTCTGCTAATTGGTGGTTTCGACATTATTATTCACTACTACTACTTGCTAGTATACATTATATTAAATATTTTTGAGTGCTAATTCTAAGTAAAACAGAAGGCTCGGAAACTCAAAAGTTGTGGTCTGTGTTTGAGTTGTAACAGGGATGGAGGAAAAGTTTAAATCTTGATCAGTTTTAGACTTGCCCCTTAGCCTTAAAGTGTCTTCTTGTTACGTTTTTGACACCTTTAAATTTAACAAAATAAAATGAAATTATACAATTTTTTTTAAAAAAGTGTAAGAACTGCATTGCTTAAGCAACATCATTAGTATAAGCATAATATACAGTGGAAAAATAGTATCTATATATTTTTATAAAAATATGTAACAAGAAATTAACCAAAAAAATACGTTAGTTATAAATGCACTACATAATACAAACTTACTGATCATTGATGGCATTTAGTGCAAGGACCAAAGCCCAGATACAGCCTCTCACTGCTCTCACGATGCTCAAAACTTCAGCGAAAGTCATGAGGCAATCATTAGCGCTTTTGGGTTCTGGGGGTCCATTGAAGGGGAAGTTTACATCTCTGATCACGATCGTTCCGAAAACGGCAATCATGTCCATTACTAGTCGAGTATGGAAATTCATAAATGACAAATAGAATATAAGTAAGGTTTATTACTGTTTAGCAGAAGTTCTACAAATATATAGCTGTTATTTTTACAATTTAAAATTGCTATTGTTATTGTATAATTTTACACGGGTGTTACATTAAAAATCAAAAATCAAAATTAGTCAAAGCCAAAAAACCTGTGACTCATTGCTAGCTTTTCTTTTGTAATTTTTTGCCATGTCTGGAAGTTTTAAGTTATAATAATTATGTTTTTTATGTCAATTTATTAAAGGATTTAAATACGAGCCAACATTAAATTATTGCTCCAGTTCTCCCTTGTGTTGAAGTAAAGGGCAGCGTAGTTGAGACCAATCATAATCAGAAGGGAATTCAAATAAGGGCCGTCGAAAGACTTAACATCCGCAGCTATTTTCATGATGACAGTCACAATGGTGGGGAGTACTCCAAGTACTAATGACTCGTTTGTCTGGAAAATACAAAATGCAAGAAAAAAAACAGATGGCAAAAAAATTAGATTAGTCAGCATAGAGCAGATGGTAGTGGAAAACTTATTTATCTACCACATTCCATCATAAACGTCTGTAGTTGATTTTGCTACTAACCAGTAAGTTAATTTCCTGGAAGTTTTTGACGATATTATTAATAGCGATTTTCTGACCGTCAATATACATTGACGCACAATGTGACGTGATAAAAAACTGTAGTGGATTTAAAGTGTGTAGTCAGCAGTTTCTTGGGTGAGTAAGCTCACTTTTCAGTGCCCTGTTGGCTGCCACCAATTTAATATGAGATTATACTTGGCATTAAAATTTAAGGCAGATCGTAGTTTACAATGTTTGGTAGTGAATCGATTCTACGACATTTGAGGGTCGCGACATGCAGTCCAACACAGTACGTAGTACGACATTTCCCCAAACGACACTTGGTCCAACGACAACTGGTAAACGACAGTACGTCCACAAATTTTTACGTCCGCGTCATTGCGTCCTTAGACATTTCGATGTGCGACAAATCGCAGGGTGACAATCAGTTCAAAACAATTACGTCCATTACGATTATTTCAATATGATGATGAGTGACAATATCAAAATCCACCACATAAAATTATGTTCGTTTTATTTATTGATTGCGGAATGATAAAACTTACTCAAAATTGTTATTTCAAGAGCAAAGGCTAAGTTATACCAGTAATAATTACTAAAACTTATTTAATAATAATAATAATAATCGAGACGTTAGGATTAAAATATATACGTAATAATAAAAAATCGTAAAACAATATAAATTAAAATACTTATCGATCAAAGTAAGCGTTAGACATTATCATGAAATTAATTATTTAAATACAGAAGGGAAAAATAAATTCGTACAATAATATTAAAATTAAACAAATATCATGGTAGTACAGCGACGGATCCAGAGGGGGGGTCTAGGGGGCTTTAGCCCCGCCCCCAGAAGGAAATTTTTTTAAAATTGTAGAGATAGGAGCGGCCATTTTCTAATATTGCGGCTTAACATTGTTAGCCCCCCCCCAGACAAAATTTCTGTATCCGCCGCTTGAGGTAGTAAGTACACCATATTAAAATTAAAACAAATAACAAATTCAGATAGTTATAAAAATCTTAAGACTAAAATGGAATTATTGCAAAAGTTAAATTATACGTAGTAGGGTTTGCCCTAATGGTGATCAGTAGCCGTTGTTCAAATACTACTGCATTTAAAAATATGTGTGACTGGCTATAGACAGTTGAGATTATAAGCTATAACAACATCAACCAGACAGATTTTTAAACGCAGCAGCATTTAAATCGCGGCTACTGATCACCATTAGGGCAAACCCTACTATATTCTAATAATTCTACATGCAATAAAGCTGCAAAAATTATAAAGTAAGCTAATTTGAAAATACGATTTAAGAATTACATTCCAAACGATTATTTGAATTAGGTAAGAATTTTACACACAAAAAGAGCGTATGCAATTATTACAACTCTTAATCTGTCAACAATAAAAAATATGTGTTCTTATGGCAAGCTAAGAACTAATCAATTTTTAACTAATCATAGATTCAACAAATTTGTAATTTTTGGAGGGACTTAGATTTTCAACTTGAGACATTGCACTGGAAAACACTTGCACAACACTACAATTTATGAAAGTTACTACTTAGAAGACAAGGAACGACTGAAAAGAGTGAAAATCTTATGAGCTACCTGCATGCCTGCAAGTGCCAGGCAGCAACTGCCTACTTACCCGTTTATGATATCTGAAATGTATTGTGCTAAGTTAGAATATTATTGCCACTTGTATATTAACAAATTGTGGCAGTATATTTAGATTAAGTACTAGTCAGGAGTTGCTGGATTTAGTAAAAATTCTCTGAAATTATCAATTTGTTCAATAATCGTATTGGACGTAATTGTTTTGGACTGATTGTCATCCTGCGATTTGTCGCACATCGAAATGTCTAATGACGTATTGACGTGGACGCAAAATTTTTTGGACGTACTGTCGTTTACCAGTTGTCGTTGGACCAAGTGTCGTTTGGGGAAATGTCGTACTACGTACTGTGTTGGACGTCAAATCGCGACTCTCAAATGTCGCCAGGCCGAATTTTTTATCTATCTTAATACTTTAATTGCCAATAAATAAACTTCAAGTTACTATCACTATCAGAAAAGTTTTAGATTTTTTAAACACCTAAATGACATTTTGATCAAAATAATTCAATTACGATGTATTAGCATTATGCTTGAATTATCGAATTAAAAATGAACGTTGATGAACAAATAATAGGAAACCATACATACGTTCGTGAGTATTGTAATAACATGTGTGAAACAATTTCAAAAAATACAGTATAGTTACCATTTACGATGTAAACACAAAACTAGTATTTACATTATTATTTTATTAAATTAACATAAAGTAGGCTGAATATCTGAATATTGTACTCTACTGGAAACCATTTTTCACAAACCAAACCCAATATTTAAAAATTGAATACCAAGTGTTTGAGTATCTCAATTTTAAATACCCAAATATAATCCGATGAAGTAAATTATAATTTTTAATTAGATTAAAAAACTGTATAATATTAAGGAATACTGAAAGTGCAAGATAACTCCTACAAAGTAAGAAAAGTGAAATAAAAGATGAATTTTTTAATGCGGCTGCTTACGTTAGTAATCAACAAAAAGCTAAAAATATACTAAAAAGTAATGTATGATGAGCAGATATATTCAACATCAAAAAAGTAGATTGAACAAATTTTCTTGTTAATTGTAGGCATTCAATTACTTTTTTACATGGAATAAAATTAAAATGATTAGTTGTTGATGCTAATTATTTACAATAGAAAAAACCCGGCTCAGTCCCAAATATGAACGTGCATCAATGATGTTATCCGTATGTTCAGAGCGTGTAGTCGGGTATTGATGATACGATATGCACTTACGACTTACCCCATAGTCATACTTTAAAATGCTTTGCTATCACACATTTTAACACAACGTTGTTTAGTTGGAAGCTAACATTACGTAAAATAAAACTACAGCAATGTGATCAATAAATTATAATTACTACTATTACCCCCACTTGCACCACGTCTGTTCGCAGTGACAAGTTTCTGTAATTTATTGCTTCAAAAATTAAACATTTTGAATTTTTCGCCTTTTAGTTGTCAATTAACAGGTTGTAAATTAAAGGGAAAAAGCCGTAAACGGGTTAGCTGTGACGATTTACGCACATGTATTTTGATATTCTCAATAAATTTAAAAATTCAATATTGAAAGTTTTGAATTTCCGGCTAAAACTTTAAATATTGTGTTAAATGAAGATTTCGACCGCTCACTCAGTTGACTTATACAAACATGATATACCATTCGAACTGTGACAATTAGGCAAATCTAAATACTATAGAGTGCACGCACGATAATTAATACTTTTTAAATAGCTTGGAAAAAACATAATTAAAAATTTAAAAATTTAACGGATTTTGTTGAGTGATATATCATATTGAAGCTCTTTAAAAATGGGCAGTAGGCAGACTCCTTTTTTTGTTTTTCGTTTGTGGCCCATACAACACGGTTTAGGCAAAAAATGAAAAATTAAAAGACCGTTATCTTGAAAACGTTTTGTTATAATAGAGGCGCATTGCATTATTTAAATTCTACTAGTGATTACTTTTTAAACGTTATATGGCTCGATGAAATTTTCCCAGTATTGCAGAAGTTTCAAAATTCCGGTAATATATGTAGATAGATAGGAATAAGCACTAACAAGGGGATGACGCGACATGCAAAATCCATATTTCACAGAGAACCATTTCAAAGAATCAGGAAAATTTTAAATAGCACATATCCAAAGTAACTCAAGTACATTTTGCGTTGTTTAGTCACAGCGGCCCGCCAAAGTTTAAAAAAATTCAAATTTAAAACTTTGCCGCCCTATAACTTCTGTAGTTTTCATCTGATTTTGATAAAATTTGATTTTTTGTGATCCGACGTCTGTATTTTATATAGAAATTTAAATTTATTAAATAGAAAACTTATAAAAGCTAAGCATAAAGGAAACACAGCAAGAAATCAAGCAATAGCCACCATTCGCAAAGGAAATATTCAAAACTTCCATGATATATACACACTATTTGAAAGCACTATTCCAAAACAAGTTCTATCGTCAAATACTTCGAACCAACAGAATGCTACCTAGCTCTATTATAAGGACGGAAACAGGACGGCAACCTCTAGCGATTAGTGTTTGGGAACAAACATTTAACTTTATTGGCCACACTTTAAAACTGCCACCCAACAGATATTCAAAAATTATATTTGATAAACGTCGAGCCACAGCAAAAAATATAAAAATAACAGCAAAGGATGATTAGGTTATGCTCATTTACAATAAGCTACTCAAGTATGGAATTGCCGATTGCATATATGGGGAAGCAGAAGAGTTTATCAGTAATAAGGATATATATATTACGATTAGTAAAGAAATTGAATACGAAGAGGATCAATATAATTTAAAATTATCAAAATACTACCCCTACTATCAATTATACACGGCAGCTATGGTTGTATCCGCTGCACAATTATATTGGAAAGCCAACAAAAAAAAATATATATTCTTTACTCAACCAAGACTGCAGGCAATACATATCCAACAACAAAATATTTTAATAAAAGTGCCTAAGCAGAGTGAAGGAGAGAGGTGCAAACTATGCAACGAGGATTAAGTAGATGAAATAGTTTATTTACTTACAGATTGTACACAATTTAAAAACATAAATATCAGACTACGCGAACTTTGATGGAGACCTGACTATATAAGTAACCTGTCTAACCCTAACCTCACAGAACCACACACAATCTATAGAGTGATTATTGACGGCCTTCGACAACGACAACAAACTATAAACAATACTGATTTGATTATAGTCACAAACCCTAATACACACTTCACCAACATGAACACAACAATCACGTAAGAAAAACTTTCGAAATAATTATTTAAGTAACTAGAAAAAGTCATATAATTGTTCCTTTTTCTCTTAAAGTCTGTAGTCTTGAGATCTAGAACAGGCAAACAAAACTCCCAAGGGAAAAACGTATTAGTATAACAGATTAAAGGGCTGAATTTAAATTTAAAACATAAGTATATACAGTTATATAAATTTCAGTTTAGTTAGCTTTAAACATAATATTTACCTGTATTTTAAAAAATGGTAGAAATATTATCTAGAAAAAGCCCAAACACGTTGAGTTAAGAGTTTAAAATCACAAGTAGTGGAGCTGAGGCATAAGTTATCAATCATAGGAACTCACATAATAAAAGAGCAAAAAAAACAAAAAGAATGGGGGAGAAATCAAATTAATAAATAGATTACACACAAGAGCCCAATACATTGTGACACGAATAATTCATAACCGTATATCACTGACAAACCTTAAAATGATTTTACACAAAAAGATAATGGAGAAATATTGTAAAGTAGGTAGATAGAAATTAAATCTTGAATCGCAAATAAAATGTAACATACACAGTAATATTATTACAGTTTATAAATAGTAAAGATGTACACAATATTTTATAACCTTAAAATAAAAGTATGATATAATATACCACTTACCTGTAAAAGCCCAGGTCTCGAGAAGGAAACGGGATAAAATTGTAGAAATATCTACAAGAGTTAAATCTTACTTCAGGAAATTTATAGTTAGCACCTACAAAGTAAATCTAGCTCTCATAACCACCACTAAATGGCGCAAGAAACACATTGAACAGAATTGTAGGAGAGAAAACGGAAATTGAATTGGCAACTAATAAGAACATATACTATTCTTTTCTTTTTAGGACGGCTACAATGGTTGTAATGCTAGCTGTTTAAACTATCTCGTTTACAGCAACAGCCGCAATAGCTAATATGATTTGGACAAAACCAGTAACCACTACATACAAACGATCGCTGGACAAAATAACAATTACGGGGATCACAGTGGGGGGACTCATTACAATAATAATAATAATAGCCATGGTAATCTATTGCACAAAAAAAATGAAATATAGAGCAATATCCCAACAACTGAAACATTCTAACTAGGTAGTTTAAACCAACTCAACAATATAAACTTACAATATTATACAAAATTAATACATATAAAAAAAATAGAATGTACGGGTGCAATTAACCAGGATAAACCACACATACATACACCATATATAAATTTAGGTTAAAGTATAAGTAAGGTAGAAAATACTGACGAAAAGTAAAAATTAGTGAATAAACAAAGAGATTATAATTATATGTAAATACTACGTCTGTGTAATATTTAAAAATTACTTCAGTGACGACAACTGTAATTTATCGTCGTTACCACCTCTCATAGAAACTGCAGTGTATTATACCTAATGGGTAGAAAATACAATACTGCCACATTCATATATATATATATATATTTACAATAGAAAACTAACCTAAACATATTGGATCTAATAAAAATCCTGGGGACTACGTACATTACCTTTAGCCTGTATTTGGCAAGAACCAACGAAGCTGTCGAGTCCACCGATGACGCATTGATTAAAATGATATGATGCTAAAAAAGCAACAAGCAACGTCACTGGAACTTAGCACTACCCTTTTTTCACTTATTCTTAAAATACAAGCTTCCACTCAAAAATTTACCAAACACCCTCGTTTACGCTATACGGATGGACGGCTACTTTTTGAGTGGACGCAATACTTCCGTTTCTGCAGTAGAAGACAGCTGTGTATATCTTTAAACGAGCAAAAGACGCAGGAAAAATGGCTCACCTAGTAATACTGACTAGCAATACTAGCAAGAACTGACTGGGCGAGACGTTTTAATTGCACTTAACAAGATTATTGGATAATATTGGCGACTTGGTTTTATGAAAAAATAAACACTGCAACAACGAAACTTCTAAAAAACTTTTGACTACTTTTGTGGGCCTTTATACTATTATAGAAGACGTTAGGCTTAGTGTGTACAAGCTAAAAGGCCGCTACAAGTCTAAACTCATCTAGTTTATTGTGAATATGGAGAGACTGCGACTTAACTACAACAAAAGAAAAGAGCAAAGTCCACCACGAAGGAGCATAAGGCGTTCTAATACAAACGGTGATTTGGAGGGCAGACCAACCACCACCGCTAAGGAGCCTACCTTTATTCAGCCAACCCACACAGCGGCAGTTGAGGGCCCGTCCTCGTCCTAGGACCTCAGACCCCCAACCTTGTTACCTCTAGCGCCGTTAACTTCAATGCATTCAAACTATTAGGCTCAACCACCGACCTTACACATTACACCTACTACTACAATGATGAGCCAACAATTTGCTGCTCAACCACCTTCAGTTCAAAATCTACCTAGACGTAAACCTAGAAGACCAAAGGGCTTTAGGAACCATAATTTATTAAAAAATTTTAATAAAAAGTATATTTTAAACAAAGACAATATTCATAGACTTAGAAATAATACTAAAAGCTAAGCCATATTTAATAAATTGAATTTTAAAATTGTTAAAAAAAATGATCGAAATTCGAAATTATAACTATTAAGGTAGATACTGATGTCCAAACAGTGTTTTGCTACTTTTAATCTTTTTATAAAACGCAGACACTCTAACCACTCAAGCAAGTACCAAAGGGTGTGCTAGCTCTCAATAACTAATCACTGCAGGGCTGAATTTTACCAGCAACATTGCAAACTTTGTGACAAATGTAAACTCGGCCCCATCAAACAGGTTTACAGATTAGTCGAGCTAGGTTGTGAGTGCGTTTGGAAGATCAGTTCTTATTTCGCACATACTGTGTAAGAATACTAATCCCTCTGATATATTGTGATTACAATAGTTTTATGTTAATTAAACCAAAAAGCTACAAAATTGTCTTCATTTTTTTATATATTAGACAAATTAATTAGTTTTAAATTTAAAAATAATAATAAATTTGTTTGTTGTAGTTATTTGTCAATTTTGACACCCCAGAAAAGTGACTTTTTACACTATTCAGCTTATTTAGTTTATTTTTATTTTTTCCCTCTATTGCAGATTCGTGTTAAAGTTAAAGGAGCTTAGAACGAGCCATACCTCCTAACGACTTTTATATTTTATGACTTTTTATGACTTTTTATTTTATTAAATTCATTTAAGAATTTAAATTTATTTTGGCTAAATAGTTTAAAAGTGTTGTATTTGGGACAGGTATACTATTAACCCATAAAAAATATACAATATTCCAATAAAATTTAAAAAACATACCTACCTAAGGTCTTAAAGCGCGAAAGATAAGTGCACATTAGGAGTTTTTCTTCAAGTTGTATTAGCGACTATATTTCATGTCTCAACTCATTTGGGAATTAAAGTGAACGCAGATGCCAGCTGTCTAGGCTACCCATGACATGATTGCCACATGCCTAACAATACATTATAAACATTGTAACCGTCAAGGCAGACACATGCTACTCATAGTTACAATAAAATATTAGTATATAGTTCATAGTCTACTTACCTCAGCTACTTTTTTGTTTTAAAGGCTGAAAAACCATAAGCAAACTTGCATGGGAAGTTACAACATTATTTAAAATATTTAAATACAATTTAAATGGTAATAGTAATTAAAAGTTAAGATAAATAATTATAATTGTCATATAATTAAATATAAGTATGTTACTAACCCATATTATATTAATATATACGTACATACCTGTATTCGTAGACAATTAGTTAAATTCACCACCTTAAAATTTTAAAAATCTGACCATCATAAAAACCAACAGACAAGGTCAGTTTACCTGAAAAACCAGAACAAAACTCCAAAAAAGTAGATTTTCATTAGTATTATTTCAGTTAAATTTTATTGCATCATAATTGGCGAAATATAGTATTAATTGTAATTAATTTTAATCATAGTTAGTTTAATAAAGTTTTTATTCAAGTTCAATGTACATTTAAATAGGTTGAAAATGATATAATATGCGTACCTATGTTTTTTCCTATGTACTTTGCCAAAATTAAAAAAGGCCTGGGTAGACTCTTAAGTCCCCGGACACACGCATTACTGATAGCAAACTCCTGTAGGGACCTATTAATGTCACAATGGCAAACTAGAACCAACAAAATCAAAGAATATTGGCAATAACGAGTAATAATGTAAATTAGTAGTTAAAATCTTATATTTTAGTTGATTAACTTTAACACTCTAATTTTCATCACTTAACAAATTAACGTTTAACGTACTCCAAAAATTGACTTTAATTTTTAAATGAGAAGTTGAATTCAAATCACTGATCACGAGCAAGAAAAATATGATACTAACTGCAAAAACACTAAACAGAAGCCAACACAGACGTTCGACTATTATTATGACCCACTGGACAAAGCACTGACGAACTGAAATCATAGGTAAAAAATACAAGCAGTAACAGTTTGTAATATTTTACTGTTCACAACATCTATTTGTCACCAATTAATCACACACTTTTAATATTTTCTCCAAATTAATAACATTTTTAAGTAAAATATACTGTCCCGTAAATAAATGACGATACGATATGTTCATAATGGTAAGTATAGCCAAAATTGTACAATAACTTGTTTTAGGACAGATCACATTCTTGCCTCAGCGGCCTGCTGGCCATTTAGTTAAGCCATTGTGACCAGGTCTATCCGTACAGCCTCTTGGTGTTTTACGAATTATTTTGTTGTCCATTTTTAGAACTTAGTAGCTAATATGGCAAATAATTTCACTTTTACTAGTTTGTAGATATATTCTGCATTGCAATGAAGTATCGTTCAATACATAGATTACGTGTGTAAAAACGATAATACAAGATTCTTCATCTAATTAACATGGACTTTTCTTTTTCTGGCGTATTTTGATTATTTTTTGGTTCTTAATTATATTTTATATTTAATAACCTCATTGTTTTCTAGTCTTTAATTACCCTTACGATTGTTATTGCTAATAAGAGTTTTTCCTCTGATGATATTCCCCTTGTAGTCAAAATGTTGTTTTATTATTTTTGAAATCTGTTCTAGTATAGTCCATCAGCTTAACTTTTAAACTCCGTAACGTTGATAAACTGTTGCAAAATAAAAAAATATAAGTTGACTTGTCAACAATATCTCGACAGTAAAGATCTATACACGTCATCATTTAACAATACACAAACATACTGCGTGTTCCAATTTGTAATGGTAGAGGGATATACTCTATTGTGGTGAAGAGGGCAGCAATTATAATTAATCCAAAAAACTTTTTTTTAAAAACGTACTTCAAACTGTTTTCTGTCGTAAAGACTTCAGAAAACTTTTTGCTATTAGAAAACGCGAATTGATAAAGTCATATTAGGAAAATCAGTGCTAGGTTTTGTAAGTAGGGAATTCAATTTTATACAATTATATACGTAACTAAAGCGCCAGAAAATTTTCAGGTTACTATTTCAATGCAGTTGTCTGAAATTCAGATTGACGTTTGTTATTAAAGGGAATCAAAATACATAGCCAGAAATTTTAACTCTGTTGGACCACGTAATAACATTAAATAATGTTATTGAATATTTAAAATAATTTAAGTGAAGTAAACAGAATACTTTATTAATAAATGCTAGTCACAAAATGTAATTCCCTACCTGGTTTTTTTATAGACTCTCATAGGATAGGATTGATGAGACTTGGCGAATACATTTGCAAAACTACCATAATCCGCAGCAAATCTTCATTTAACAATTAGAATAATATTTAAAACTTCAGGTCACGATTCATGATATATTTCTTAAAACTATCTGTTCTATCTTATTTAACTTAAAAGAAGAAGAATTATAAAAGAACTTTAGAGTTTCAACTTTTAGGAGTGTTACCAGGCTTTACTTAAAGTTTTATGCTGTTGTCGTGTCTCATTACTATTCCATAAGGTATTTCCACGTGTTTCACGTGATGGTTGGTTCCGATTTCGGTCCCTTTTAAATTTAAACCTAATAGGCTGTATACTAGGTTGCACCACTTGTCCAGTTTTTATTTGTTGGATCATCATTTGTAGTACATTAGCTACCTGGACATTTGCTACCCAAAACTCAACCTAGGACATTTACTACCCATGGCTTATGTAGAAACGAGAAATAAAAAGTATAAACAATATGTATGTGTATCGTATATCATGGCATCGTTAAAATAGTGTAATAATGCTATTACTGTGAATGATAGAAGATGCAATAACGTGTCACTATTTTATTTTTATTTTTTATGCCTACCTGCTCTTCTTACAATTGTTTACAACATTTTAAACTTTTAGTTAAATTAAAAAACAATATCGCTTACAGGAAATTCCTTAGCCTTAACTAGCAACTCGGCTTCTATTTGGAGCTTTGCGGTACTTACCTAAATGGCGACATCATTAGTGATTGAATTCCAAAGTTTTGTTCGAAATTCCAAAATCTCCGTATGCTGGCATGTATTGCGGTTTTGCACACTCTACATACGGAGCTTTCCAAGTTGGCTCAGTTGCAACAGTACATCTCAAATAGTACTGGCACCTTAAAATTTTAACTGTCGTTGTATTTGAATACAATTTTGTATAAACATAGCCCTGACCCTTGTCAATGATAGAGATATTGTATTTCTAACACATATCGACCTTGGAAACCTGTAAAGGTCACTAAAGGTCAAAAATGAAACTTTAATGGATATAATGCAAATTAAAACGTAGGGTGTAAAAAAATAACTGAAATAATGTAGTTCTAACTAAATCGTGGTAGGGTTAATTTTGTTGACCTGCGGTGACCAACAAAGGTCAAAAAAGTAAAAATTATTCGAACTTCATAAAATTAAAAAACAGATTTTCACTAAGAGCAGAAATGACATAAAATATTAAAATGCAAATAAAAATAGTAAAATTCACCTGCAGAGGTCATTAAAGGGCAAAAACTAAAATACTAATTTTTTGCATTCAAATTAAAAACACGACTGCAAAACTTTGATAATAGTGAGGAAATAGTGAGCAAATAATACTTGTGGTAATTGTATTGACCTGCGGAAACCAACAAAGGTCACAAAAGTAAAAATTATCCAAATAATTTAAATTCCGCAAAATTAAAAATAAAACTTTCGCTTAAAGCAACAATGTCATACACATATAAAAATGCAAATATAAACAGTGAAGTTGAGCTGCAGAGGTCACCAAAGGTCAAAAATTAAATAATGATGAACTGCATGTAAATTAAAAACAGGGGTGCAAATAAGAAAAAGGAGTAATGCTGTAGTGACTTATCGTATTCTTGGTAATTTTGTTGACCTGCAAGGACCCACAAAGATCAGAAAATAAAAATTAATTTAATTTTAAATAAAACAGCATTTTAACCTACACATTGCATAAAAACTGTAATGCACTTTTATGAGTAAGAATTATATGGAGACTAAGATTTCGTGGAGATAGTATGCATTTATTAAATATTTAATGAAATTTAATGAATTTTTATAGTAAGAGGTCATAAATCAGTACACCACATTATGGTCGTTTATGACATAATTTTTTTAAATGAACCAGACTCCTAACCTAAAACACAATTTAGAGGTAATTTATTCATGGCATTACAATACTCCAAGTTACATGTACGGTTCAATAATTTATTTATTAATAGCTACCAAAAGAGCTTACAACTTGTAAGGAATTGTTAAAGGAGGTAAAGAGGCTTCAATGTTAGGTGGAATTGGAATACTAGCTACTTTTAAAATACTAAGTTTTTCATGCCCGACGGAGTACATATATGTACCGTCACTTTCTTTAAATTCCTAATTTACCGTGCATCTAAATTTTCTTGCCTTGAAATACCATTGTCTTTTCTTCTGAGCCCACAAGTGTGTGTGATGACAGTCGCGAATGTGCCTGGCAAATTAACTTAGCAGCCATCCTTTGTGGGATCAGGTGGTTATTCGCACGAAGTCGCTGCCGTGACGGTCCCACTTAAAGGCACAGCACACACAGTCGTCGGTATTTTCCGTAATAAATTTGTCCTTACTGTTGCTCACCCTTCTTTGACCAGCCAAAACACGATATAATGACATAAAGAAAAGATATTTTATGTGTAGTATCGAAAATACTTGCAGCGACACCTGTACTAGTAGATTTGGTAGATGGAACACCAAATTTCAGGCGCGGGTCTCCAACGCTTAGTTTTTTCTTTTTCTGCAAAAAGCTAATCTTTGTATTCGTATCTTCTATCTGCGGCTCTGGCAAATCTTGGTTCAGCGTGTGTACAGCTTTTTATATAGGGAACCAAAGATTGAGGAAACTTCCAAAAGTGAGTTGATACGATGGGGTTTTTGATGTCTGTGAAGTTTTTTTGTTCGTAGATTGTGCAGTGGCAATTGTTCTTGAGTGGCGGCAGGCCTGGAAGCCGAAGTCACACTTTAGGAAGTTAACGTACTAGTTTTGATTTTAGATGTATGAGTTGGATTTTTTTGTAAGGGAAAATTTGCGCTGAACAAGAACGTTGACTGCGTTGAAAAAGCTGAGTGTAACTAAATACACAAAAAAATGTTAAGCCTGGGCAAATACAGCTCTCAATGATACAACTAGTAAATGTCTTGTTGCAGGACCCAAGCTAACTATTGCGACTAGTGTCTCACAAAGTATTGAAAATATTTGGTTTTAATTACGTTTTGCAGAGACCTTATGTACTGTCTCGACAATCTAGGATTCCCACGCTACTAGTTTTTATTTGTAAACATTTGCTCAATCAGACGCCTTGACCATTGTACTTATTACATTACAACAAAATACACATACTTAACAATAGGCGTCGGCAAAATACCTTAATAAAGACTTCATTCCTAAGATTCAAACTTTATTTATTCGTCCTAGCAGTGAGCTAAACGAATACGATCCCAGCAGTACTTGCCTCTGCTCACAGATTCCCATAATCGTTCATCATGTAGCCACTTTTAACTCCCCTGTCCATCCCACACTTTACCTCTATTCTCGTTTCTCTAAGCACATTAAAGAGACCATACCCCGCAACCACGAGTGTTCATCGGTAGAGCGGTCTACCGATTCCTATTATGCACGACGCACGGTACACCCGCATGCCTATGCCCACCGAAATACCGCGCTAGCCACCGATTGGCTTTCAGTGAAACGGTATGTATCCTATTGCTGGTCACTATTCCACACCACAGCTTCACGTTAGTTTTATCATATTCAACAAGTTAAGTACATTCTACAACAAGAAAGTAATTTCCCAAAATCAGTGTAATTTTGCTTAGAAATGTAAAAATAAAGCAATTACTTACTACCTTGGCAATTTATAGAATGTACCACTACCACTGCTTTTTCGACTGTCACAAAAATAGCTGTAGCTTTAAGGTTTTTGAAGTCAGTAGTTATGTACTTACACTAAAATATTAAGTTTATTTGTTTTCTAAATGTTAAACCGGCACACTAATATGCTGACAAAACGGGAAAACGAAACTTAGATTGTAGGAAACAAAATTAAATATAAAAAATCTAAAGTTACAAGTAAACCTAACAGTCTGGGTCTAGACTGGAAGGAACCTGAAACCTATTTAGTCAATTATTCGACCCCTTCGATACTTTCCATCCAGCTCTAAAAATAAATTGTTGCATTTAATCTTAACGTCAGCTGATGGTAAAAAATCAAAATAAGGTTTACGGTTGAGTCAAAATGTGTCACCTTCAGATTCAGTCTTAATATCAACTGACGAGAAATCGGAAGAAGGTTCACCGTTAACCGTTAAGCCAAAATGTTTCACCTTCAGATTCTGTACCAATGTCAACTAGTTAAACACATTTTGATTTAACTATAAACTTCCTTTTGATTTCTGACCAGTTTAGCATTGGTACTTAATCTGAACGCGATACATTTTGGCTTTACGGTCAACGGTAAACCGGGGTTACTTTGATAAGTGGTGCCCAGGCCGGTTACACCTGTAATCGCAGTCAACTGTCAACTGTCAACAGTTTAGAGCCACAAAGTTCTGCAGCTGCATCAATCAGTTTCAACCCATTATCAACATCAACTATAACCTCAACTACAGGAATGATTAATTTAGTTGATGAAAAGTTGTTTGAAGTAGTGATCGAAATGGTCTGGTCCGGACTAGTAAAATCTGGTCTGGTCTGGTCTAGTCTGGTCTGGTCCGGTCTGGTCCGAGGGTTTTGGACCAGACCAGACTTTTTTGGACCAGACCAGACCAGACCAGATTTTACTGGTCCGACCATATGCAAATTTTTAAGGAAATTGGGCGGGATAATTTTGTTTTCTGCTCTTTTTTGTTGAATTAACTATGTACATATGTAATTATATATTAAATTTAAAATCAATCCTTATAAATGAGTGATATTCATTTTTTGAAAAATCCGGAGCCAAATTTCAGGCGAAATTTCTCAGAAAAATTTTGATTGGAGATTTACTGGTCCGAAGTGGTCTAGTCTGGTCTGGTCTGGTCCGGCCGTCGGACCAGACTACATGGTCTGGTCCGGTGATGTCGGACCAGACCAGACCATAAAACCCGGACCAGACCAGACCATTTCGATCACTAGTTTGAAGTGTCATTATTCGAACTTCCACACACCTAAATCCACAGTACGGGTTCATTTTGATGACAAAGACAAAAGTAAGATTGAAAATACCTTGGATGTTGTAATTTCAAGTTATTGCAGTGTAATTAATGGTTGCTTAATATTAACACTAACCAAATTATTTACAATATTAAGAGGTACTTTTAAACCTAATGTGTCGTTTTAAATTTTGTATTTCTAACACATGGCGCATGGTTGTAAAAATATAGAACCTAGTTTCTTGTACGACTAGATTAACTGGCACAATTAAATAAGAAATACATAATTACAACATTGTATGTGATTTATTTATTTATTGTGCGCTTGATTTCATTTTTCCTAACTTATTAATTATACTTAATTCATTTATATTTCATTCATATTTTCATATTCATAAATATTCATAAATATGTTGAAAAAGCATATTTCCGTAAACGCGATATCCTTGAATTCGGGGTCAACTTAACAGTTACTTAATTTCACCTTAAAATTCGTATTCAATTTCATCCATTTCTGGTATTTCCACGTGATATTTACTAATTGTAAAGAACAAGTATTAAATTCTACCGGCAGGTGGAGTACCGACGGTAATGCGGTCGGTTACCGGCCGATTCGGCAGATTTGTTTTAAGGTAGTACTCCGGCCGGTAACCGTAAACATCCGTGCCCGCAACTTCTAATTTTACCAGGGGGGTCTAAAAAAGAGTAGACCTACCCATATAACATTGCAGAGCTTCTACTTGGGAGAGGGAGGTCTAGAACTTAAAATTGCGTAGAAATTTTCCAGGCGGGGTCCAAGCACTAAGCACCCCGCAAGGTCTAAGGACCTTGCGGAGTGACTGCAGAAAAAAAGCCCCGTGAAGACTAATGGATTAAAGAACTATACATATGTGCAGTACTTGTGAGCTTCCAAAATCTTTTTAACTCATCTGAACCTTTTCAAAATGTATTTTTTTGCATGTTTTTAAAGTTGCACATACCGTATACTTACAAATGGTACGTCTATGTATATTTATATAATGACGTGTTTGTTGGAATGCAGCATGTACGATACATGCGTACATTCATGTATATTATAAAATTTGTTTTAACATATCGCTATGCTCATTATTATACAAAAACACTACTCGTACTTGTTAGATTTATTACTTTATCTTAAAAAAACTACTTTAAAATCAGTCCATAATTAAAAAGATACACCATGGGTTTCAATTTTAGTCGAAATGGGGAATGGACCACAGACGATGGGGGGAGGAGCAAAACAAATCGAAACATATAGCTTATACGTACCTGCTGAGCATTATCCCAAGTTTTGCGGTAATCCAGTTTATTAAAAATAAATAATAAGTAGAAACCTAATAAAGAGTCTTGCTAAATCTTGTGTAAAAACGTAAGTTGTAAAAGTTGTAACAATGTAAATCTGTAAAATCTAGTCTTCTTTTAAAATGTCAAAGTTGATAGTACATATTGGTAATTACTAATATGTACCATCAACTTTGACATTAAAGAAAACATTACCTTCTAATGAAAGCAAAACTGTGATATTTCAAAAATTAAGTTGTAGTGTATTTGTCCACTCCGCGGTTAGAATAACAAAATGCTACTTAGCGCACCAAATCAGATTTTATTCATTTATATATAACTTTTCATTTTACAAATACTTGATGTAATCCATGTGATCATATAATATGTAACAAATACAAAAAATATTCAGTTATATTCCAACACGATAGATAGCGAAGGGTGGGGGACGTGGGAGGGGTTTAGGAGTTTTTTGTTTCGGTATATATATTACCTACATGGAATGGGCATGGATTGTACTTAAATACATCGATATTGGCATGGCTATTTATAAAATCCCCATGTGCAGTTCCACTATTCGATCGAGTCCCTGCAACCATTTCGTACTTTTACAAATTATTGCCGACACATTTTTCCAAAAGTAAGCGCTAAATTGTTGTATCTAGTTTAAATACTGTAACTGTAAGATTATAAATGTTAAAATTAAACAACAAACTAATTATTACAAAATTCACTATTTTTGAAAAATGATTTTGTAACGCATTCAAAAATGACTGCTTGAAAAAACATCGTTTTCTTTTCGATACCACAAATCATATTACAGTTTAGCTACTTGATGAAAGAAACAAAAAATACTATAATATAAGCGACACTACATACTATTTACTCATTCAAATGCAAAGTTGCTTTTTTTGATTGTGATTTCATTTTTAAAATTCCTCAATTCTGAAGCTAAATTTTGAATACAGAACAGTCCCGCAGTCATTGTCACCCGTAACTTTACTTGTTGTCTGTGAGTGACACGGCTACCAGTTACTACTCTTCATCCACTCTCCATTTTTAATTGATTTTTATTGATAATTTTTTACAAGCGCAGTGTCGCATGCACAACTGCAGATTACAAACATTGACGTCTTTGACAATTGCTGGCATGTCATAATACATGCAGTACATGCCCATCTTCAAGTGACAGTTAATATATGTATATATTATGTAGTAATAAATTGTACATAACTCGCTCTTAAACATTTTAACAACGCGGTTTAATTAGCTGTATAATAGACACAAAAGTTATAGTTTTCATTAGGAGTTAATTTTAAATATTGAAAATCTGTGATCACATAGTGCGATATAATCGATAAAAGCTCAGAGGGTGCGTACTCATTATTTTTTAAAGTGGAAATCATTAAAGGGAGGGTCTCCAATTTTATTTTCGTATGCTAGTAATGTTAAAAAAAATTACAAGGAGGTTCAGCGATTATTACAGGTTAACATATCACTTAGGGTGACGGTGCCTAATTGTGGCCACCTGGCAACCGGCAGATTATCTGTAACGAATCGATCCATATATAACGCGATTGTATTTTTGTTTGTTACGTTCAGGTTTTCATTTCCGTTTCTTGATTCTGCAAATTTGAATTTCTAAAGTAATAAACTCAAACGAATTTAATCCGCGGGCCACAATTAGGCATTCTTACTCTTACCAAACACATGCGGGTAAAAGTAGCTTAAACTATATATCGTCTGTAAAGAACCAAAATGACCCATATCCATTTTTAGCTAAAAACAATATGTACTATCTACACAAATGTTAATTATATGTAATATGTTTTGAAAGCATTTAAATAGACCATTTTGCACTTTTATAAATATGTAAATGCGACATTTTACACTTTTCAGAAATATTTGAATAGAACAATTTGTACTTTATAAAAATTTTTGATTAACATTTTACGCATGTTTCTTATTTTGATTGTATGACATAGCTCATTATGAGTGTAGCTTAAATTGGATATGGGTCATTTTGGTTGTTCACACACGATATTTGCATTTTTAAATTACAGAATTGTATGTGTTCTATTAAAGGAAGCCGACAGCTGGTTTCATTAGTATTCACTTTATTGTATATCACTTATTAACACTAAGCCCTTTCTAGAAACGTGTAATTATATATATACCACAAAGGGAATTGAAAACTACACTAGTCATGTTTTTTTTAAGAATTTACATTTTAAATTGAATTAAGCACTTTTATATTTCGTAAGTTAATTAGTTAATTAAATACTAAATGAGAACATATAGGTTATTTCGCATTAATATATTTATCAAAACGCAATGAAAACCCTGAAAACATGAACGAAACAGAAAAATCTACAGAAAATTCACTCCGACTCCACTGCACTGCACTGTACTGCACTATTTTACCTTTGGCTGTAATTTCGCTCATTGATCAACATACACGGAAAGACAGAAACAGGAAACGATTTTTTATTATTTTAGTTTTGTATATAGTTTCACTCGTTGTTGGAGTTAAAGGCTGCGTTGAATAAGATGGAAGAATGCGATGAAGCATATATAGTAGTATGTATCTCACAAACACATTTTGAATTGATGACACTACTGATCTGAAACACGTTTGCTTCTTGAATGTTAGACACGTAGATAGAATTCGACACACAGGAGTTATTCTTTTTTCTATCACTTCTACTGAGAGACATACATTTTTGTAGATGACTCAATTGTGACCAAGTCAAAGTGGCTGCTTAGCTTTAATATTTTAACTTCATTGGGAATTTTAACAAGTTTATAACAATTAAATCTTGAACATTAATTATTAAATGTGAAGTCACTCAAGTCCTGGAGTTGTTGATGTTGATATGACGCTAGTAGAATGAAATGAAATCTCATCACATTAAACAAGTTTGTACCGATAAGCCATAGCACCGGCCAAGGCAATGACCACCCCCCCGATTGCAAGTCCAATGGACAAGGAACTCTTGGAGGAAGATTTTGACGAGTCACTGTCGTCACCCTCTTCAGATTTTGTACCTTTGAACATTCGTTGATACAGTGCCTTCTCACCCTCTCGCTCCTTCTTCCGCTTCGCTTGCAGCTGACTGATTTCCTACAAAATTAAATCATAAAAATCAAATGTACAAATGCTGTGAAAATAAAACACACTTTTAACATATATCGTCTGTGAAGAATCAAAATGACCCATAGTATTCATTTTTAACTAAATAAGAAATGTACTATCAACAAACATTATATAAGTATCTAGTAATCCTTGAGGCATGTAAATAGAACATTTTACACTTTTTAAAAACCTGTAACTGCAACACATTACAATTTTTAAAAACTCGTAATTAACATTTTATGAATTAATTTAGTGATTTTTATTAAGTAGCTCATTTTGATTCTTGCGTTAATTGGATATGGGTGATTTTGATTCCTTACAGACGGTATTACTTTACCTAAAATCAACAACACTATAACTTTAAAAATTCAACACCAAAATTTGTCCCCTGCCCGCTATGCTCAATTAGTAATTTCTTCCTAAAAGTTAAAATAACCATTTTGAATGTAGAACTGATTAAAGTAGAATTAGTTACCTGTAGAATAGCTTTCGTGCCTGGCTCCAGCTCACTTACTCGTTTAAAAGCTTCAAGAGCCAAATCTGTTTCATTTTTCGAGGCATGAATCTAGATACAAATATAGTTATTACAACTTAAAATTAGTAAAATACGCCTTTTAGAAAAAAACAAATAATGAAATAAAATGCCCAGTGTCCGCTTACTTTTCCCTTTCGAAACAAGGCTTTAGAATTATTTGGTTGACACTTGAGTACGTTTTCTACAGACTTCAGAGCAGCATCATAAGCTTGAAGTTTAAGTTGGGCAGCTGCCATGTTATTGTATGTCTTCAGCCGCTCCTCCAGCAGTTCCTTGAGTCCTTCGTTTAGACCAGTCTGCAACAATATTAAAAAACGTAAATGTGCACTCTAATGAAAAAACAATGTCGGACAGTAAAAGAGGCAAACAAAAATACTTAAACACAACACATTACTCACACCAAAAATATACTTGTTTTGTGAAGATACATTTTCATATGATGGCAATCAATCAAAAATAAATCACAAAAATCATTAATTTATCACGTTAATCAATACATAGTTCGAACTTTTGAGTTATTAACTATTGTTTGCTTTTATCTCGAAATTCTCGAATTTGAAATAAAAACGACAGTAACGGTAATTCTAATCCTAATCGCATAATGTGATTTTGTATCCTGTGGGTATAATGTAGTCTCGACTTCTTTTACGTTTATTTAGAACTTTTGCAAAATTCGTATATCGTCTGTAAAAAACCAAAATGACCCATATTCGAATTAAGCTAGAATCAAAATGAGCTGTCTATGCTAAGTTTTCTATTTGATTGAATGATTTTCAAAAGTTTAAAATGTTGTATTTACATATTTTAAAAAAGTGCTAAATATTCTATTTATATGTTTTTGAAAAGTGTAAAATATTCTACTTAGACACTTATAAGTCATAGTTAAACATTTTTTTAGATAGTAGACACTGTTTTTAGCTACAAATGGATATGGGTAATTTTGGGTTTCACAGACGATATCTTGTTAGTTGTTTAAGTTGTTAGCGATTTCTTCATTCATAAATTCAAGAAATACATTGGTGTCTTGGTGTTAATATTTTGCCTACCTTTCCGTCTTCAGCGTTCTCGCTGGGGTAAGAAATGCCGCCTTCGACATGATCAAAGAATTCCAGGGCTCTTCGGTAGCACTGTATAGCGAGGGAAGCTTCGTCCCGGCAGTACCACCAATTCCCCCGCTCCCGCTTTTGTATCCCTATCACACTCCGCTCCCCAATAGTCAGCACCTCTAATTCCTTTTCAATCTCAAAATCTAACAATTCAACTTCGTAAACTAGATCAGCATTGGATGGAACCACGGGCGGCATTCCTTTCACATTATACCCAAATCGAGAGGCAACTTTTACAGTACTTATTTCTCCTTTACACATTAAAGGTACAGCCAAGTCCAGTCCAGGAATTACCTGCAATCATTAAGATTATCGCGGACATTATAAATTAGTTTGACCTAACACTAAATTAAACATTTAAGTTTTTTAAAGTTCAAAATACGATAACAGAACTCTTATTGCTCTAAAGATTCAAAACAAAAGCAGTTAAATACACAGGACTTTTAGATTCTTATAGAAGCAATAAAATGCAGAGTACGTTTTCGTTCTTACAGGACAGCGTAAGACCTTGATTTCACTAGAAAAGTTAACAATTGTTTGCCATAAGAATCTTGCTTTTAGATTTAACTATTGTTAAAGTTGAAAGCGAAAACCTTAGGACTAACAATTGTTAACTTTTCTAGTGAAATCAAGGTCTAAGATATTACTTAGCGATAGAGTACGTTATGTATCAAAATATAACAAATAAATAAAAGCAATAGTAATAATTGTAACCTCAGCATCGCCAAGCTGGAATATCATGCTGCTGACAGATTCAAAAATAGAATCATCGGATTGCAATCTTCCTTCGAGACGAACTGTGCAGATCTCACCACGTAAAGGCCGCTTGTTGTTCACACCTTCTTTAATTACCTACAAAAATAAACTCGTAAATGTTAATTAACTCCAACAGAATTTAACACAGAATTCTTTTGGCACAATTAAAATTAAAGATACTAGAAAATCTGTATTAATTGTTGTATTAAACGCAATGTATGTGCATTGCAATAATCTACAGTAACACCAAAATACGAGCATAAATAAAATGCTACCTTTTTAAGAAGCGAGTCATTTCCTAAAATCTTAACCCATCCGTCATTTTCACTTAATTCTTGCTTTAAATCCTCTTTAATTTTATCAGCTTCAGCAATTTCATCTTCAAGCACATCATGCTCTTTTATAAGAAATGCCTTTTCTCCAATAGCAGTATTTATTTCCTCTTCACCTACAAGTTGGGGTAAGAGTGATGGGGAGCTATTATTATTGTTTGGTTTGCTATTATTTTCTAAAGTTTGTAATTCCGCCTCTGTTGGGGCTTCTGTTGCCTGAATTACTTCAAAATCAATGTCTTCTGCTTCGCATAGTAATTTGGCTGCTTTTTCTTCAAATTTGGCACCGATTATTGGCTCGTCACCTTTATAGGGTTGTGCAGGCTTAGTAGTTTCTTCTTTTTGTTCTGGTTCTATTTTTTGAGGAGAGCCCGTTTGTGAAATAGAACTTTCTTGTAGTAGAAGCAATGAATCACCGTCGCCTCCGACACTAAGACTGGTACCGGTGACGAAAGCATCAATAGTTTCTTTACTTTCTGGACCAGACATATTAAAGATGATTGACGGCTATTGAAGTTGACAAAAAAATTATAATATAAAAAAAACAAAAAATTATTATTGATTGCAATTTTGCAGAAGATCAGAATGTATAAAGGGCATATCTGCTACTAACGGAATCGCGTTAGTAGTCAATTATAAGTTTGTAAAATACATAGTAGGCATGTTCCTTAATAAACTGTGATCTGAAAGTATTTACTATTTACATTAAAATGAACACAACTAAAAACTGTCCCAAAGTACCTATTGAAGTCTATAGCCAAAGACAAACTGGCTCCCGTAGTGTAAGATGTAACAGCCAGAAAGACAAGTATAATAACTACATAATTATAGGTGACGTTAGCGGGGGGATTACGTTTTTAGTGGGTAGCGGGGGGGGGGGGAGCGCCGCCAGGATGCTCCATGTAACTTACCAACAGACTTTTGATAAAAAGGAACAAAGAGTTGATGTAACAGCCACTCAGTTAAGCCATAGCCACCAATGGTTTTTTTTTGAAATGATTATATATTAATAGGTGAAGTTAGCGGGAGGGGGGGGGGGAGTCAAATATTAATATTAGTAGTAACATTTAATTACTAGAATAAGGCCAGTTGCCAGCAACCGCGTTCGTGTTGTATGGGCCGACTCGGTCTGTGGAACAAAGTTTTAAAAAACTCCGCGCAGTCCCACACACCTAGCCGGCCCTTACAACACGAACGCAGTTGCTGGCAACTGGCAACTGGCCCTATTCTAGTTTTAGATTATTTTTCCAACTTCTGACAGTTACTTTAATGTTATTGGGTGCGTAACCTACTGTTTGCGATACTGCATCACTACAGTCAACAACACTGATTTTGAATGGAAACTGCAAGACTTCCGACAGCTGACGAAAATCGGGACAATATAGCCGACAGTCGTCGGCTCAAAGTGCAACTCACCTGACGAAAAGTTCTGCAACTGACCAGACCGCCGACGATTTTCTTTAACCCATCCGAAGCCCTAATTCTGCAACTGACCCGACGCCCGAATTTTCATCGGGTGGGATGCAATCTACTCAAAAAATATTTCTACAACTGACGAACTGACCAGACTCCCGATGTGAATCAGAAATCTACCTGACGTACGTCGGTTCGGTACAATCTACCCGACGGTCGTCGGCTCAATATGCAACTCACCTGAAGTAATCATGCTTCATTTTTTACGCAAAATACGGAATTTACGATCCTAATATTTCTGAATCATATATTTTTTAAACTATTTCCTTAATTAATTGAACAAACATTTACTGGACGTTCTTACAAATACTTAGTAACGCATTTTTTATTATCTTTCCATTACAAATTCCAACAAAGAAACTCTAGACTAGCTGGCACAACAGAAATATACTAAATAGTAATATACTATGTATTATTGTATGCACAAATTAATTTACAAATGCTCTCCACTGATTTATTATTTACGTCTGTCAACTTTTTTGGGGCAAAACGGCTGCTGATGGCTAAACCTGATTTATCTCTTAAAATTAAATTCAAAGTGGCTAACAAAAAAAAATTATTTCCTTCAAGATTAAAACAATATCAAGATGGTTTACGTAATTACTTTTGTAATTTAAACATGACATATACAATGTGCATAATACTGCATAAATCAAACGAAATCACCGATTCGAAACTTCCATTCATGCTCAATACTTGACTGATGCGGAATATTTTTAATTTATGTTACTAATATTCACAGACCAACGAAATCGTATTTTGTTTACTTTGATCTCGTGAAGTAGGAAACAAGATCAAATTGTTAAATTTCTAAGGAATTTAACCTAAGTACCTAAGCTAGGTTAGGGTATTTTTGAATGTAGACTATTTTTTATACTGCTGGAGCATTCTTAGATAACAGTAATATTTTTTACTACCAAAATGTGAAAAGCAGTGATCACATTTGATTTATGAAATGAACTGAATCATTAATCAACATTTTTGGCAAAAAATTACTAAAAAACAATTGCCAGGCCCAGAATTCGATCCCGCGCCGCCTTTTGCAATATTCAAACTCGAGATTTGGCCCCCCGCGTATAATTAGAGACCCGCGCTCTGCTATTTAGTAGTAAGCTAAGTAGACCCGCGTACTATTCAAAGTGTGGCAGCTACAATCCACGTACTATTAGAGACCCGCGTACTATTCGGGACAGACAGACAGACACACAGACGGACGGACAAAACAATTTTATTAGATGCAGCATGCAGCTAAAGCTCAGAATCTAAAAACCATTTCATTAGATGCAGCGTAAGCTCAGCATCTAAAAACAATTTTGTGGAACTACAGCAGTCCGAGTTCTACAGATATACAGAAAAAAGATGTTATAGGGTCTGCAAATCTCAAAAACACTAGTTTTTGGCCTTTTTGGGAAACTGGAGAACATTTTTTTAAACAAATCATAATTACAATTTGTTATATAAAAGCGTCACAAATTATACTAGCAGGAATAAGAATAAATGTCAACTTTGCATCTCATAAGTGCGAAAGTAAGAACTCCTACGGTAGTGCTCGTAGTTGCAGCTGGGAGAAAATACTAGGTACCGTATTTCCTTTATAGACCACGGGTCTGAAATTGTACACGGGCCTGTATTAGTACACGGGTCTGAGAGGTATGAGTTTGAATTTGAATAGTACACGGGTCTGTTTAACACTGTCTGGTAGTACACGGGTCTGTAATAATACACGGGCCTGTATTAGTACACGGGTCTGGGAGGTCTGAATTTGAATAGTACTCGGGGTGTACTATAACAGGAAATACGGTAAGTGATCGGGACATTTAAAGGGTGTGTCTGACTTGCACTTTTCAGAAGCTCCTGGTTTGTTTAAAAACAGTTACAACTGGGACATCCATATATGACGTTTCAGGTTTTAACGGGGGGGGGGAGGGGGTTCGGGCCAATCACGCGTTGAAGCGGCAGGGGGGATGGAGTGGGGGGGGGGGGGGGGGGTTGAACCTAACTATAAGAACAATAAAAATAATATTTTTTAAAATAGCAAAGCAGTAATGTTAGAATGTCTAAATTATGGTCTACCCTCCCAATAAATAAATGACAGGAGTAGGAAAACTAGTAGGTTGTAGGTAGTGTGGTAGAGAACTGAACTTTTGTTTATTTTCCGAGTTTTTTTAAGAGTTGTTAATCGGTAGGTACTTAGGTGGCTTAATTCTAATTTATATTTCGTTATCTGATTGGAACTGGACTGGACTGGCTAACTAGAATGACTTGACATGCCTATTATAATTTTTGTTGTTGATATTTTAAATATCACTAGCTAAAACAGGTTTGTAGTAAGTTATTCCTACCTATCTACATAATTTAGCAACCTTTGGCAATTCTCAACGGAATTTGACATGCGATATACCATTTTGAAGCTCTTAAAAAATAAAAAATATAAAATTCATTGAAACTTCAAAATTATTTAATTTACTATTTTTTTTAACTATAATTAACTTTAAACGTGCAATTTAAAATTGAAGCTTTGGTAATTTGCGCGTCAATCGCAATATATATTGTTCTTCTCCTCATTCCCGTCATTTTGATTTATCGCTTGTCTATATTTGAAGAGAGTGATCGGTCGAAATTTGACATTTTAGGTTTGGCGGGAAGTTCAAATTTTCAATATTCCCTTATTCCTACCTATCTACATAATTTAGCAACCTTTGGCAATTCTTAACGGAATTTGACATGCGATATACCATTTTGAAGCTCTTAAAAAATAAAAAATGATTTAAAATTGTAATTTATTACATTTAATTTTTAAAAGTTATTATTAAATTTAAATTTGCAATTTTTTAATACCGATTTTAGCATTAAAGAGTAATACCCCATATTACTGTTAAGGCTACCAAAAAACAAGGGCTTTAGCCCTAATATTATTTGTAATAATATTAAGCACTGTAATGTACCGAGACATCGGAGTCAGCCAATTCTCAGTCCAGTAATACGAATTGTAAAATTAGGTATGTATGGCGTAATTATACGCATTTACGCAAGCCGCTGATCCGTACGCATCACATAAAAATCTTTTAAAAATAAAATTAATTTTTTTCACTACACCTGCATAAACATTCCTACTCCTATTTTTATACCTGCCATTTATTTATAATACGAACAACGTCGGACATAACTATTTATTCGTAACAATAATATGTTTACACAAACGGTTTTGTTTCATAAGTCTTGCCCAGGTCAGGAAGAATTGCCTAATATGTAGCAGGGATACGCCTAATGGTGATCATTATTTGACGTTGAAAGACAGGCTGTGTGTCAAAAATCGTTGACTTGTCAAAATTGATAGGTACTTTAGTTTATAGTCCTAACTCCGTGCCATATAATGTATAGAACCACGGATGTACGACTAAGTAACAGGACTTCAAAGATTGCTGATATTAATGCTTAATAACCCGGTCACATACATAGGAAGCCAGTGATCACCTAAAGGGCACCTACATTTCCTATGATATCAATGTTTTTTTTGTATGATCACTATTATGAATTATATGATCACCTATAATGAATTTTAGTGACTTTTAGAATTCTTGAAATATAAAAGTTTTTTATTAATGGAATACAAAACTAAATAAGGATTTCCTTTTAACAAAATCTATGATTCTGGATAGGTAGTAAAACAGAATCCAATTATTCTGCAGTAGCTTGAAAACGGATTTAAATCACTATATCACTTGTTGCACTCCGTCCGCAGGACGAGCTGTTTTTCTAGTTCTTGCCTAATGTCCGCATTAAAAGAGCGAGTACTATTCTTTGGTGCAAAGAATTCTGTTACTGTCGATTGTCGACTCTACTGCATTCTGCTTTCGGGTAAAAAAAATGCGTGATCACACTCATCCGAACTGATCAAAATTCCCCACCAATACCCTAAATAAAACAATGCATACTGAATCAAACGGTAAAATAATTAAAGGCAGAAGTTGAAAGACCTAAATAATATATCAGTTGGGAGCATTTGTAAATTAATTAAATTTATTTATGCATACAATAATACATACCATATTACTATTTAGTATCATTTATGTTGTGCCAGCTAGTAATACTAGGGTTTCTTTGTTCATGCCCGTTTCAAAAATTTTAGTTTTTTAAATTAGTGGGATGGAGAAGCCCCCTCGACGCCCCAAATCGCAAAATGAATAGAGAAAAATGCAAAATCAACAAAATTATACTTCGTTTATACTTATTTTAGTTACTGTTTGATATTATTAAGCTGCAAAACTGTATGTTGTAATAATTTAACCACATCAACACTGACCCAGGCTACTAAAGCTGCCTGAAAACGGATAGGTAAAATTTACCCTCCAGCCAGCGGCGGGGCCGCCTTCTGCGGCCGAGGGAAAAAAAATAACCTAACCGTTTACAGTCAGTTTTTCCTACCCCCCCCCCCGCCCCCCCCCCCTCCCTCAAACCTCTCCTAACCTTTAAGGTAAAAACTTCAAGAGGTGGCCCACAGTGAAGAAGTAGCCTTAACAGTCAACAAAAATTTATGTAGAAATAAATTATGAAAGCATACTAAAGCTGGACACTACATAATAAGCTTTTTACAAATATTTATAATTTATGACATTTATTTCTGCCTATTTATATTAATAATTAGCAACACCGACTAAATAATCTTAATTCATGTTGATTACTGTGCCTAACAATAACAATATCAAATAGTAATCGAAATAAAACATTGAGGACGAAGTATAATTTTGTTATGCATCTCTGTTTTTGAATTTTTCTTCTTCATTTTGCGATTTGGGGCGTCGAGACGGCTTCCCCATCCCACCAATATAAATAACTAAAAGTTTTGAAACGGGCGTGACTTCCCGTTCGGGGCATGACTTCCTGTTTGGGGCAGGACTTCCCGTTTGGGGCAAGACTTCCCGGCCTGGGCAAGACTTATCAAACAACACCCGGACTTAGTTCAAAAAGATAACAAAAAATGCGTAACCAAGTATTTGTAAAAACGTCAAGTAAATTTGTGTGTTTAATTAATTAGGGGAATAGTTAAACAAATTATAATTCAGAAATATTAGGATAGTTAATTTCATATTTTCGTAAAAAATAAAACATACGTCTGGTGAGTTGCATATTGAGCCGACGACCGTCGGGTGGATTGCTGATTCACGTCGCGCGTCTCAGGCGTTTGGTCAGTTGTCAGTTGTTGGTTGTAGAAATATTCGCCGGGTAGGTTGCATCCCACCCAACGAAAATTCGGGCGTCGGGTCAGTTGCAGAATTCGGGCGTCAGGTGGGTAGGGTTGCAGAAAATCGTCTGGTTGCTGGTCAGTTGCAGAATTTTTCGTCGGGTGAGTAGTGAGTTGCACTTTGAGCCGGCGACCGTCGGTTAGATTGGCCCGATTTTCGTCGGCTGTCGGATGTCTTGCAGTTCCCATTTTGAAGTACAGTTTTTTTTATTACTACATACTATTACTTTCACCCACTACAGTTTCACAGAACCAGAGTTCCACTTTCACTACCACCCGACAATTAATCGTGACTGCCAACTGCAGTATCTATAATTGATAATACTAGACTTCTGACTTCAGGTTACCGATGACCGATGACTCACATCGGTGGTGTAAGTGCGCCTCATGTGGCCACTGGCCACGATTACCCTTTGCCCTTACTATCCTGTTACGTGTCTAGGTTTAGTGACGATTATTCCAGACCCAAATACGACAGCATTATCCCATTTTACAATAGCATTCCGTTTGATTTTAGTGCGTGGGACACTGTTGACGGTCACCATCCCTAGACAAGGTACAGGAGGGTAAAAGTGGGTAATAGTGGCTAGTGGACACATGAGGCGCACTTAAATCACCGATGTCGGTGGCCTAAAGTCTAGTTTGTAATTATTGTGTAACAGTGTAACCGAATAAATCCCACAGTTGTAACAATTGGTTAAACTTAACTCCAAACTTGTTAATCGTAGTAATATTAGCAAGTGGCACTAGTAAAATTAAAATACTGAATGTAATTTAAAT
Source organism: Dicyrtomina minuta (assembly GCA_949802685.1). Classification (NCBI taxonomy): domain Eukaryota; kingdom Metazoa; phylum Arthropoda; class Collembola; order Symphypleona; family Dicyrtomidae; genus Dicyrtomina; species Dicyrtomina minuta. Next base: position 84,055,544 of record OX461810.1, on the reverse strand, counting down.
GATTTACTTTTGATTTTGAAGTCTTTGGCTGGCGTGAGCGTGAGGCGTAAACCAAAGGTGTTTTTTTTTAAGTTAAGTCTACAAAGGTGTTATAATTAAGTATATTGAGTAATGTTACGGAATTCGCCGGAGAATGAAAGGTATCATGCCACTGGATGTAACAAAAACTGTTGACTGTGCTTATACAACTTTTAATGAAAAATTCGAGAAACTAACAGAATCAGAAATTGAGAATTGAGAATGATCCAATAATGAATGATGAAAAAAATACGATCGACGATCGCAGCCAGGACTGAATTAGGATATTTGAATTTCCCTCCTATGTACCAGGCAGCTGTACCAGAAACATGCATTAGGAACACGTACCAGGTACATGTACCAGGAACATGAACAAATTATTTGAGTATAGCATAGCCTTTAAATACTAGTAGTCCCTTCAATGGCAATGTGCTGTGTGTGTTGTGTCCAGTATTGAAATGAAATAGCGGTGGCGCTGGGGGTTCCTTCCCACATACACGTTCAGCCTACCCGTTACAATCAAACGAGGCAGATACAGGTTGAAGTTTAATGAATTAATAATGGCACTACTGGTTTAACTGAATGTCTCAAATGAGATTTAACGGTTAAGCAGATACAGTAAAATCTCGTTACAACGGTCTTTCAAGGGGGTGAGGCAATTTGACCGGTGTATCAAAGGTCCGTTCTAGATACAACGGTCTTTGGCCGTTGTATAGTAACATATGATTTTTGCATTATTTTTATTTCGACAAAAGTTTAAATTTAACAGAAAGTGTAATTAATTTTTGTGTTTGTACATTAGTAATAAAAAATCGTAATTAGACGTTAGAAGACTCAACAAATTCACTCAAGTTTGTTTGGCGTAGACTTTGAAATTTATGTTTTGACAACAAGCTTTCAATTTTGCTCACAGCTTGAAAAGCTGATTCATCTTCACCGCCGTTCTGCAATATCCACATTTTGAGTTCCAGTAAATGCGAACCAGCGCTTCGGATTGTAATAGTAGGTCTTTCAATATCAGGATCATCCTCTCCTTCGTCTTCATCGCAAGATTCTTCATTCAATTCTTCATTGTTTTCAATTCAATTCAATTCTTTCTAATTTGTGCCTTTCAAATCCACCCGCCTAGTTATTTCTCAACATATTACTTGGAGGATATTACTAGATGGAGATCCTGCTAAAAAAAATTTGTGACTAAAACCAAAGACCGTTGTAACAAATATGATTCTAATGGTAAAAGTGCTGTACGGTCTAAAGATTTTGACCGGTGTATCAAGTTGACCGTTGTAAAATTGACCGTTGTAAGACCACACTTTAACATTACACAGCATAGCGTTTTTGCCGGGACTGATAAATTTGACCGATGTATCAAGATAACCGTTGTAGCGTAGGACGGTGTAACGAGATTTTACTGTATATTATCTTCAATTTGGGGTGTATTTGAATATGATTACGAGCTTCTGGAGTCGGTGTGAAGACGAAACATAAATTCAGATTTTTCATGCTTTGACCAAACATCAACAAAACTTGTTCTATGACTTTCTGTCAATGGATCAGCATATAGCCAATTCAAAGTATGTAGTTGGCGGGAAACGGTAGAACCCAAAGTACCAACAGGTCCCGCCAAGTACTTTGAATTAGGTATATGCTGATCGATTGGCAGAAAGTCATAGAACAAGTTTTTTCGATGGTTGGTCAAAGCATGAAAAATCTTAATTTCTGTTTTGCCTTCACACCGACTTGAGGAGCTCGCAATCATATTCAAATACATCCCAAATGGAAGACAATATATCTGCTCAGCCGTTAAACCTCATTTGAGACATTTAATTACACCATTAGTGCCATAATTAATTAATTAAACTTCAACCTGTATCTGCCTCGTTTGATTGTAATGGGTAGGCTGAACGTGTATGTGGGAATGAACCCCCAGCGCCACCGCTATTGCATTTCAAAACTGGACACACTTATGTGTACGGGAAACATAGTAAGCTGCATAACTATGTACTTTAATAGCTATGAGTACAGTCAACTTACGGCAAACTCCCACTGAACTCAATGAGATTTGAATGCAGTTGTGAGTTCTATCTCTGCAGTACACCCCTGTACCCCAAGAATTCGTACAGTTATTGTTATTACTAGAGTATAAGCGATCGAGCCAACTCCATCGTCTAGTATAAGGGGTGTGGGAATTGGATAAAGAATGTAAGTAAGAAATTTAAGTTAGTCGTCCACGCCGTCTATGTGGTGGCGTGGATATCATTTGGGATAGTTTTGCTGGCGAGAGACTGTCAAGAAAAAGCCATGCGGTCTTTTGTTCTGGAACAAGTTAGATCTTGTTTCTAGCCGGTCTTCAGTTGGTTGCTACCCAAACGTCATCAAGCTGACAACGGACGTTTGGGTATGAGCTGTGCTTGGAGCAGGCAGTAGACTATTCTCAAGTCTTGGTCTGGGAGCCGGAAAGAGAACAAGTCGCTCTCTCAAGTCTCAGTTTAGGCATGGTGGGAGCAGCAAGTAAAGAAATTGTGGGGAATAAAGTCATTTCAATCTAGTCTCCATTATTTCACCTAGATGTTTCATTTATTTATTCTGTCGCATCATACCTCTTTTAGTTAGATATTTGTTCTAACATTATGGCGACCGTGACAGGACCTTGGTGCTTCGTGGAATATTTGAAGTGAAACTCCAAAGTTCAAAAAAGTTTAATATTTTTGAAATCCAAGTCCTACCATGCGGCCCGGGCCGAGACTCACATAGTGGAAGATAGCCATTCAAGTAATAATTAAGCCAGCTATCTTTCAACCACAACAAGAAGGAGTCGGACGGGCTCCCCGGCAGTGTTATACAAGACATAACATTGCATCCAGTTGCCGTTCATCAAGTGTAGGTCTGGAAAATTTCTACAACAAGAAGGAGTCGGACGGGCTCCTCGGCAGTGTTATACAAGACATAACATTGCATCCAGTTGCCGTTCATCAAGTGTAGGTCTGTAAAATTCCTACAACAAGAAGGAGTCGGACGGGCTCCCCGGCAGTGTTATACAAGACAACATTGCATCCAGTTGCCGTACATCAAGTGTAGGTCTGTAAAATTCCTACAACACGAAGGAGTCGGACGGGCTCCCCGGCAGTGTTATACAAGACATAACATTGCATCCAGGTGCCGTTCATCAAGCGTAGGTCTGTCAAATCCTACAACAAGTAAGAGCTGGACTGGCTCCCGTTTATTGTCTAAAGTCAGCTAAAAAGGAGAGTTGGTCAATAAAATCCGCCATCCAGAAGCAAGGGTAGGTCTGTAAAATCCTACTACAAGAAGGAGAGCTGGACTGGCTCCTACCAATTTGGTAATCATCCCTTTTGGTGAAGTAATTTGCAGTCTAGAAATTCTTCACATCGCGAAGTTAGCCGTCAACAGAAGTAACGCAGTGGGAGGACACAACCGTGTTGAAAAGGACTCCATATGGGCTAATTTCTACTGGAAGAAAGAAGACAAGGTGCCGTAGTTCAAGAACAAGAAGAATATACTAACTCGGTACATCCAAATATTATTTATTAATATTAATTAAGGTGATTCTATATCACACAGCTTTTCACAGTCAGACTGGTCTATGTATATAGTAGGAACAAAATGTACCTAATTATACAGCCAGTACCTCAAAATTTTAGTTTTTCGTCAGTTTACTGACAATATGTATAAGGTAGGCAATTGTTACCTTATTTAAGTTACAAGTGAACTAAAATTAAGAAGTGAAGTGATACAAAATTATTAGTTTTTTGGCAACCCCGCGTTGCATTCTGTATATGGTAGGTTCCTGTAATCATCCATATATCTTTATGAAGATCCAGATTCCTTTCTAAAAGTAATTATTTAAAATTAAAATTGTGAAATAATTAGGTGGGAGTATGTGGGAATTGGATAAAGAATGTAAGTAAGAAATTTAAGTTAGTCGTCCACGCCGTCTATGTGGTGGCGTGGATATCATTTGGGATAGTTTTGCTGGCGAGAGACTGTCAAGAAAAAGCCATGCGGTCTTTTGTTCTGGAACAAGTTAGATCTTGTTTCTAGCCGGTCTTCAGTTGGTTGCTACCCAAACGTCATCAAGCTGACAACGGACGTTTGGGTATGAGCTGTGCTTGGAGCAGGCAGTAGACTATTCTCAAGTCTTGGTCTGGGAGCCGGAGAGAGAACAAGTCGCTCTCTCAAGTCTCAGTTTAGGCATGGTGGGAGCAGCAAGTAAGGAAATTGTGGAGAATAAAGTCATTTTAATCTAGTCTCCATTATTTTACCTGGGTGTTTCATTTATTTATTCTGTCGCATCATACCTTTTTTAGTTAGATATTAGTTCTAACAAGGGGTTTTCGTGTCTCGTGGTTTTTTATAAAAATCGGGTGTTGATACACACTGGAGATTACCACTGACCCATTTAAAATTCATATCTTTGTCAGCATCTTCTCGAGCAAGCAATTAACAGTATGTCTGATACCCTTCTAAGACCTTGATTTCACTATTCACTAGAAAAGTTAACAATTGTTTGCCATAAGAATCTCGCTATTAGATTTAACCATTGTTAAAGTTGAAAGCGAAAACCTTAGGACTAACAATTGTTAACTTTTCTCGTGAAATCAAGGTCTAATACGCTTCTCTGCTTAGCTCCGCTTTCAATGTTTTCACAGTAGCTTTAGCTGTGTAGTCCTCAAAAATTATTACAAAGTAATTCATTCTAATTTCGCGATTTCCCTACAATTTTAGATCGTTTTGTTCATATTAGTTGCAGAATAGCTTACGATTCATGTTTTTAATCCGGTGTTGTATTAAAAGCACTTATTTGGATCGTCTGTTCGATGGTAATTTTTAGACCACTTAGTTTTAAAAGCAACAGTAACGACTATTTAATGATTAGTATTGATATATTTCTATCCAAACAATAGCATTAGGCCAACGCAGCTTTAATGTAGTGTTGAATAACTGCAGTATTGTCAGTTAACAGTTTTACAGCTTTGCCACATGTAACACAAAATTTCTCCCATCAAAAAATAGGGCTCGTTCGTTTATACATTTGATTTGATTTGAACTTTATTAACGTGTTATTGAAAACAATTTGGCACAAAGCCATTCTTCCATTGGTAACACATATACCACATACGTGTGGTAATGCTTTTACGTTGGATACTGACGCGACAACTGTTATTAAAGTCTCCCTTGACAGTAAGTAAAAAATAATTAGTTCTCCTTGATGCCTTGATTAACGTTGCAGCCTGCTTTAGCGATCTTGGAACTGCAGCGAGGAATTAAAGGGCCTTCTTGATCATATCCACGCTACCAAACCTGGACTGCATTGTAAAATTTGTAAAAATCATAACATTTATGTTTTGATTAAAATTATGTCTACTTGGAATAATGGCTCCTACTCGAGGGGTTTACCATATGAGGAGTTTGTTAGCAAAACACGTTAAGTCCATTTTTTCAGAAATTGAGATTATTGGTGCTTAAGAACGACTAAGTACATATATAATTCACACTGTGCAATATTAGAGGTCAAAGGTCATTGGAAATATTTCAAATAATTCGCTCAAAAACCGTTTTTTGGCAAAACACGTTAAGTCCATTAGTACTTTTTTGGCAAAACACGTTAAGTCCATTAAACCCAATAAAAACAACTGATTCTTATAAAAAATATCCTATTTGCCCAAAACTTTGATAGTTTCACCCTCTTGTAATAAAACAAAGGTTATTCGCTTCAATTTCAAATTCACATGTACTATACGTAGGGGATGGTCCATAAATGACGTCCCACAAATTATCACTTTTGAAGGTTAATCTATCTCCATGTCATGACTTTAACGTTGCGTTCAACTGTTATCTTTACCACGACATGTCATCACTACATGACTAGATTCACTTACCCTACCGAAAACGTCATTAACGGACCACCCTTAGCAGATCTATATGCAAACTAAAGTTCAATTTGTTTAGTACATCTGAAAGCTTTGCTGTTTTAATAATACATAACGGCATGGGGCACCAAGTAATTAAGAAGTTGTAAGAAAGAACAGTCGTGTTTCTTATTAAAAAAATAAAGACGCAAGGGGTCGTCCATAAATGACGTCGTGTATAGGTTCAATGGGTTTACTTGGCAATCCTATGCTAACGATAGTCATTTACGCAATATGATTAATCTGGTTACAGGGAGGAACATAACATGGTCGTAAAAATGAATACTTTTCTATGACGTCATTTTTGGACAATCCCTAAGCAAACAAATTCTTTTGAAGTACTTGATTTGCACTCGACTATTGAACATTGGAATGCGGAATTGTTTTGATTAATGCTTACTGTTGCATTTACATGTTTTTGAAAAATGCAAAATTTTCTATTTACATGTTTTTGAAAAATGCAAAATTTTCTATTGACATGTTTTTGAGAAATGCAAAATGTTCTATTTACATGTTTTTGAAAAATGCAAAATGTTCTATTTACATGTTTTTGAGAAATTCAAAATGTTCTATTTACACGTTTTTGAAAAGTGCATAATGTTCTATTCCCATGTCTTTCGAATGTACAATTTATACTTAAATTTTACAATCAGAAATTAGCATGCAGTTGAATATAATTCAAAAGGTTAATTTTTTGCATTGCCTCTTACGGGTTTTTTGGCAAAACACGTTAAGTCCAAGATTTTAAAATTTTGAATCATTTTTAAAAAATTACGACGCAGCGTCAGATTTGAGAATTTTTGGCTACTAATACATCTGGTAGTATTCAGCTACGAAACAAAAAATTTCGAAAAAATAATCACGTTTTCACATGATTATTAAAATTTGCGGTTCCTGTAAAGTTGGGCAACATGGACTTAACGCGTTTTGCTAACAAAGTCCTCATATCTAAGACGCTGCAACGCTGGCTGGAAATATCCAAAGCGCTGTTCCAAGTGCTGAATTTGATGGAAGTGCTGGTATCTTACATTTTGCATGATACCGCCAATGTTACGTTATGTTGCGTTTTGTTTAAGCGACGATTCCGAGATCAGTTTAAATTATTAATATTCAGCATCGAATTCATGTCTGATAGCATCGTTTTTGGAAACCTCTCTTCTCACAGACATTAGCTTCTAGAATATTGAAAGGTTCAATTTACAGCGTACTAAGTGCACATACAATATGGGCATCATCGTAAATAGAGTCCATCGGCGTTAATAAGTCATTGGATGTGCCTATATAATTTGTATATTTCATTCGGTTTTCTAAATGCCATCGAAATTGGCGTGTCGCATCACTTTTAAGACCAAGCAACATCAAATCCCTGCCTGTAACCATTGTTATGGAAACGGAATTTATGGATGGTATCTATGATGCTGTATTACATCAAATTTATTTATGCAAGCATTTATGCAATCATCGTTATGGTAACTGGTCTTTTGAATAGACGAAAATTACGATCTACTAAACAAATACGACACCCAGAAATCTCTGTTATATTATTCTAATCAATACACCTCCTTGGGGAGCGTGCATAAATTACTTGGTACGTCCAGGGGGGGGGGGTTTAAGTTTCCTATTCTTTTACATAGGCGTGCATACCAGAAAAGGGGGGTTTAAAATTTCCGATTGTTGTACCACTTAATTTTTGCACGTCCCCTTGGGGCAGGTTCTTGCTGTAACGGAAATGCGACAGGTAATATGTGCAGATGAGTCCTTGCTTTCCCATAGGCCGGCTATCTGTTGTGTGGAGTGTACATACATTGACGACGCACTCTTCTTTCTGTTTCTTATAAGTAATGGTGTAGAGGAACAGTAGTTGTGCGTTGGTGCCATCTATGTATTACGTTTCAGATTTTTGTGCAAAACCCCCTCCCCAATCGTCACTACACCGGCATATGGGCCCCGTATTTGTTGTGACCTCTGCATTATATAAACTAGTACGAGTTCCTTTGAGTGTGGCCCAACTATAAATCTCTCCGACACATGTATTCGCACAACTTGTATGCGCTATTTCTTTTTAGTCTTCAGGGTTCCCTATTGTTGGGCCCTATGTTGCGGTAATGTGATTGTCTTTTTATGTAGTTTAGTTGGAATATGTGATTTAGTTGCTGCGTCTAAATGGCATGATCGTCACCGATGCCTCGCCTCATTTCCTAATTAATCATTTCGGTACTCTGTTGTTGCACGGAGCTAGTGCGCACTTGGCTCCGTGAAGTTTGCTGTTGACTTTGATTATGTAAATTAGTCAGCTGCAAGTTCTGGCCCTTCCGCATTTCGAACTGCGGTTGGACCTGTGCGGCTGGTTTTCCTTTATTTGTCAACCTAACTACAGTTACGGGCAGAAGTATCCGGACAACGGGGCTCGCAAACTTTGACCTCGAATAGTATCAAAACTATTAATGCAAATATCACTATATTTTTACACAATGTAGCCCGAAGTACTGCAATTACAAAAAAATGTGTTTAGGGTTGTAAAACTAATATGCGTTGTTGAAAATAAATATTTAGTTTGAAAGAGTCCAAAAATGGTGTGCAAAAGTATCCGGACAAAAAAAATAAAAATAGTTTATTACAAATTTTTTTGCTAAAAATATACAAATTTGAAAATAAACAATATTTAAACTTAAGCTAGTACGTTTTCGGACCTTTCTATGCTTTAATTACTGCTGATAACTGCCTTGGCATTGATTTTATTAACCTACCAGTGACAGGTAGATCAATTGCGTCATTAGCCTACGTAATTTTATTTTTAGGTCATTTTTTCCGTAGGTGTGGAACCTACATTCTTTAACTTTCTTTATCTACTGTTTGCGATGTCATTTATGAATTTCAAATACTTTGAACCATCAAAAATTACCCCAGACTGGGGGGCAATGCAAATTTTTCGTTTTAAAAAAATCGTCAAATGACTTGAAAAGTGAAAGCAAGTCCTTAATTGAGTGGAATAAAATTGCTTAACCAGGTGGAAAGTAAAACCAGAGAGCAGGCAAGTTGATATACTGTTAATTGAATCCGAAAAAATAACGGATTCAAAAGTTCCATAGCTACCCAAATGCATGGGGCCCTCATGCAAAATCGGCGGAAATGTCTTTATTTTCGTTAAGGTTCAAATTGTTGATTTTATGGGACTCAAATTACTTGTTGTAAACATTTAGTTGTCCGTGACAATCGAGAACATTATACAACCTTTCACCAGGTCAAAGACTAGAGACTCAAAATAAAATTAGCCGACCTTAATGACCTTAACGAAAATAAAGACATTTCCGCCGATTTTGCATGAAGGCCCCATTATTATTATTATTATTAATTCACAGGGGTTTGGTCTTAAAAGACCAACGCCGCCGAGGCCTTTGTAATAATGGCCTATTGCAGACTCCCCCTCAAGTAGTAGAAGGGAACGCAGGTCAATCCGCAAGCCTGCCCGTAGAGCGCGAGAACGCCACTAAATGAGCCACCGACGCTTGACCCAACATCTCCAACGTGATAAGACACCCCCCTAGATAGAGGTTTCTCACAAGTACAAAGGCAGGGCACACAGTCAGAAAATGAATCGGTGTGTCATCCTCCTCCCCACAGTGCACGCACGTAGGGGAGTCTAACACTCCAATTCTCCAACCATAAGCACCCCAAGCCCCATGCCCCGTCACTAACCCAATCAACCACCTTAGTTGATTTCTAGGATATCGTACCAATGACGCATTACCGTACAAAGGTGCCGAAATCCATAGCTTGGCCTGCCTACAGTTGCGTAGTCCAGTCCATTGTCTTTCATGCTCACGTCTAGTCCACCGCGCAATAGCACCGTGGACAGCGGAGAGAGGGACTGGAACAATTGGCCTAGGACCAAACTGCCTAGCGCAACTACCATCATACGAGGCCTTTGCTAGCCTATCCGCCTCCTCATTACCCCTGAAACCCGAATGCGCAGGAATCCATTTTAACATCACCTCACAACCACTCTCAGCTAGTCTGTTAAGGTTAGTGTAACAGTCCCATACAACACTCGAGACAGTGTAAGGCCTGGACAGAGCACGCAAAGAACTCTGACTATCACTGAAAACTCTGACAGGGAGATCTCTTAGACCAAACTCCAGCAGCCAATGGGCCGCCAGAGAGATGCCAAGGATCTCACACTGAAATACAGAGGCATCAACCCCGAGATACACGGACGAAGCCAAAATGGTTACACCCTGGTTTCTGTCCTCAATCACAACACCACATCCAGTATTGTCACCATCCGACGAGCCGTCTGTAAAGCAGACAACCCCTTCCCCTAGAAGAGATGCATCGCAAGCCCAATCCGCCCGCGACCCTAGTTCCACATTGAACTTCCGATTCTCCAGACTCTTATAACACCAGTCCACTGGCATTTGTAGAATGGGGACGCAGGATCCCCACCTCTCACAAATTACAGTGTGACTAGTTGAGCCCCCAAACAAAGAGTTTTCTACCCACAAACCCCTCGTTTTAAGCCTATGCATAGACCTCACGGCCACACCCATGAGACATATGTCTATAGGAATAAGGCCAACAAGACACTCCATCGCCGCCCTAGGCGTTGATCGAAGCCCTCCAGTTATCATAAGGCACGCCTGATGCTGTACCTTACACAACAATTTGACGTACGAGCTTTTCTCCAGCACAGGAGACCAAGCCACAACCCCATACTCCATCACGGGACGAACAAGGGCAGTGTAAGTCCATTTCGACACCGTGGGAGATAGACCCCATTTCCTACCAACCATTCGTTTGCATCTGGCAAACGTGACTTGCGTCCTGCTCTCCACTGACTTGCAGTGTGGCATCCACGTCAAGTGTTTGTCAAGCACAACGCCCAAGTACCTTACTGTACGTCGAATCACCAGGTTCACGCCCCTATACCTAACAGGATTGGGACATAGCCTAGTGTTCTTAGTAAACAGTATCATTTCAGTTTTTTCAGCATTAAGACGCAGCCCCACTCCCACACACCAGTCACTGATGATGTCCAGACCATCAGTGACTCGTTGAGTGAGTATGCGAAGCACCTTGCCGCTTTGAAGAACCCCTGTATCATCGGCATACCCCTGTGACAGAGTAGACGACGCCCTATACCTAAGCCTGGTCAGAAGACCATCCATGACTAGGTTCCACAAAAGAGGTGATATTACCCCACCTTGCGGACACCCCCTCTCCACACTCCTTTCTCTAGAACAACCACTAATCTCAGACACCACCTTTCTGTGTCTCAGACTAAAGTCGATCCATCTCCTTAACAAAGAGCAAACACCAAACCTATCCAGTGCTGAAGAAATGGCACTAAATAATACATTATTAAAGGCCCCTTCAATGTCGGCAAAAGCACCCAGGACCATCTGTCCCGACTCAAGAGCCCTCTCAACATACGCAACCATCCTATGAATAGCCGCATCTGTGGAGAGACCCCTCAAGTACGCAAACTGATGGTTCGCTCTGAGCCTGCTCTCCAACTCAGGTGTCCTGATGTGCCCATCCACCAGTCTTTCCAGGACCTTCAACAAAACAGGAGCTAGCTGTATTGGCCTCCACGAAGATGCCTTACAGTAGTCCCCCCTTCCTGGCTTAGGTAGAAATACTACCCTAGCCACTCTCCAGCACAGCGGTACAGTACCCAGTGCCAGGCAAGCCTGATACAGCGCAACTAACCGCCCCAAAATCACTGGTAAACTCCTCTGCAACAGCACAGGTTGGATACCATCAGCCCCCGCAGACTTGTACGGACTAAAACTCCACACAGCAGCCTGCACCTTCTTTTCAGTGACAATCTCTGAGCAGTTATGCAATCCTAAAGATTGCATACCATGCTCAGTAAAATGCCCCTCCCCGACGTCTAGCCCAGGAAAGTGATGCCGAAGAAGGACATCCAGAGTCTCATCCATAGACGTCGTAGACATATCTGTAACATCATCATGAATTGACCCTGGTATCCTTATCACATTACCCTCCAGGCTCCGCAGACACTTCACAGCATCCCCAAACTTACTTACCTCACTACAAAAATCGGTCCATGACCTTCTTTTTGCGCTTCGCACAGCAGACAAATATACATTGCGAGCTTCCTTATACTCCCTCCATCTAACAGGGTCGCGTTGATGACGACCCATTCTCTTGAAGAGAGTGGTTACACCCACACGAAGAGCTGTAAGCTCATTCGTCCACCACGACGCTACCCTATCCCGTCGTTTATATGTCCTTAACGGACACACCTCGTCAAGAGAATTCATCATAGCCTTACCAATGTCAGCCGCCACAGCATTAACATCATCAACACTGTGCAACTGCCCATCATTAACTATGGGAACCCTCTCCCTTAAACAAGCGGAATATCTATTCCAATCCACTTTCCTTATATTTCTACAGCGAACAGCCACTGGCAGGCCAGCCGTGACTCGGAAGCGAATGTACCTGTGATCAGACCCTGATTCCTCATCCGACACAGTCCATCCATCAACCCATGCCTCGGCTAGTCTATTTGCCAGCGTGATGTCAATAACCTCACTCCTATTTGCTACAACAAACGTAGAAGCACTACCCTGACTCACAACCGAAAGATCAGTCGCCAAAATGTAGTCAAACAGTACTTCACCTCTGCGATTAGTGTCGGTACTACCCCACACCATGTTATGTGCATTAGCATCAGTACCCATGATGAGGGGTAGCTTCTTGACTTGACAATATTCAACCAGTTTGCGCACAAGATCCCCAGGAGGATCAACGGCTTCACCCGGCATATACACAGAGGCGAAGACCATCAGACCTTTACCCCACCACGTTAAAACAGAGACTGTATCCCTGTCCGTAAACTCAACTAGCAAATGAGCCTTAACATTTCTAGATATCAGAACACATGAGCGCGGTACAGCATGCAAGTTAGAAACAAAAAGTTGATCAGACTTACCCAGACCCCTCACAGCTCCTCTGTAACAGTACGGTTCTTGTATGAGACAAATATGAGCGCAGACCGGACGACCAAGAGCAGTGGTGCCATTTAGGCGACGTTCGTGTCGCACCACTCCATCGCGGAGACCGCATAAGCTCAAGGCCCCCGCTTTTGAGTGGTGCATGTTAATTTGGGTCAGATCAATAGTGGAAAGGGCCATGGAAGAGACCCCCCCAGATTGTTGACCCGACCCGATGTTAAGAGTTATTACCCTCAAGCACCACCGCCCTCAGCCCCCAACCCGCTCACAACCTCAAACAAGACCATACCCAAACCGAAGTGGAGCTTAAAACCAAGCTCAGACAGGAACTTCACAGTATCCACATCTACTGTAAAATGCCAGACCTGTAAAGGCTGTCCGAGCTTGGTTATTGACCTCCACGACACCGGCAACCACGATTTCGTGACCAACCTCGCATTGCGATCCCTCAGAAGGACTAGGAACTCCGCAAAAGCATCGCACATGCTCTTTACAGATCCCTGTCCCTCCACTTCCACCCTCAACTTGGGTCTCTTTACTGAAGCCACAGGGAGCGCACCAGGAAAGAACTTCTTCTCTCTCCCGACACTCCCCCAAACTATGCATTCACTAGCAGCGCCAGCCCATGCACAAGCCGCCGAATTCTCGCCATCTATTCGAATCCGCCCCTGCACCAAGTAGATCCCATTAAACCTGCAACAGCCAGTGCCTGCAGAATCCACCACCTTATTCACCCGCGCAATCATTTCATTTTTAAAATGTTGAAACATTGCTTTCGACACTTTCTCATTCTCCGACATACCCACTAGACCAATAAGAACCGAGTTCTCATTACTAGGAGGCACTAGACAGCCAGTAAAGCCATCCACAAGTTTTGGCGCAGCGAGACTCTTATTCCCCGCGCCCTCATTACCCAACACAACATCATGTCGCTGTTCCCTTTTGGCGAGATCTCTATCTCTGAAGGCTTTCTTAGGAGCTGCCTCCACAAGAGAACCCCCAGATGCAGATCCCGCTATAGACATAGTAGAGCTGCCATCATCCGCCCCACCCCCACTATTCTGAAGAGCCCTTTTCTTCCTTTTCTGCTCCTTCTTCTTCCTATTCTGGTAGGCTTTCCTAATCTGAGCCGGACTCCGAGTGTCAGGGGTGCCAGTTGGCTTTACAGAAGACGGGCGAACAGGCACCAGGAGATTCCTAGCAACCAATCCACCCCCTCCCTCCCCAGTATTTTTGGGAGTAAACCCCCCCAACCCCCCAGACGATGGCCCAGGTCCAGATCCCACCTTGAATCCCTCATTTTCCCTCAACTTCAGATTTTTGACCCTGTCAGTAACAACCCCCACCCCCTTGACCCCTCCCCCTTCCGAAACATCTACAGCATCAACACCCTCTCCCCCATGGCTAGCCATAGACGTAAAAGTTGAGCTGGAGTCATACGATGAGTCCCCCAAAAGTTCCAACTCCATCTCTCGGGAAACCACACTCTGCCCCTCCACTGTAGCCTTAGCCGTAGCAGAAGCCCCGCCTCCCAGCCCCTTATCTGAAACAATTTTGTTCATTTCCATATAGTATAGAACTAGACAAATGCATTCAGCAGGACCCCAACATGCAGGTCCGGCATGGACCCTTTCCCTATAGCAGTCCCATAAACCATGTCCTGGCATATCCCCATCACATTTAAGTAGTGACGGGACATACATACACGACTCAGTACACGGTGACGTAATAAACCATACCCATATACATGCAGCAGACGAGTACACTTCCATCCTATACCTATGCCACAACCAGTCCCATTTACACATAGTTAGTGCGTAGTGGAGGCCCCTGACAAAAATAAATACAAATCTCCTAATAATAAGACAGGCAGGAAGTTCAGATCGAATTTTGAATTCCCGCCTGTTATTTATTTCATCACACAAAAAATATGCTCTTGACACATCATCAGTTACGATGTTTAAATAGCATCGGGAGTGCCATCTACCCACCAACCGACGAACTAATCTTATAAAAATTTTTACGAGAGGGCCTGTAGCCAGATATTGAGAAACCAGCCACCAGCCCATCCCGTATATTCTATACACTAATCTACAGATATTTATAAGCAAAAATAAAACACCCCCTCTACACAGAAAAACCCGGGTATCGGACACAAGAGCCATTACCTGAAGAAACCACCTTACTCTCCTTGTTCTCCGGCAAATTCTCCATCCTGACTCCCGTTTCTTTCCACTCTCACACAACACAAACACAAAAAAAAAAAGCTAATTTTTTCAGATCAAAAACACCGCACGTCCTTCACTCACGAAATTACCGGCGAATGTGAAATGTGTTTAGGGTTGTAAAACTAATATGCGTTGTTGAAAATAAATATTTAGTTTGAAAGAGTCCAAAAATGGTGTGCAAAAGTATCCGGACAAAAAAAATAAAAATAGTTTATTACAAATTTTTTTGCTAAAAATATACAAATTTGAAAATAAACAATATTTAAACTTAAGCTAGTACGTTTTCGGACCTTTCTATGCTTTAATTACTGCTGATAACTGCCTTGGCATTGATTTTATTAACCTACCAGTGACAGGTAGATCAATTGCGTCATTAGCCTACGTAATTTTATTTTTAGGTCATTTTTTCCGTAGGTGTGGAACCTACATTCTTTAACTTTCTTTATCTACTGTTTGCGATGTCATTTATGAATTTCAAATACTTTGAACCATCAAAAATTACCCCAGACTGGGGGGCAATGCAAATTTTTCGTTTTAAAAAAATCGTCAAATGACTTGAAAAGTGAAAGCAAGTCCTTAATTGAGTGGAATAAAATTGCTTAACCAGGTGGAAAGTAAAACCAGAGAGCAGGCAAGTTGATATACTGTTAATTGAATCCGAAAAAATAACGGATTCAAAAGTTCCATAGCTACCCAAATGCATGGGGCCCTCATGCAAAATCGGCGGAAATGTCTTTATTTTCGTTAAGGTTCAAATTGTTGATTTTATGGGACTCAAATTACTTGTTGTAAACATTTAGTTGTCCGTGACAATCGAGAACATTATACAACCTTTCACCAGGTCAAAGACTAGAGACTCAAAATAAAATTAGCCGACCTTAATGACCTTAACGAAAATAAAGACATTTCCGCCGATTTTGCATGAAGGCCCCATGCTTTTGGATAGCTATGGAACTTTTGAATCCGTTATTTTTTCGGATTCAACTAACAGTATATCAACTTGCCTGCTCTCTTGGTTTACTTTTCACCTAGTTAAGCAATTTTATTCCACTCAATTAAAGACTTGCTTTCACTTTTCTAGTCATTTGACGATTTTTTTAAAACGAAAAATTTGCATTGCCCCCCAGTCTGGGGTCATTTTAGGTGGTTAAAAGTATTTAAAATTCATAAATGACATAGCAAACAGTAGATAAATAAAGTTGAAGAATGTAGGTTCCACACCTACGGAAAAAATGACCTAAAAATAAAATTACGTAGGCTAATGACGCAATTGATCTACTTGTCACTGGTAGGTTAATAAAATCAATGCCAAGGCAGTTATCAGCAGTAATTAAAGCATAGAAAGGTCCGAAAACGTACTTGCTTAAGTTTAAATATTGTTTATTTTCAAATTTGTATATTTTTAGCAAAAAAATTTGTAATAAACTATTTTTATTTTTTTTGTCCGGATACTTTTGCACACCATTTTTGGACTCTTTCAAACTAAATATTTATTTTCAACAACGCATATTAGTTTTACAACCCTAAACACATTTTTTGTAATGGCAGTACTTCGGGCTACAGTGTGTAAAAATATAGTGATATTTGCATTAATAGTTTTG
Source organism: Dicyrtomina minuta (assembly GCA_949802685.1). NCBI lineage: Eukaryota > Metazoa > Arthropoda > Collembola > Symphypleona > Dicyrtomidae > Dicyrtomina > Dicyrtomina minuta. Next base: position 84,038,784 of record OX461810.1, on the reverse strand, counting down.
ATACTATTCAAGGTCAAAGTTTGCGAGCCCCGTTGTCCGGATACTTCTGCTTGTAACTGTATCTTTAAATATTTCGATGTCATTAAAAAATTATAATACTCTAAAATTACTCCAAACTGTGTTATCTAATATCTTCCTATTTGTACCTGGTGTTGTAAGCTTAGAACTACTAAGTACTTGTGTGTAATGAGTTGGTTGTCTAATTGTACCGTGACTATTGCCTTGTCTATAATATTAATCAGATGTTGACCTTAGTCAATAATGCTTATGTTTTCTGTTGCGCGAATTTCCACTAACAATCGTCTAGCAATATCCTCTTTAATTAATGAGCAATTCGCTTCGGTGTCAGAGGATAATGCTAAATTAATTGCTTATTTTTTCTAATTGTTGTAATTTTTTTAATAGATATTGTTGCAGAAATGTTATGTTGACGCAATAAATACTTTTGTTGGTTATCGTCATCCTGTTGTTAAGTTACTATGGTGTGGGTTGTCGTAATCGTTCGGAATTCCCATCCGGTGGCATTCTATTAGGCGTCAAATGGTTCGGCCTAACCGTTTGTCTCAATAGTTTAAATGTTGTTAAAAATTTTGTGGTTGACCCGAATTAGCTAGTCGATTAACAGATGTATCATTTCCGTTAGTATTTTGTTGCCCCACAACGTTGAAATGTACAAAATTTAGAATAAAATTTAGGCCGTGGTTATTCAAGCTAGGGTAATTATGGCTTACTCTGGGTTGTTTTTTGTCTTGTTGACCTTCTTGTTGGGATCTCTGATAAGGGAATTGCGTTTTTGGGGAATTGTTTATGTTATGGTTTACCCTTGGTAACTAATTTTGTTGTTGGTTCTGGTTCTGAGGACAGCGACGTGGACCGTGCCTTTTTTTGTGACACACATAGCACGTCACCTGACTCCAATCGATTAGTTGACGTAGTTGTCTAGTTTAGGCGTGGTTGTCACGTTTGTGGGGTTGTGTGGGGTTTTGTTGACGAGCTGGCTGACGTGGAGGTTGAGTGTTAATTTCGTCAATCGTAGCTGTTAACTGGGCTATTGCGAGTTTTAAAGTCTCGATATTTAGGTCAACTGCAATTGTCGCAGCCTCTTGTTTTATTTTTGGTGATACGAGCATATAATGCTCAACGGCATTATATCTTATGAGAAATGCCCGCAGCTCGTGAATATTAGATAGTTGGACCTTGGCAATTAGGAAATTCTTTGCCTTTTTTTCCAAACCACCAATGGCAGTTCTCAGTTGCTGTCGCACACCTATGGTTGCCCATCGGTTATTAAATGATTTATGCAATCTCATTTACCATGCATTCGTTGACTCTCGAGCCTGTTGTGCTTTTTTCAATAGACTGTCTAATGGGACGCATAGGTTGGTGACTGTCAGGCATGCTAGTAGTAGTGCGGTGAAACTAGCCTCTAGTGTCGTAGCTTTATCATTTATAATTAATTCATTCAGGTTTATTCAGTTTTGGACAATTCGTGTAGTGATTGCCTCACGTAGCATCTGTTCAGGCCCGGCGCGACACGTAGCCCGGCCCTGGTTCAAGTTGATTTTTTTGGGCCTTCTACTTTTTTAGTTTTTAAGCCGCCATTTTGTTTTTTTAAAACGCCTTGCTTGGCGCTTGGCGTCATTTTCACACTCAAATCGAATCCCTAATAAAAAACGTGACACAAAGCTTATAAACGCCAAAAATTTGAGTTTTGTTTCAAACAAATTGCAAAATTTTGAGAATTATAATCTAAAGAACATTGTATACTATGTGCAAATTTTAAATTACGAAAATACTAGAAGTTTTCAATGTAGCTAGATGTTAAGGTATAAAAATAAGCAGTGATTTTTATTAAAATTTTACATTGAGCCCGCGCCCAGCCCCTAACAGAGCCCGGCCCTGGTTTTGTGATCCACTTTGAACCATCCGTCCCGCCGGGCCTGCATCTGTTTACTAATGGTTACAGAAGCCCGAATGTCTGTGACGTAAGCCAGGTGTTTTAGCTTAAAATTCCGTCAACTCCGCAGGGTATAATGCGGGGTGGTTGTAGGTGGGATTGGGTAATTCCAGGGAAAATAATCCATGATTCTAACTCAAATTTTTTATGAAATAATGAACAGTAACTTTCTTCGTCCCCTTCTAAATTTAAAATCAATTGTGCTAGTAGGTCTTGTTTTTTCTGTTTTGCCCTGGCCATCTCTTTACAGGGTAATTGGGTAAGTTTGACTACTCGTTTTGGTAATTTCGTTTTGAGGAGATTATGCTGCAGGTTTACGTGTTTTAAGATTTTCTGTGTCTGTGGTGACTATGTTTTCTAATTTGTAAGTCTTTGCTGCTATTTCTGCCTCTAGTTTCTCTATGAAATGCTTAGTTTCTCTGATTTTATGTTTTTCAGGTTTCTTTGCTTCATCAATATGCTTAGAGTTTAAAAGACAAATTTTACTTACAGTTTTGGTCGACTTAAGGTAAGCCAGAATATCGGGTTAGAAGGCAGGCGGCTGCTTTTTCGGAGTAGTGAGGTAAGGCTCATCTTTTAATGCCGTTTCAATGTAGCTAATTTGCGGTTCCGAGAATAGTTTAGGTGAGTAATCGTCAGCAAAAAATCTTGTGTGTTGTTGGAACTTATTCAAATCAGGTTTGATGATTAAAATCTCTTCTATCTTGTCTAATTATGCGCCAGTTGTCGTCAGGGTTGACTCTGTTGCGGTTTTTACCGTGTCCTTTTGGTCTTGATTGTTATTGTCCAATGTCTTTATTTCTTCATTTAGCTGCCTCTGGAAACTTTTAGGCTCGTCTTTTGTAATTCACTGGTGTATTAATTTTAGACTGTTGTGGGTTACGAGAGGATGCTGTTATTTTCCGCGGTAGTGGTAGTGGCAGTAGTCGATATCTCTTTACACTTCCTGTTCTGGAGATTGTTTATTTCCAGTCAAACTTACTAAATTTAGAGTGCACCAGTCGAACGAGTTCTGAGTTATTACAGGCTTGCACTGTCACTGTCTCACCTAGCACTGATTGTTGGTTGGTCCTGTGTTCGATACTATTCGCAAAGCTTTTCGGGACTGTACCCTGATAGTATGTTTCTGCGAATTATAGGTATTTTGCCTTAAGTTCTGCTCTTATGTAGATCACTGTTGAGTGATATTTGTGGTTTTTGCTCGTGTACTTGAGTCGAATGTGATTGTTGTTTCGGGGTGGGTAAGCTTTCCTGAAATGAGGTTTATCGTTTTTAGTTTTATCAGTAACTCGAAGATTTTACAGGCACTATTTGGTGCAGACACTTTACTTTTGTTCGTGGCTAGATTTTTAGTTATTTAACGTTTACGAATAGTGGACATTTGCACGTAACTGATTCATAACTTATGTATGGCTTATTAACTATAGTGTTCAATGTCTAACTTTAACTCAATAATTCTTTCTGTCTACTGTCAAATAATGCCTGAATTGTATAAGTATCGTTATCTGAACCTAAAAGTCAAAACCTAAACCTTTCACCAGTGTCAAGGATCTGCCGTAATAATAATAACAGTTAGTATGACAGTTGCTTGGCTTATAGTGAGATGTACCTGATAGGCGTGTAAATATGAATTAGTAATAAGTAGAAGACGAGTAAAATAAGTGCAGTGTATATGATTGTGAACGTAACACGTAAGTATAGTAGGTACTTTACAGAAGTTTGGATCTGCCTGTGACTTAGATTTTTACTCATTTTGGTGGTTAGTGACGTCATTTATGACGACACAAAAGGTTCGCGCATACTAACTTAGTCGTAAACTTAAGTCAGCCTGATTCAAAAATTTAATTTTGAGTGAGACAAATACTCTTAAAAAGCGTAAAATGCGCAAATGCAAAAAAGTAGTAGGAATTTATTGTTCATCCTAGTCGAAAAGAAAGACTGAGCACATCTCAGTTGAAAGTGGCTGCCAGTTATTTTTTCTTATCGCTGTAATATAAGACTACATAATTATCTACTTTTATGACGTTTTTTTAGTTCTTAATTTCGAAGTAACAAAACAACATTAATAAATGAAGGACAAGTTGTACGGAATAACTGTGAGTCAAGTCAATCGTTCCAATATAGGACAAATTATTTGTCTTATAAACCTAATTTTATGTTATATTAGTTTATTAATTATGTAATTTGTGATTTATGTGGTTTAATTCATTTCAAAGGTTCTTTTTAAATGCACGCATTTTTTGGTGCGTAGTAGTTTGTAGTTGAGTTTTTAAATTATGTGTCATCAATACGTTTATTTACTTAACAGGGATATTCGGAGGACGGTTCAATAGTTTTAATTTAAAGTAGTAACGGTAAAACTATAGCAAACTTACTTCAAGATATGGGTGCTTTAATCGAACTGCCCAATCCACAGACGGTTGAAGCTGATTCAAATAGTTGCCTAAGTTTAGTGGAGCCGCTATTCACATCGTCAACAGCAAAAACATCAGCTTTAAAGGTCAAAAAGATGGTCGCCAAAGAAACTGAAAAACAAACTGTTAAGTTAAAAGTAATATATAACGTTAATTTTTGTAAGCAGCATTTATCAATTATTTAAATTTAAATACCTATAAAAGTGAATATTTGTGTAGATTAGAAAACCCGGAGAGCTCCTGTTAAGTATTTAGAAGCGCAGGACATGGAATTACTTATTAAAGCTTTTTTTCCAATCCATTTACTTTAAATAATTTCTGAATGTGAGAAGAATTTGCCAACAGTGTTAATTAGGAAGATAACGGGGTTAGACTCCAACGGCAACATCGCAATTTTGTAGACGCAAGTAAACAGGGGTATGCTAGATTAATTAAGGAGTATGCAGATGCCTATTAATTATAGTTTAGTAGTTATACATGTGTTAATAATTTTTTGAAATTTTTTATTGTTTTTATATTATTTACAGTTCCGGAATAAAAAAATTGTATGGGGCGAAACACATACTGCTACATGACCTCATTGTTCTTGAAAAAGAATTAGAAAAAGAGCGATCTTCGACGTCTGCAAAAAAGAAGCCAAAGCCAATGAAAAGCGTGAAATTGCAGTATTGCAGAAGAGATCAGAGATGCTGTCATGCACACAACCCTGCCGAGAGCAAATCGTGGCCTAGGTATTTATTTGAACTTGTTTGAATCGAAATAGGTGTAAATTATGCAGTACCGGCATGCTTTATAGCATGGGCCTGGTTAAAATGGTACTGTACGCCGTTAACTTATCCGATTTAACTTATTACATTTACCCCAGCATTGTGGTCATTGCAACGATTTTAATTAAGGGTTTTATTGCATGTAAAAAAAATACAGTCCGTTTACCTTTAAATGGGTTTTATCGGGTACCTCACTTACTAAGTGCGACACAATATTGTAATAGTACTATTAAGAACTAGGTTCATTAAAAAACATATTTCGTCGATACATAAAATATTTAGCCTCATAAGCTGGGTCTGTATATAAAAAAGTTCTCTTAACATTATTTTGCTGTACCATGTTATACAAACGTTAAATAAAACAAGTTGAATCTGCCACAATTATAATAGAAATGTTCCCAAAAATTCCGTTTCCTAATTACAAATGCCTCTCCACTTTCTTCCCGATCTTCAAAAATAAAAGTCTTTAGGTTATTTGTCGCCGGTCGAGAAGTTCAGTTTCGTGAGAGCAAAAAGGTAGAAACGGAAATAAAAAACGAAAGCTTCAGCTGCTGGAGGAGCAGCTCAGAGAAAATAAACGTCGCTTGCTGGTGGACGAGCGGCGTCTTGCTCTTGACGAAGAAAAGTTTCGCTACTAAGTTGAAGTGGAGAAATTAGAGAAAGAAAGTCGACAAGAATCTGCAAAAGCTTCCTAGCTTCTACAATTGTTGAAATAATTTCAGATGTAAAGCCTAAGCATGCGCAAAAATATTTTGTGATCATTGTTTTACGTTTATGTGTATTAGTAGTATGTGTGGCTTTATTAAATTTTTTTGAGCATAACTAGTTTAACAGGAGTAGTTGTTTTTTTATAATTTATATTTTTATTATTGTTTTAATATTTTTGTACTTATGAAAATCCTTGTGTGTAGTATTCTGTTTTGTAGTTTAGTTTGGTTTGGTTTATTATTTGTGAGCCTCAAATACTGATTCTCCTAGCCTAAATATAACAAGTGAGCTAACATTCTTATACGTATTGTTTGCTCGTATATTAGTGTGTAGTTCTTCATGTTTTTTTTAGCTTTAATTATTTTATATATCGATAGCATCTATTCATTGTGTTTCATTGCAAGGTGTTATTATTTGAGTTATGTTAATATATGGTAGAAGTCAATTCATCGTCTGGGTTTTGGGATTATTTTTGACATTTGATTTACCTGGACATCTCCTACAGGGGTCGTCGAGGTCGATGGAAGTTTAGCGTGATCATTTTGACTATTCTGTTAAGTAAATATAGTTAAGGGCCGTAGCTCGCCCGTTCGCGATGTTATTTGTATTGGTCGTTCTCGTAAGGACGGCTGCAGTGACATTGCTGCCACCGGGCTTTTACGTGATGTTGGTATTTTTACTGATAGAGGAAAGCGATTTTGACTTGGTGATAGAGACGTATCTCTTGCATCAATAAATGCGGATGAGTCTCCTATGGGACTGGTTCGTGGAGAGTTTCCTTGGTGCTAACTAAATTTTTGTCTAATATTATTACAGAGTTATCTAACTCCCCATCCCCTTACACCCCTGGGGAGGTTGGATTCCCCGTGGTAACCAGACTGACTCAAAGACGTGTCTTTAGATCCTTAGAATCATGGAAATCATGAGTACCAATTAAACTGAGCGCTGGGGGTGCATATATAGTTTTCCAGTGTTTATTTTTATGTGGAGCTTCCTAAACCAAGTTGAATGCAGGTAATTGGAAAGATAATATATTATTTATACGTCGGGAAACGACGTCCCTATATTAAGTATTCTGTTCAACTATATTGGTTTCTGTAGGGTCAAGTTTAGGCTCGAGACTAAAAACATGGTCATCTGGGGTTGGGACCATGCGATTTAAATAATCTCTATCTTGGTCTACATTATTTAATAAATCTGACTGTTCAATGGGCGTATAATATGTTTAATTGCTGTACATGGTCGAAACAACGGTGTTTAAAAATGGGCAGGAACATTGTTTTAAGATGATTTAAATTTTCAAAATCATGGACTCAACGTGTTTTGCCAAAACACTAAAAATAGATAATGCAAAAAGTTAGCTATTTGAATTATATTTAATTGCATGCTAATTTATTATTGTAAAATTGAAGTATGAACGGTACATTTCAAAAACATGTAAATAGAACATTTTGCTTTTTTCAAAAAAATGTAAATACAACATTTCCTACTTTTTAAAAACATGTAAATACAACAGTAAACCACTATCAGCCACACAGCAGAAAACAAAGGCTGACCGATCTAGTACCAAAGCGCCGTCCTCCCAAACACTCAAAGGCATGGGCTCCAGAATTGGAAATTGACGAAGGCAGCTCCAACGCACAGCTCCACACAGCTCCACATAGTTTCGATGCGCCTTGGTCCCTAGAAACGCTTGAGGCAGAAGGGGGTGGTAAAAAGTTTTTATCATTGACGAGTCAAGGTATATATTTTTGACGCGTACATTAGAATAGAGGTACCTAACTACCTTGTCTCTTGTACTAAATACTAAATCGTACTTCCACGTTCCTCTTTCACTCCTACTCCTACGTATGCATATGCAAGTGACGTGTAATAACATGGCAATGCTATATACTATACTATATAATAGTAATAGTACAGAATAACAGAATATAGAATAGAACTATTTTTTTTCTATTATTTATTTTTTATTTATTTATGCTATGCTTTTTATTTTTTAATTTTTTAGGGATTGGTAAACGACAAATAAATAAAGTAGTGTTCATACTGAAATTAAAATAGAAAAATGTCTAGCTGCGATTAATATTTTCTGCATGCCTAGAATAGTTTAAATTAAATATTTAATTTAAAATTTTGTGCATAAAATTGATAGTGCAAATAAAATGATAGACCGGATAGAGACTATTAAATGTAAAGATAAGGTTGCTCAAGCTAAAGATAAATCTGTAAAAAAACTGAACTCACTTAAAGTTGATTTTGTTGCAACAAAAACACAAGTAGGCGCATGCCAGGGCATTGAAGTTCAAAAGAAAATCAATCAAACTCCTGTTTGGGTTAAGGTTAAGTATGCTTTTTTAATTTCTGACGCTGTATTATCACGTAGAGACACGTATCAGCGTCACGTGCGGGGGCACAATCAACAATGTAATAGCTCCAACGAAGGTATTATTGGCAAATCTAAAAAAGACGAGGACAATAAGAATGCCATACCACTTATAAGTTTTTCTGATTCAGATAGTTCTAATTCCGATCAGGATAATAATAATTTAAGTGAGTCCGAGGCTGACAACAATGACTTTGATAATTATAAGCAAACACCAACTTTTAAAAAGCCTAACTTTACTAAACTATCACACACAAAGTTGGATCTTGATAAGAAATAATTTTTATCAATTAATCAATATAATCTGTTTTGTATTAAGTAATTAATTTTGATTATTTGTAAAGCTCCAAATCCTAATTTTGTTTTCTTAGTATATGATTTACTTTTTTTTTTAAATTTATATTTTCAGTAAAAATAAAAGTGTGAGACACAATTGTAAGTGTCATTGATGTGTTAGTTTCTGACAGTACTGCTAATTTTATTACATGTTTTTGTTTTTGATTTCAATTTATTATTTTTTAATTAATTAAAAAAATAAATACCATAGATAATAAAAGAATAAAAGTCACAAAAAAACATACGTGGCTTTAGGTTGTGGCACTGTATTTTACTACATACTTTTAATAATAATATAGTTCAAATAAAATAATGAAATATTGTATCATACGCATTATTAAAATCTTCAACATACAGCAATATTTAATATAATTATTATTTTTTAGTTGAGTTGTAACACTAAATTCTATTACACGTTGACCACATGCTTTATACTTATAACCTATACAATAATATAATATATATGCAGTAATAACCATTAGCATACGGCATTAGTATTAAATATATTAATATATACGGCATACGGTAGGTAGGTACTACTTAAGGTAGTTAAGGTACTTAGGTACTCAACGGTAGTCCACAGTACTCCACAGCGTACAGCGTACAGTGGACGAAAAAAGATGCTCCTATAGTCGGGGGTCGGCCCAGAAAGCAGGCGGAGTGAAAATTTCATAGTCGAAGGCATGGGCTACACACAGCTTCACACAGCTCCAAAACTCGAGGAGTCCGTTTTAGTTTTCTTGGAGGGCTCATATGCGCCTTTTTTTCGTCGAAAAAAAGACCGATCCAAAAGACGAGAACGACTGCATTTCATTCTCGTTTGGCTTACAATGCAGTAAACATTAGATGAAACCATTATTGTAGACAACAAAATAGGCCAAAAATGTTTAGTTAAAAATTTTTTTACAACCAAAGACCTTTAGGGTACCTTTAGGTAAGACGGCGGAAATTCTTGGGTCTTTGGTCTTGGGTGCTGAAATCCCTACCATTTAGTACCCTTCGTAACTATTATAGAAAGCAGTTTTTATTTACATTCTTGAGAGTGCTATGTATATCATAGACAGAGGCTATTAGAGATATAGTAATTATGAGCTAGAACGCAACGAATATGCTTACGATGGTGGGCTAGGAATTATTTTCTTTGAGCTAATCCACTGCCTTTAACAGAGACATGGTTACTTATCCACCATGGTTTACGTTGCAGTAAAGATTAACACCGAATTCGCCTATCTGCCCTTTTCTCTGCCACTCCTCTCCACTACATTTACATGCCCTTGCCCTATTAGCTTTGAAAAAGATAACAGGTGCTGCATCTCTGCGAATACTCGTGTTCAAAATTCTAGCATAATTATATATTTGCATATCGTCTGTGAACAATCGAAATGGCGCATATCCAATGCACGCTGAAATCAAGATGAGCTATCTTATAAAAGCAAAATGAGAAACATGCGTCGAATGTTTATTAAGTATTTTTGAAAAGTGTGAAATGTTCTACTTACGTATTTTTAAAATTGTAAAATGTTCTATCTACATGTTTTTTTTTTAAATAAAAAAATTTTTTATTTACTTGTTTTTGAAAAGTGTGAAATTTTCTCTATTCATATTTTTTTAAATTGTAAAATGTTCTATTTACATGTTTTTTATAATTGTAAAATGCTCTATTTGTATGTCATTTAAAAGTGTGAAATGTTGTATTTACATAAAAATTTTTGAAAAGTCCAAAATATTCTATTCAAGTGCTTTCAAGACAAGTTTCAATATTTTTGTAGAAAGCAGATAATATTTTTAGCCACAAATGAATATTTGCCATTTTGGTTCAACACAGACGATATTAGTGTCCTTCATAGCCTTCCTATCTCTTTTGAACTATATACAACGAGACAACAAATCCCACTGCTTGACATCTAATGATAAAGATAACTATTTATGCTATGGTTTAGCTAATGACACGGAGGTCATATGGTCATAGATATAGAGAATTTTTGACGTTCCATCTGTAAAAAATTCCTAATGTAAGTTCATATGTGCAGAAAATTAATGTTAAAAATATAGCTTATTGCACTCAATATGAAATAAATACTATATAGGTATAGACTATATAGTTATTTAACGTCCTCAGACATCCCTTTACAAATGTAATGTGTTAGGGTCATTTTGCTCTGTGAATTTTTTGCGAACCGTTGAAGGATTAAGGTCGAATTTCTGATCAGTCAGAAACCACATTTTTGATACGTGCACAACTTTCACATCCTTGTTGACGGATATTGTAGAATCTGTTGTAGTAATATGCAATTTCTTTCCTGTATGCATACATAAAATTCTATTTTTTGAGCAGCAGAAATCCATTCTTTCGGATTTTCATAATTTCTACTAAAATAAATGTGTAAAGTGAAACGACGTTTAATTTCTTTGCTTGAGCAGCCCTAACATACCTACTTATTGTTTATTTTGCTCGTAATAATATCGTAGGTTTTTTCTTAAGCTATTAAATTATTTTCTCCAAAAAATACACGCTTTTCGCTTTGTTGTTTTTTTTAAGTATTTACAATTATAATATTAAACATAAAGATTTTTAAAGCCGAAAAAAAGGAATATTGAATAAAACAATGATTTCCATCAGCTGTGTTATAATTTTGCTCCTTACGGCTACGTGTCTGTCAACCCTGATTGTTTCATCACAAGCGGCACCTTCAAATACGGTAAACCGTAAATTACCCTAATTAACTTGTACACTAGATACATCACCTTGTTTTTGGTACATATCGTCTATGAAAAACCAAAATGACCCATTTCCAATTTAGGCTAGATTTAAAAAGAAATATGTCAAAAAAGACAGTAAATATAACACATGCTTACAACGCTAATTACACGTTTCTAAAATAAACAGATTTTCCTATTGACATGTTTTTAAAAGGGTCAAAATTTCCTATTTACCTACTTTTAAAAAGTGCAAAATATTCTTTCTACATTTTTTTGAAAAAGTGCAAAATATTCTTTCTACATGTTTTTGAAAAAGTGCAAAATATTCTATATACTTGTTTCTTGAAAAGTGCAAAAGGTTCCATTTACATTGTTTCATGAGCATGTTATTTTAATTTTGTCTGTAGATAGTGCATTTTGTTTGAAACTAAAAATGAATATGGGTAATTTTGGTTCTTTACAAACGATATCACCTTGCGTATAAATTTTAGTGGAACTCTAAAACTCCTGATTTGTAAAGTCCTAATTCCAAACAAATTAATAATAATACATTATATCCAACTATTTAAATTTTTGATCATGTTTTTTTTCGCAGTATGAACATTACATTAAAGATTGTCCAAAAAATCCATGCCGACAAGGAACTCCCTGCATAATACAGTATGCTAATTCAACGTTATATACCAATAATGCAGTTATGAAAAACAAACGGGTTTTCATAATTACAATATTTTCACAGATTTATATAATTTCAATGTGTAAATTATATTCGTGAAAATCTAGAACCATTTTATCAATCGGACTCATGTAACTAGCTACATAATTTTTTATTGTTTCATTTCGAATAGTTCAATAATAAGATATGAAAATGGGAGATACATTTGTCATGAAGAAATATTTTGTTTGGTTGGAGTAAGTTGCAATTTGTTTCTCCAGAAATGATAAAACTAAAATGATGTACAAAATGTGCAAATTTTTCTCTTTTATTAGGTAATGGCACGAAAATATCTAACGACTCACAATTTCTGTTTGATTTATAGACTTAAAGTGGACGCAACGGCCGCGGTGCAATAAGAACCCTAAATTATGTTACGGTCTTGTTACGGTTACTTGTGAAAGGAATTCAAATGGATACAAAAAGCACTCAAAAAGTATCTTTTTATTTTCGTTACAGATTAATTTCCTGTACCATGACTTTTGTAACAACTAATTTAGAAATAGCAATTTACAGATTGTATAAAGAATAATTAACGAAAAATAAACTCCAAGGCAAAGGTGTTCAAAATTTCTAATTTTTGTCTAACGTAATTTATGCACGCTTCCTAGTCAAAAACTACAAGCTAGTTATCGTTGGTTAAGCATAATATATGCATGCACATGTAACGACAGGTTAAGGAAAGTCACATAATCACTCATGTTGTTGCTTACATCAAGACAGACCTTATAAACTACGGCACTACGGAGTTGACGAATATCGTCTGTGAAGAACCAAAATGACCCATATCCAATTGTAGCTAAAAACAATATCCACTATCTACAAAAATATCAGTGCAAGCCAATCGGTCCCTAACGAGCCCTTAAAAAAAATTGACCGAGGGTCCCTTTTTCTTGAAAAAACTACCTCAATTTGAGCCAGCCTGAGCCCGGAGGAGGGAAATCGTTCAACACCGTTCTTTTTATCTATTTTACCTTCTCCGGTCCCGCTTCCTTTTTTGAGGGAAAATTTTTTCCACCTTATTAAACTTTTACCTCAATCTCCCCCAATCTGAGCCAACCCCCTAGGTACTGGAAGTAAATTCTACCTACCTACAAAAAATGTTCAATACTAATACTAATATGACTAATACTAATACTACTTGGCGTAACACTATAAAAATGAAAATAAATCAATGAATGCATAAATAATATATGATACACACCAACACCAAAGGACATTTTATTTTTAATTTTTTATTATTATTAGGTTTTTGTGTTTCTAGTTACAATTATTAACAATTTGATAACTTTTAATGGAAAAAAAGATTTAATTAATAATAACCTAAAATTAAAATTATTAATTAAAAATTAAACTTAACTTAATTCTGCATAATCTCACTCAATATTCATGCACAAATTTAGTGGCAGGTCGTTATTGGAGTTGCAACTCATTTCAGTTTCTGTTTGTTCACAGCTTGCACCTTTTATTTTTCAGTTCTGGCCTGACTTCTGTTGAATTTTATTTTTTTTACTGACAACCAACAACTGACACTGACTCTTACAAAATGTGAAAACAGTACGAAAATAACAGTTAAATTGGGGCACGTGTCGTCACTATTGGCAGCAATACTGGCATAAGAATGTACTCAAATCCTCCAAAACTGGTTAACTGAACAACTGAAAACTTGAAAAATCATACCAGATAAATTCTAAACTGGTGTTAGTCCGCAGGTTTTAGTTTTAGTGTTAGTGTGTGGGCTTTGGTGTTTGCTCAAGCTTTAGCTTTAGCAACTTTGGCTGTGGTTTAATTAATGGTGGGAATTTGTGATTAAAAGTTCGCCCAAAATGCGAATTTTTAATATTTTAAATAATTTAAATTACAGGGTGCTCAAACAACTAAATAATACCCACAGTAATTAATACATGTGTCAAATGTAACAACATCTAGAAAGAGTCGACTCTTCATCTGGTGCTCCGTCTCCGTGGTGGGGTGTAGAGTTTAGTAAAGACCCACATTTATCGACATTTAATTATTGCAATTTTTATCCCGCTCGGGATGCGTAAGTAAAAAAGAGTGAGCTACTAAGCTATCTGATGCATTTAATCTATTAGTGCTACTTAGTTAATTCAGTGTTCAGTTTGTCAGTGGTACAGCCACACAGCGGGACACTTCTATCCAGTGTCTGCACAGTACTTATTCATGGTTATGACACGATTACATTAATAATGAGCATACATAAATCTACAAAAGCGTGTATTAAAATTTAAAATTAGTAGTTGCAGCATGTGCACTCAGCTGTGCCCAGTGTTCACACTCCACAGTCATTATCATTTTTTCGGTTTCAGTATGAAGTATGCGCCTTTGCATGCAATATATGTATGCAACTTGCAACATTCAAATGCACCAACAATGCTTAAAAAATAAAATATTGAATTTGACATTTTTGAATTTTTTAATACCGCAATTTTGTAGCTATTAAGCCATTAACACCAAATTTGTTAACAATGACACATTAACTTTATTTAAAAATGCAAACGATTCAAAATAATTAAAATTGCGCAGATAAAAATAAACATGATTAGTGATTAATTGTTGATTAATTCAAATTCCACGTTTAATTGTATTTTATGAAAAATGAAAAGGTTTTAGTGTTAGTGTGTGGGCTTTGGTGTTTGCTCAAGCTTTAGCTTTAGCAACTTTGGCGGTGGTTTAATTAATGGTTGGAATTCGTGATTAAACGTTCGCCCAAAATGCGAATTTTTAATATTTAAAATAATTTAAATTACATGCTGCTCAAACAACTAAATAATACCCACAGTAATTAATACATGTGTCAAATGTAACAACATCCAGAAAGAGTCGACTCTTCATCTGGTGCTCCGTCTCCGTGGTGAGGTGTAGAGTAGAGTTTAGTAAAGACTCACATTTATCGACATTTAATTATTGCAATTTTTATCCCGCTCGGGCTCAGTTTCACCAAAAACAGTTATTTTAATTTTCTTGTAATTAAATTCAAGAGAAGTTTTATAGTTGAAATTACAAATTTTATTCTCAAGCCCATAATAAATCAACCTAACTTCATGTATATATAAAGATACAGTACATACATTACTACTGTAGCACAGTAGCCATCAGCCAGAAAACTTATACTTAATCCACTGTGACACCACTGACACCGACACCTGACACCGTCCCTGCCATTGCCGCCACAGTCCGCCACGCCACAACACAGGGTATAGGTATCAGCAGTATATTAATTCAGAAAACTTATACTTAATTCACTGTGACACCACTGACACCGAAATCTGACACCGTCCCTGCCACTGCCGCCACAGTCCGCCACACCACAACACAGGGTATAGGTATCAGTATATTAATTAATTAATTAACTAATATTAAACAAATATTACTATTACTATTATTACTAGTAATCATCACTCACTCGTACCGCTGACTATTACTTTTATCTTATATCCCGTGTCAGAATAGTGCCAGCTACGGTGTCGGTGTGTGATCAGTGTGATTCATATATTATTACTATCGTATACAATAATACAATATATTTATATTTCATCATACTTTTACATTACACAGTATCTCTGATATTTTTTTTATGACAGTATGAGTCTTAAACAACCTTTACGACATATTGATCACTCTTACACTTTTGGGCTCAAATACCCCACTACGGATATCAAATTTCAGGACTCTAAAAGCTCTATGAGCTTTTTGCGCTTTTTGAGCATCGATGAGCTTCGAGAAAAAAAAATGAGCCCGCGCGTGCCTGCTATGTTTTCGATTTTACTGACCGGAGCTTCGGTCAGTGCGATCGGTCCTACCGGTCACCGGCTCCGTGTCTTACACTGAAAAATATTGTAATATGTCTTCAAAATATTTAAATAGAATGTTTTGCTTGTTTCAAAAACATGTAAATAGAACATTTTACGCTTTTCAAAAACATTTAAATAGAAAATTTTGCACTTTTCAAAAACATGTAGATAGACCACTTTGCGCTTTTCTAAATATAGTAAAAAGGACATTTTACACGTTTCAAAAACCTGGAAATAGAACATTTTACACTTTTCAAAAATTAGCAATTAACATTTTACGCATGTTTCTCTTGTTGTTTTTATGACTTAGCTCATTTTGATTGTAGCTTAAATTGGATATGGGTCATTTTGGTTCTTCACAGACGATATGTATAAGATTTTGCTAAGTCGATTTATTGCGCACTACTTAAGATAAGAGGAGCCTACTAAGTAAACAGTTGGTTGACTCTCTGAAAAGTCAAAAACAACATTCTCAGTAAGTGCCTACAACTCTCACACCGTTGTTGCTGGAAAATATATACAACATTCTGTAAAATAACTTGACTACCTTTATTTTTTATTACTAGAAATTCACAGAAATAATATTCAAAAACAAGTTTTTTAAGAAGAAAACGAAATATTGAGTATAACAATGATTTTCACCAAGTTGGTTTTGATGTCGTTTCTTATGGCTACGTGCCTGTCAAGCGTGATTGTGTTAGCACAAGCAGCACCGCTGAAGCTGAATATGGTTCAGTGTAAAAATCCGGCGCTTCGCGCCGGATTTGCCTACCGTGGGCCCGAAGTAGATGCTGAGCTTACAGCGAATATTGACTTTAGTCAATTGATGCATCTTCTCACATTATTTACATACAACACACTCTATACCCTCCAAAGTGCAATATTTTAGTGACGACATTGTTGGACGATCCTAATATGTACAATAATAATATTTCATGCTAAAAATACTATATTACATAATGTTTAAACTAATAACGGGTGTTTTTTTAAATGATGACATTAAGACGACTTTATTTATGGACAATTATTGTGTGTATACTAGTAAAAGTAGATTTTGAAAATAAAAATCTACCAAATTTTGCATTCAGCACTAACAAGGATCCTTAAAATGGTGATTTTGTGATGACGTCATTTATGAGGGATCCCTGTATGTATGCTAGAAAAAGACGGTGTTAGGGATATCCGTTAATTTGATTTTTGAACTAAAGACAAGAGATTCCTATAATTAAAATAATTAAATGACGTCATTTTTAGATGATCCTAGCATGGCTCCTAACTTGTGTAACCCTCGAAGTTCAAATATAATTTATAAATAACTTATGTATAAGATTCACTGGACACTAAAAATTACGAACTGCGTGCCATTCGGTTAAACTATGTTCCTTAAAATTGAGAATTTGAATGACGCCATTATTGGTTGGTCATCAACTATCTATAAGATTCGTTCGTTTGTTCACAGCATGAAGTAAAAATAGTTGGGGTGGGTTTTCTAAAATAGAAATTTCTAATAAAGTTATTTATGAACGGTCACTTCCCTTTTACGATCAACGTGCGTATGTTTACAGCATAAAGTTAAAAAGTCATGAATTTCACCCGTTTTTCATTCCACGTTAAATATATCATGGTATATTGCAATTGGTTTTTGCCGACATTCCGTGCTCGATGCAGATAAGCATAGATTTTTCCGAGTGAAATTCAAATACAAGATAGCAAACCTAAAATATTAAGTTCGTATGCTTGACCAGCTTTGGGAACGGACACAAATGACGACACATAAATTGACCAAAATTAGAAGCCTACCCAACTGCTTGTCACCTTTTTAAGCATTGCTTGAATGGATGCCCTTACGGTGGAATGTCAAGTGACCCACTCTTAAGGTAAGCAACGCCATTTGTTTCTGACCCCTACCAGCCTTAACGTCGTCAAAACAAAAGGCAGCCGGCTCTTTTGCAAGACACGAAACGCAGCAGGACTTTCTCTTGGAACTACAGGAAACAAAGCTAACTTGCTGACGGGACTCTATGTATCTTACGTGTTGCATATCTGACACGCTTACAGATTCGGGTCAGAGATTTCTTAGCTCAGGCCATTACTGATTCATTGCTGTTTACGGGAATCTAGGTGTCGCGTGCTCCATTTCAACCTTAGGTTCGAGGCTTTAAATTTTTCAGACGTATTTAACGATTGATCCTGAATCCCCCCCCCCCCCGCCCTTTTGAACTTAAAAAGGATGATTTGTTGAGTAGGGGAGCATTAGTTTGCGGTTGGTAAAGCATTAGATATAAGAAATATTTATATTTTTAAGATTGTGACTTGTTTTAATTCTTAAACCCCCCCCCCTCCTCCTCTAAGAGATAATTCCTGGGGTTGGGAATGCAAGTATTTAAAGTTTTTTAATAGTTTTAGCAAAGAAATTAAGATTTCTGGGACGTCATTTGTGGGTGACTCTAGGTACACCCCTCCTTCTTAAGGGGATACTTAGTGGGTCAGGGGTTCAAGTATTTAAAGTTTTTTATTAGTTTTAGCAAAAACAGTTGAAATTTTTTAGGACGTCATTTGTAGGTAACCCCAAGTACACCCCCCTTTCCTGAGGTGGTACTACGTGGGTGGGGGGTGCAAGTAGTTAAAGTTTTTAAATGGTTTTAGCAAGAAAATTAAGATTTTTGGGACGTCATTTGTAAGTGACCCCCAGTTCCCCCCCTCCGCCCTCTCCTTATGGAATACTTTGTGGGTGGGGGTGCAAGTATTTAAAGTTTTTTAATGGTTTTAGCAAGAAAATTAAGATTTTTGGGACGTCATTTGTGAGTAACCCTAAGAACACCTTTCCCCTGAGGGGGTACTAAGTGGTAGATGGTGCAAGTATTTAAAGTTTTTTAATTGTTATACCAAGAAAATTAAGATTTTTTGGACGTCATTTGTGGGTGACCTCAAGTACACCCTCTCCCCTCAGGGGATACTTTGTGGGTAGAGAATGCAAGTATTTAAAGTTTTTTAATGGTTTTAGGAAGAAAATTAAGATTTTTGGACGTCATTTGTGAGTGACCCCAAGTACACCTATTCCCCATAGGGGATACTTTGAGGGTGAGGGTGCAAGTATTTAAAGTTTTTGAATGGTTTTAGCAAAAACAAATTAGATTTTAGTGACGTCATCTGCGGGTGACCCTAAGTACACCACCTTCCCTTAGGGGATACTTTGTGGGTGGGAGGTGCAAGTATTTAAAGTTTTTTCATGGTTTAAGAAAAAATAGTTGAGATTGTTAGGACGTCTTCTTGGGTGACCCTAAGTACACCTCCCCCCTTAGGGATACTTTGTGGGTGCAGGTAACTTCTGCGGGTAGCTTGTGCTGATGACTTGTGCATGTTTCTGGTGCATCGACTGGCGCCTGTAGGGAAACTATTTAGCTGGTGCATTTGGCTGATGCAAAGCGGCAAATCACCCGTTTTTCTCCAATGCTTTTAGATGGCTAAAAAAGGTCGTCCAGTCAACTGTTAATTGTGAAAAACTAGTTGGTTCGATCGCTTTCAAAAACAATAGGGCACTTTTCATGCGCATTTGTGGCCATTTAAAAAATATTTGACGAATATCGCTTAAAAACTGTGACCTGTAGCGCATAAAGAACAGACAGACAGACAGACAGACAGACAGACAGACAGACGGACGGACATAGCCATTCCTATAGATGCTTAAGCTCAGCATCTAAAAACCACCTCCACCACTATTGACCTGTTTAGTCCCAACTCTTGTTAACAAAGGATTATACCAACTGATTACTTATATTTTTTTCTTTACTATTTTGCAGGTGGTTGAACCAACAATTTTTGGCGATTGCAAAAATGTTGTTTGTCCAATAGAATATGAATGCCTAATGCGGTGGAAACAAACAATAATATTTGCACTTTAATTACACAAAATTACATTTTTAATAATTCTTTTGCCCTAATTTTGTAAAATTAAATTCGTGAAAACCTGCGTATTTAATTGTGAAATTTTACGAAAAGAAAGATATATTCCATTTTGTTTTATAATAAATAGACCACGGAAAATATATTTTGATGGGAGATACAGAATTGTTGGAAAACCACGTTGTCTAAGGGGAATAAGTTGAAACTATAATTTTCAAAGGTGTGAGGGTGAGCCTAATATTTGATGTTTAATTACAATGTATTTTTTTACATTTTTTAGAGACACAATAATTATTTCTTCTCTATTATAACCAAAACAAAAGCAACATTAACCAAACAAATTATATTTTCTGTTTGATGTTTAGCAATAGAGCGGAGAGTGTAATGATTGTCGCAACTTTTCTGAAGTATGACCCTGTCACGGCTATATTATTAAATAATTTAAATGATTACAATAATTATTGCGTACTTTTATTTTAAAAAAATACCTGTAACATGATTTATGTTATTAATTGCAACATTTACTGGAATATTAATTATTGTAAACTGTGTGACATTATTTGTAAGTCTAAACAAATAATTAATTTTTTAAAAGTAATTTCTGTTATTATATGTATATTGTGTGACAGTTAATGATTAAAAATGCAATCCAGATATTTGTTTATGTTTTAAACATCTCCACAGTTTAATTTTCATACACAGTGGAATTATTTTAATAAATATTTACAAAATTAAAACAAAGTGCAATCATAGTAAATCATAATTATACAAATGTAAAAAGATAAAGCATGCTGCACTAGACCTATAATGCAAACGACAAAGTTAGTCATAGCCTCGTTCGTGAGCTTAGTGCGCAATTTAAAGCACCCCATTATCAATGATCTTTGACCATTGACATTAGACTGATTGTCAGTAAAGTGTAAAATTCTTCAATTAAATTTAAAATAATAATACAGAAACGACGAATCAAATCTAATTTTTTTTTGAACTTCAACCTTTCAAGTCTTATTCCTAGTAAATGACTCAACTAAAAAAAAATAAAAAAAGTGTCATAATCCTATTGCTTTTAATTTTAATGCGAGTCAAAAGATCAGAGTCTCTGTCACATTTAGATTAAAACTCTAATCATTTGGTTATCATTTTTATATCATTCCATGGAATTAAAATTGTATCACGTATATAATTAACTAGCTTTGTTATGTAAATAGCTATTACACTACATGTTAAATACATAATTTGTCAATCTATTCTATTTGTTTTCATTGGCACAGTCCTGCTTGAATTTTATTTATTTTGGATATTTACAATTCATAATTGTTGTAGATGGATAGTCGAACATACTAGAGCTCACTATTGTACAACTACGGAAGGGAACGGGGAATAAATACATTAAAATTAAATATCGAAAATGATTTTTACCCGCTCTGTTTTCATTGTGATTCTTGTAGCTATCTGCCTGTCAATCTTAACAGTTAGTTCATTGGCGGAAGCGCCATTCATTTTAATTGGCGTTGTGAAGCTGTAAGACAGCAGCAAAATTGTGATGAAACAATTAATAAAATATTACCTTCTGTATTACATGCATGATTTTGTAATTTTTTGCACCATTCTATATTTTGCACAATTTTTCTGTTCTATAACTTTACAACAGTGCACTGTTGTCCACTGAAATGGATAAAAATAACGCTAATAATTCCTATTAATTTGCTAGATTTTCGAAAGGCAGCTGTGTAAAGACTAGAAACAGAAATTTCTTAGACTTGTATTAACATACCGAGGGCTTAAAAGAGCGGACGTGAGCAAAGCTGTGGTGACATTGACTTTTACAAATTAATAAATTTAAAAACCCTTTTTCTACTTTGCAGGTTAGAGGAACAAGTTCACGATGCAACAACAACCTTTGTCCACTAGGATATAGCTGTTATAAACGGTAGTAAAAAAGAACTTATTATACTTGTAAAATTTAAAAAAATTATCATAGCTTGTGTTAATTATTTTTGCTGATTACGCTTGCTTCTTAAAAATAAAAAATAACTACTAAAATTCGCAATCAAATCATGAAATATTTTTAAATGTATACCTAAAATTTTTGTTTCTATTTTGATCAACAGATCCCAAGGAAGACACTCTTGTTCTATGAGGGTATGTTGCATCCTTTTTTTAACTTAGCAAACTTGAGTTTTATCAAAATTAAAATTTCAGAAAGCTGTAATTTGCCAAAATAATAGTACTTAACGAATATTATCGTCCGACCCCAATCAGCTAAACATCCCTGAAAAGAAACATATGTTAGTACATATTATGAATAACTTTTGTGTGTGTTTATATAGGAGAATGTTTGACCAGCTATCAGCTACGTATGCACCTTTATGCAACGTCACCTCTTCTTTTTTTGCTACCTATCTACATAATTTAGCAACCTTTGGCAATTCTCAACGGAATTTGACATGCGATATGCCATTTTGAAACTCTTAAAAAATGAAAAATAGGGAATTCGTTAAAACTTTAAAATTATTAAATTTAGGCTTTAGCCCTTGTTTCTTTAATACATGCTTAAGCTCAACACCAAAGACAACTGAAATCACTTGTAAATAAATTTTATAATTTAAATACAGTAATAATGAGTAAAACAGAGTTTTGTGTATAATTTTGTGGTTAATAAATATTAGAAATATGCATTGTTAATTAGGGTTCACACAATGATTTCGATTTTGGGACCGGAAAACAAAACGCAAGACGGAAAAGTGGAATGAATTCTTAGTAAAACAATAACAATTTTTAATTTTTAATAAATAGAAACATTCTCAAAATTAGGTAGTTAATAACTTTTTAAATTAACTCACATAAGACGAGCATTACAGGAATTTAAACCGTTACTGTTTTATGCATATTTTACACTGTCGTACTTTAGGTTCAAACATTATGCTGACACACAAATAAGCTACATAAAACATGAAATAGATACATATATATTTTCATAACTATTCTGATATTTTAACATGACATGTTGACTATATTATAAAAACTTAAAGTTTAAAATTTCAGTAAATCTAAGTTTTTACTAGTTATATTGTCTGCTGATATGTGATAGCAATAATTACAATTATGTAGTAGCTAACTAAGCATAGAAAAATTTGGATTTCACTTCTCGCATTTCTGGCCGCCAAAATGCAATTTGATGCATACCGTAAATGACTGACTTGCTAAGGATCAAATAAACGCTCGTGCTATCAGTTTTAAATATTTATTAAACTCTGAGGGCTTGAATAGGCACCTGGTCTAAAAAGGATATTAGGACAAGGTAATTTTAGTATTCAGCTTATATACGCATGTATTCGCTAACAACGAAACAAGGTGATGAAATCAGTTTTGTCTTATATCGTGACTACCATTGAAATTCCATTGGTCGCTTTGCATAGCGCAAGCACATTTGTCCTTTTCTTGAACGGACTGTAATCACAGTAATGAAAGATTCAAAATTTAAATAACTCATTTAATAAAAATATCCTCACCGTACAGGGTCACTGACAAAGGAGATCTTTAACAAAAACATTAATTTTATCCGCTGGTAATTAATGTTCAAGGGTAAAGATTTTAAAATGACTTCTACACGCTGTGATAAAAATTTGGAATTTAAAATTTAAACAATTTTAATTTATTGCCTTACCATCAAATGGATCCTCAACTGAACCAAACTCTTTATCATGCGTGCAATGAAGAAATCTGGCGAGTACACGACGAAGGTCTTCCATGCTGAAAATAAAAAAATCAATTGAAATTACCACAATGAATAATATATATTTCAAAATGCAAAAGCAACAATTATTACAATTAAAATATAAATTCCTATTGTAAGGCGTTCATGATTTTTGGCAAATATACTTAATTTGTCAATAATTACTTACTCATAGCCAAAGCTTGATCCGAGATGCGGGTCAGTATTTAAAGTCCATATCTGGATAATATTCAGTGTTTTGAATTAAATTAGTTTAAAATCCTACATGCCTCCATTTCTTTAGATTAGGATTAAAATATGCAATACTACTAATGCAATTTTAAATTGATAAAAACTATTTAAAAAATTTGTCAGTTTTTTTTTAATTGACTTACAAGGTTCATTAATGACCGAGGTGTTCCATTACTGTTTAATGCAAGCTAGTCAATTTAGTCAGACCGCATTGACCACAGCAATATATGACACATAGAATACAGAACCGATAATTTTATTTTAAATTATTTTGATTTAATACATGTCACAAAATGTAACAACGACGAAATTCCTGCAAGTTCTAAAATACAATATTGAGTAATAAAAAATATCTAGTCTATGATTTTACCGGTGCTGGTGCAGACAACACGCCGTTGAAATTGCAAATAGCACAGTTAAAAGCGATAAAAGTGCACAGGAGCCACACACAAATATTCTTCATATTTAAAGCTAGTAATTAGAACCCGAAACTTGTGACTTATTAGATCAGTTAAAGCTCAATAAATATTTTAAATACAAATTTAATATTTTTTAAATAAAATATTATTGTGTTTAAAATAAATAATTGCTAATTCATGCAAGTTTTTGCTTTTAATTTTAATTTTGTTTGGAGAATTTAAAATTCAGAACTAGAATCTACTCTGCGTTTTAATAGTCAAAGAATAGAAGCTCTGCGTTCTTTGAGTATTTCTTATATATCCACCAGTCACCTATAAAAATTTAAAACGATAAAATAATTACATACATTGCACTTGTCCTATACACCAGACACATAGGTATAGTATGTGCAATTTAAACGCATTATTACGTATTAAGGATCTTTCATCAGTGCTTTCTTAGGAATGGTTATTTGTGTCTACACAACGTGACCTATGATGCGATGTAGTTCAGTGTCAATAGTGTCAGTCAGTCGTTTAAAGGTCACGTTCAACGTGATAAATTGACTCTAGACCGATCGTCAGTGAAGTGTCACAACTTCTCAAAGATTTAAAGTAATAAAAAAAGACAACGACTTACATCCACTTGTATTTTTAAACTTAAAATTACTTGAATGTAACAGTATAGACTGATGAATAATTTTTCAGCCATCCCAAGGTAAAATTTGAGCCCCTCTAAAGTATTTTTAATACTTTAAAGACGAACCTTAATTTTTGAATTGTTTTATAATTATTATTGATTTATCTAGAAATGATAAAAAATAAGTCATATAATTTTACTTTTAATTTTGATGCGTATCACATGTCTAAAGGTTCTTTCCTTATTGGATTAGACCTGTAACAATTTTCGTGATTATTTTTATATCATTTCATGGAATTGTTGTCGATTTGCTTTGTTTAACATAAAGATGACGTGTTGCGGACATGAGAAGTTTTTTCATGGTAACTAGTGCAATAAGTAGTTGTAAATATTTTCCTTGTAAGTTCTTACGTTAACCTTTTTACGCAATTATAATTGTACTATTAGTTGCAACTTTTGAATTATCGAATGACTCTGATGTTCCATTTACAGCTGCTTGTATTTCCTATTATATGTTTAATTCATAATATGGAGTTTTGATGTTGTCTTATTTCATAACTAACCTCATTCTACGAGTTAACTAATTTAAAAGTCGTGACTATTTAGGTTCACATAAAACAAGCTTTAGAGGATTTGGGCTTTGATCATTCTATAATTAGTATTTGGAGAACTGCAGATCCACAAAGAAGCAGTGCAAGTCAATCGGTCCCTAATGAGCCCTTAAAAAAAAGTGACCGAGGACCGAAACGTACCTTTCTTTTTGGCCTCATTTGAGCCTCCGTATTATTTAACACAGGCCGTCCTGAGCTTGTCTCAAAAGTATAGAACTGACCGGATCTCCGGTCAGTGCAATCAGTCCTACCGGTCACCGGCTCCGTGTCTTACACTGCAAAGAAGGCTACAAAGCCTGCCCTATACAAAATAAATTCAACATTGAAGAGATACGAGTAGAGCTTTTAGCTTCAAACTTACCAACGTAACATTGTGAACCACTTCTAGGTGGGTACTAGTCCCCTACCCA
The DNA here is from genome assembly GCA_949802685.1 of Dicyrtomina minuta. Taxonomy (NCBI): domain Eukaryota; kingdom Metazoa; phylum Arthropoda; class Collembola; order Symphypleona; family Dicyrtomidae; genus Dicyrtomina; species Dicyrtomina minuta. Next base: position 84,013,063 of record OX461810.1, on the reverse strand, counting down.
AAACATTCCAGAATGAGCAGCTGTATTTAAATACCTTTTAGCTCCTTAACATTACTCATGAGTAAAGTATTCAATTAACTTAGAGATAATTGGCCGTTTCCCGAACTACGCCGTCTACCATTGTAACAACCATTTCTTTATCCACGTAGTAGCACGAACTGACTCTGACTTTTATTGGACGCAGTGATTTGACAACTCTTTTGATATACCTTTGTTGAGCTTGAACTTCTGTCCCACCAGTTTGCAAATAGTCAACTTTCTTAATAGACTTGAGAACATTTGTCGATTGCGTGTAAAATTCGCTGAGCAACCCAAAAAGGACAACCAATACAATGAAACTGTAGATTGCCATAACTCCTAGACTTAGACAAAAGAAGCCTTCCATTCGAATCCCGCAGTAAGTACAAATGACAACAAAAACAATCAGACACCTTTTTGTAACTAGGATTGCCAGTGGGGAATATATTTCGTTGAAGTTGGTCACCAGGATTGTAATAGAATTGTACATGCTGAACAATCTTTGAGATGTTTCAGAGTTTCCATCTGCTTTCAAAGATGTATAGGCTTTGCTGTATGTACACAAAAATAGTTTTACATTGAAACACAATAGTTACAAGAGTTACTACTAAAAAATGTTAAAAAAAATTAAATTTCATTTGAATTTACGTCATCTTTTCAAGAAAGACAAGAATCGGAAACAAGAATCCAATTCTCATCAGGAAAAGAACTAAGCAGTGAGTGTGGAACATGACAACCTAGTAGCACAGACAGAACAAAAACGGCAGCATCTGAAGAAAACTGGGTGACTTTGGGTCCGCCAGAAGTGACGAGAGATACTCAGGTGAGTCTGGGTGAGTATAGCAATTGAGCAGCATTAGGACCACAAACCTGTTAAAGAAGCGATACAAGTTTCTCATTAACGCCCTACAAACCCGGATCATTTTCACGTTAGTGGCTGCTTCCTTAGGTGGAATATTGTTGCAGTAGTCTTCTACAAACACAGATTTATTTTGTGAATTTAAAGCTTTAAAAAAACTAAAGTAATTATTGTATGGAGCTGCAGATAAATATTCTACTTAATTTCCATGACCTCAAAGAATTGCGCGTATCTTTGAAAATAGACTGGAAAAGCCGGTCCATAAAAGTAGGCAACGAGCTGGAGTGCAGAAGGCCACACGAAATAAACAGCTACAAACTGCATGCATATTTTTTGAGAAGTTGTCGCGTGTTCGTTCTGCCTCACCTGGTAGCATCGAAATGCAACAAACGCTGAATGTGAAAATGTGAGAATGACATTTGCATACCTTAAAAAAAGGCGTAGCATCGAGCGCTTTGTCCTATTATGAGGATCAAAGACGTAAACAGGAAAGCCTTGGTCGTCCTTTGCGTCCTTATACGTCCAGATGTACGGTTGCATTTGAAAGTATTGTCCTTGTTTTAACCCTTTCCTGATGTATTTTTTCATGAAAGGAGTAAACAATTTTCCTTTGCTACTTGTAAATAATTTTGCATTTTTTTAGCTACGTTTGTAGTCTCTATTTTAGTTAGTGCCTTTGTTTCAGTTTTAGACAAAGGTTTAACTTGAATTTCAATAACAGCTGGCTCCATCGTAAACGAAATGATTCTACGACATTTGAGGGTCGCGACATGCAGTCCAACACAGTACGTAGTACGACATTTCCCCAAACGACACTTGGTCCAACGACAACTGGTAAACGACAGTACGTCCAAAAATTTTTACGTCCGCGTCATTGCGTCCTTAGACATTTCGATGTGCGACAAATCGCAGGGTGACAATCAGTTCAAAACAATTACGTCCATTACGATTATTTCAATGTGATGATGAGTGACAATATCAAAATCCACCACATAAAATTATGTTCGTTTTATTTATGGATTGCGGAATAATAAAACTTACTCGAAATTGTTATTTCAAGAGCAAAGGCTAAGTTATACCAGTAATAATTACTAAAACTTATTTAATAATAATAATAATCGAGATGTTAGGATTAAAATATATACGTAATAATAAAAAATCGTAAAACAATATAAATTAAAATACTTATCGATCAAAGTAAGCGTTAGACATTATCATGAAATTAAATATTTAAATACAGAAGGGAAAAATAAATTCGTACAATAATATTAAAATTAAACAAATATCATGGTAGTACAGCGACGGATCCAAAGGGGGGGGGGGGTCTAGGGGGCTTTAGCCCCGCCCCCAGAAGGAAATTTTTTTAAAATTGTAGAGATAGGAGCGGCCATTTTCCAATATTGCGGCTTAACATTGTTAGCCCCCCCCCAGACAAAATTTCTGTATCCGCCGCTGAGGTAGTAAGTACACCATATTAAAATTAAAACAAATAACAAATTCAGATAGTTATAAAAATCTTAAGACTAAAATGGAATTATTGCAAAAGTTAAATTATACGTAGTAGGGTTTGCCCTAATGGTGATCATTTCCCTAATGGTGATCAGTAGCCGTTGTTCAAATACTACTGCATTTAAAAATATGTGTGACTGGCTAACAACATCAACCAGACAGATTTTTAAACGCAGCAGCATTTAAATCGCGGCTACTGATCACCATTAGGGCAAACCCTACTATATTCTAATAATTCTACATGCAATAAAGCTGCAAAAATTATAAAGTAAGCTAATTTGAAAATACGATTTAAGAATTAAGTACATTCCAAACGATTATTTAAATTAGGTAAGAATTGCACACACAAAAAGAGCGTATGCAATTATTACAACTCTTAATCTGTCAACAATAAAAAATATGTGTTCTTATGACAAGCTAAGAACTAATCAATTTTTAACTAATCATAGATTCAACAAATTTGTAATTTTTGGAGGGACTTAGATTTTCAACTTGAGACATTGCACTGGAAAACACTTGCACAACACTACAATTTATGAAAGTTACTACTTAGAAGACAAGGAACGACTGAAAAGAGTGAAACACTTCCGTTCATAGTCAAGAATGTAATTTTAATATTATTGAAAATGATGAGGATGCATAATTATTCATATGCAAATCTTATGAGCTACCTGCATGCCCGCAAGTGCCAGACAGCAACTGCCTACTTACCCGTTTATGATATCTGAAATGTATTGTGCTAAGTTAGAATATTATTGCCACTTGTATATTAACAAATTGTGGCAGTATATTTAGATTAAGTACTAGTCAGGAGTTGCTGGATTTAGTAAAAATTCTCTGAAATTATCAATTTGTTCAATAATCGTATTGGACGTAATTGTTTTGGACTGATTGTCATCCTGCGATTTGTCGCACATCGAAATGTCTAATGACGTATTGACGTGGACGTAAAATTTTTTGGACGTACTGTCGTTTACCAGTTGTCGTTGGACCAAGTGTTGTTTGGGGAAATGTCGTACTACGTACTGTGTTGGACGTCAAATCGCGACTCTCAAATGTCGCCAGGCCAACGAAATTGCAAACGTGTTTTTTGCAGTCCAGTCGTTCTAGAACTTCTTTTTTAAACTAAATAGCTCTAGTGAAAAACTCAGTTGGTTTTTCTAGTGAATTTGTCTTAAAATAAAGTTTGGATTTTTTCTAGTGGATTTTGGAAATAAGGTTTTGAAGATAGAAATGTTCTAATGATAAAAATTAGAGCGTCCACAGTTTCCAGAACTGATATAAAAAACTTGATGGTTAGAAAAATTAGGATTTATAAAAATAGTTTTATAAGTAGGCATCCATCAAAATAATTGGAACTTTCGTAAGCATTACAAAGCACGTCAGGAGAGGAATGATAAAGTTTAATAATGGACAGTACCCCCTTAATAACCACCCATTACTATAATTACATTGTATTTTATAAAGGTTTAAAAAAAATATTTAAAATAATGACAAGTAAAATAATTTTGTTATTTAAGTTTAATTATTTTAAGCCTTTCGTTGTTAAAGTGTAAAGTGCCTTTGTAATTAAAACAAATTATGGTTTTGTAGTTAAAAAAGAGCACACATTGGAATAGTAATTATGAAGTTGATAAGTTTGAGAATGCTGCGAAATTCTTAAAGAGTGGTATTACAGTCAGTTCGTAGGCTTTTTAACTTAAAAGAAAAAAAATTATTTGAAATAATTTCATGTAATGGATTTAGGTAATCAAATTTGATTATGTGCTTAAAATCCTTGAATTTAAAAAATATAGCTTTAAGAATTAACTTTATTTTTACTTGGTTGGATAATTACAGTGCCAACTAGGTTTGTCAATTATATATGGCATGAATTAAATTTGCAGTTGAAGTTGACTTGGCACTTAAGCGTATATTTAGGTGGGGTTTCTTTGGTAAGTGATGTCCAGGCCGGTAAGTGATGTCCAACTTCAGTAAGTGATGTCCATTTCGGTAAGTGATGTCCAAAAATATTTTTTTATTTAAGGTGAAATGAATATAAATCGACGAGAAATGAATTAATCTACCGCAAAAAAGTATTTCATGTCGTTTTATCGTCTAAACTAGGCTCCTAAAGCTGCCTGAAAACGGATAGGTTATATTTTCCCCTCCCGCCTTCGGGAGGGGAAAATCCGGCGGCCGAGGGTAAAATATAACCTAACCGTTTCCAGTCAGTTTTTAATACCCCCCCCCCTCCCAAACCTAACCTAACCATAAATATAACAAACTTCGATAGGTAGCCACAAGCGAATATGTAGCCGCAACAGTAATCCTGAAATAACTAAAAGCTATGAGCTTCAAAGCGAAAATAAAGGTCAACTGTTGATTGTTTTATTATAAATGTATGTATTTATACAAATATATATATATAAATATATATAAATATATATATTTTATTAAATATATTATTATTGTACTTATTTTTACCTATTTACATAATTTCGTTATTGTTATATTGTATACATTAAATACAGAATGAAAACTGCCATTCTGCTACCCTTCCTCGTGGTCTTGAAATGAAATTATCAATTCTCAACATCTTCATTAGACTAACTTACATCATAACATAACCCAACATACATACATCGCCGCAAGTTCTCTGATACTCTATATTAGTTGATTTATTCATTTCTCGTCGACTTATATTCATTGCACTTCAAATAATAAATTTATTTTTGGACATCACTTACCGAAGTTGGACATCACTTACTGAAATGGACATCACTTACCGGCCTGGGCATCACTTATCAAAGAACAGCCATTTAGGTATTGACAGTGTGGTTAGATAAACAATATTCCGCATGGTAAAATAGGCAGTCTTAATAATTTCTGTAATGACCCGTTTGTGCAAGCTTGTAGAACTGAAGTGTTTTTTGGCAGAACGGGATGAGTCCATTTCTTAAGAAAGTGAGTGCATTTGTGTTATTTGTTCTATTCAACTAGGTACATACATTACTGTGTTGAATGGTAAAGGTCAAACTTCAACTACAACAATTTCATAAAATAGCCAAAATTTCATTTTTTGGTAAAACGAAATAGTTCCATTAAATTATTTTTGCAAAATAGGATATGTTCACCTGAAACCTGTATTTCTGATTTACATTTTTTTGATGCGAGTCAAACATTCTGAGCCTCTGTTACCATAAGATTAGAATTGCAATCAATTGTTTATCATTTTTATATCATTCCATAAGAAATTAAACTTTCATTAGAGCTTGCGTCATGACACATGACGATTTTAGATATCTTAACTAAAATCATATGTGAGTGTAAAGGTAAGCTATTAGCTAATGAATTTACCCTGGAGCCTGAAAGCTACAGTTACCAGGTATATATTTGGCAACGATAAAGCTAATAAAACAAAATCCCACTTAAAAAAATCCGGCGCTTCGCGCCGGATTTGTCCACCGTGGGCCCGAAGTAGATGCTGAGCTTACAGCAAATTGTTTTAATCATTGGAATACTTTGTTTATACATATAGGAAGGCTAGCATAAAACCCTTGCAGTTAGTATCCGTAAAATCAGGCTAACAAGCAAACCATAATATTTACTTTCATATTAACCAATAAATAATAATTGTATATTAGTATTTAAGATTGTAGTAAATGTAATGAACGAACTGTTTGTCTCATAACAATGCGCGGATATATAATTCACAAAAAACATAAATTTAACATTGTACCGTAAGGGAAATACATACCCTATTGTATTTTCAGTATTTTGTGTGTGTAGTAATACAGCTACATCATTAAAGTCACAATTGTCAGCCAAAGAAGGTAAGTTTGCCAGGTGATTAGGTATATCGTCTATGAAGAACCAAAATGACTTATTCCTAATTTATGCCAGAATTAAAATTAGCTATGTCAAAAAAAATTGTGAAAAAGGTACGTGCTTACAAATGCTAATGACGAACTGAAATTAGCAAATGTTCTATTACATGCGACGTTTTTAAGGAGGTGAGAATGTCTTATTTACATATTTTTGAAAAGTTTAACATGTTCTGTCCACGTGTTTTTTACCAGTGCGAAAAATTCTATTAACATGTTTTTGAAAATGCAAAATATTCTATTTACCGTATTACTCCAAATAGATCCCGGGGGGATATATACGTGAAACTTTGTATTTGACATGGGATCTAATAAAAAAAATCTTTATTTAATGTCCGATACATTGCAAAGGCTTTTTACAGACAGTATTCTGGGAAATGTGAGTTGTGTTGATACCTGCTATCTCTTTTAAGTAGTCGAGCATCCTTTACCCAACTCTGGACACCCCTCTACACTACCTATCGGAACACAACCTTTAGGATCTACAGCTTGAGTACTTTAATAACCTTCGCTTCCCCATAAGGATTTCGTTTTATGTGACAGATAGGTAGGTATAGATGTTCTACAGAGTTGGTATGCCACCGTCTGCTCGACTCAACGAGATAGTCAGATACCAACCACACAAGACCCTCACAAGATATTTCTTAATGTTAACAGTGAATTGAAATAATTGTATGCAACTATTCTAATAACTTATCTATTCAAACTATGAGGTAGAGTGAGCGATTTGGACAGATTATTGGAATCTTGAGGTTGCGTTGAAAGTACTTGTCTGCAGGCTTACTGTCCCCAGGGTGGTATGGTTTCAGGCAAAGTATCCCCTCACGTCGTCTGACTGCCTCCCGCGCTCCTCCCCCAGTCCTCCTCCTCTGCAAGCTTCTCTACCCCGCACGGCCCCAACGTAGGCGGGCACGAGGGCCATTCATCGAGTACGTCTGAGAAAGGGGGCACAAAAATAATTTGCTCCATCACAGATTCGACCTCAACTACTTCGCGTTACGTGTAGATCGTGTAACCACTTTGCTACAGGGGCCGCCCCACATGGGATCTAATAGAGACCCGGGATCTATTGGAGACCCCCTGAAATCCATAAGTGACTCCTCAAGGTCTACTTTAAACTTTGTCCGAGACCTGGGATCTATTAGAGACCCGGGATCTATTGGAGGCCCAGGATCTATTTAGATCATTACGCTACATGCTTTTAAAAAATGAAAAATGTTCTATTCACATATTTTTGAAAAGTACAAAATATTCTATTTAGATGATTTTAAAAAAATGCAAAGTATTCTATTTCCATGATTTTAAAAATTGCAAACTATTTTATTCACAAGTTTAAAAAAAATGCAAAATGATCTGTTTACATGTTTTTAAAAAGTGCAAAATATTTTTTTACACGATTCCTTAAAATTGCGAATTTTTCTATTTACGTATTTTTGAAATATGCAAAATATTCTATTTCTATGCCTTCATGAACATGTTATTTTAATTTTATCAATATGTAGTGTTAAATACGGTTATGGTTTACGTATGGGTGTATGGTTAATGATTGTGAGTCTGTAGTTACGTATAACCGTAGCTTAATCGTATGGTTGGTTTGATGGTACTGTACTTTATTATATAGATAGGTTGGTTGGTACTCGCTAGTAGTGAGAGGCACAGTAGTTAGAAGTTAGGCTTCTATGGTTAGACTCTCTGATTAGACTGCCGAGTGTCTCCGTGTACAACACGAAGCACAGCTCGGTTACTCGTTACATGTTTATATGTTTACACTATACACATCCTTATACATCATCACTCATACGTACTAATTATTACGCATATAAAAATGCCGTCCTAACACACTGCTCTCCTCCGTTGAGGAGGGGCGCATATGCACAACACTACTAATAATAATAACAAAATACACGATATTGTGGGCGAAGTGGAAGGAAATATAAAGCTAATTCAGCTGGATTTCTCCTCCATTGCTCATCCACATAATTTAACATTGACATTCAGCCTGCATCTATTTTATATATAATTTTCATTTGTGAATTTCATTATTTGCTACTTGTGCTCTCTCAAAAATATATTTACCTTATAATTTCAAGTTTAAAGTCAATTTTCAACGTACAAAGGTGAATAATATACCAAAAAATTCATAATTATTTACTCTACGTGTTACTAACATTAGTTAAGTGTTTATAATTAAAGTGTTTAAGATAATTAACTAAAATAGACGTTTTTAACTACAAATAACATATCGAAATATATACAGCTCGTGTTTTGGTATTTTCTTATTTTTAGTTCGCGAGTTGGAAAGTAATAGGTCTGTACCGTAGTAGGACGTCCTTGTCGGGTATCCCGAACTCACCCGGGCTTTCTGGATTTCCCGCGGCAGTTTTTAGATGCTGAGCTTAAGCATCTATAGGAATGGCTATGTCCGTCCGTCTGTCTGTCTGTCTGTCTGTCTGTCTGTCTGTCTGTTCTTTATGCGCTACAGGTTAAGTTTTTTAGCGATATTCGTCCAATATTTTTTAAATGGCCACAAATGCGAATGAGAAGTGCCCTATTGTTTTTAAGAGCGATCGAACTAACCAGTTTTTCACAATTAACAGTTGACTGGACCAACTTTTTTAGCCATTTAAAAGCATTGGAGAAAAACAGGTGATTTGCCGCTTTGCATCAGCCAAATGCACCAGCTAAATGGTTTCCCTACAGGCGCCAGTCGATGCACCAGAAACATGCACAAGTCATCAGCACAAGCTACCCGCAGAAGTTACCTGCACCCACAAAGTATCCCTAAGGGGGGAGGTGTACTTGGGGTCACCCAAGAAGACGTCCCAACAATCTCAACTATTTTTTCTTAAACCATGGAAAAACTTTAAATACTTGCACCTCCCACCCACAAAGTATCCCCTAAGGGGAGGTGGTGTACTTAGGGTAACCCGCAGATGACGTCCCTAAAATCTAATTTGTTTTTGCTAAAACCTTTAAAAAACTTCAAATACTTGCACCCCCACCCTCAAAGTATCCCCTATGGGGAGGGGGTGTACTTGGGGTCACTCACAAATGACGTCCTAAAAATCTTAATTTTCTTCCTAAAACCATTAAAAAACTTTAAATACTTGCATCCTCTACCCACAAAGTATCCCCTGAGGGGAGGGGGTGTACTTGAGGTCACCCACAAATGACGTCCAAAAAATCTTAATTTTCTTGGTATAACCATTAAAAAACTTTAAATACTTGCACCCCCACCCACAAAGTATTCCATTAGGAGAAGGCGATGGAAGGGGGGAGGGGAACTGGGGGTCACTTACAAATGACGTCCCAAAAATCTTAATTTTCTTGCTAAAACCATTAAAAAACTTTGAATACTTGCACCCCCCACCCACGTAGTATCACCTCAGGAAAGGGGGGTGTACTTGGGGTTACCCACAAATGACGTCCTAAAAAATCTCAACTGTTTTTGCTAAAACTAATAAAAAACTTTAAATACTTGCACCCCTGACCCACTAAGTAAAATGACGTCATTTAATTATTTTAATTATAGGAATCTCGTCCGTCTTTAGTTCAAAAATCAAATTAATGAATATCCCTAACACCGTCTTTTTCTAGCATACATACAGGGATCCTTCATAAATGACGTCATCACAAAATCACCATTTTAAAGATCGTTGTTAGTGCTGAATGCAAAATTTGGTAGATTTATATCTTCAAAATCTACTTTTACTAGTATACACACAATAATTGTCCATAAATAAAGTCGTCTTAATGTCACCATTTAAAAAAACACCCGTTATCAGTTTAAACATTATGTAATATAGTATTTTTATCATGAAATATTATTATTGTACATATTAGGATCGTCCAACAATGTCGTCACTTAAATATTGCACTTTGGAGGGTATAGAGTGTATTGTATGTGAAATGATATGTACTATCTTTGTAATACATACGCTGATAATAAAATGATATCTACCTTCATTGAGGTAAATACGCTGAAATTTCCTAAATAGATAGGATGAGTATTTTGTGTCACTATGTACTTTTATGATGTAAGAAATAAAAGTATCAGAAAATTGTATTTTAATGCTTTTTATTACTGTAGTGAATAAATTGAGATTTAAGTATAGGTGACTTAATCTCAGTGCTTTAATACAATATGGTGTTACTAGACATTGAAGAGTCTAATATGGCGAAAAGTCTAAAGTGCTAGTGTTGAGTTGAACGCTAGAAGACGAATGGCAATGGCTAGTTAGTTGCCTTCCGTATTTATAATAAAGTGGAAGGAAAAATATTACAATATATTTTTTGGCACATGAGGAAAAATAATTAAATATTAGTTATTCTACGTGTCACAATGTGACATAAATCTACGTGGACATAAATCTACGTGGACATTGGTTTACATGAATATTGGCATTATAATTAGATCATAATATAATTATAATACAATGAGAAACATAATTATTTCTGTGCTGACGTGTTGTTCATTTTAATATAACATTTGATACATGAACATACAATTGTAATACATTTCTAAATGGAATTGTGATTACATTTATAAATGTGGTTAACTTAAATATGGTATATCTAATGTGGTTTATTACATGCTATAATAATTACTTGTCCTCCACGTCTGCCTTCTCCATATGAGTAAGACAGAGGGAGAGGAAATGACATAGATAGGAGCGAGCGAGTCACAAGGAAAATAGAATTATATTCCTTTCCCTGTTCTCGCCCTCTCCTAATCTAACAAGCGCTATATGACTACTATACTCACTATAGCCTCCAATGCCCGGGCTATACACTGTATGTGACCAGCCAGGCAGTGGACGCACAAGAGAGTCTGTGGCAAGAAAGAGGGAACATAAAGCTCTATCTACACTTCTCTCTCCATTCATTACTTGTGCTCTGATTTTACATTGCACGCAATGGAAGGAGATGAGAAGATCTGTAATTTTTGAGTACAAAACATTCCATTCTGCCACCTGTTGATTTAACCATAAATCTAAACTTAAATTAGAAATAGGAACATTTATTAATAGTAATATACAAGGTCTGGAATGACACTCAGGAGTACTACATAGTGAGGCCGTGAGTAGAATATCTCAACCTTAGTTAATTGTAGTGTGGTCTTGCTGTGTCTAGTTCCCTGTATTATAATAATTAGAGAGAAGGTGCAATGTGTATGCGTGGTGATGTGAGAACCTGAGCTCGATCACTGAAGCTAAATGAATATTTATATGGCATGAAAACTGATAGGAACTATATGAGCTCAACTATCGTCAAAGCTATATGTGCTAACTGTATAATGAGGTAGTGTTGTATATTATCAGTGATCATATCTAGATATGTGTGATAACATTACATTCTACTTATATAGGTGTGAATTCATCAAGGCATTTGTGAGTGGACATTTCATATGAAGAAACGGTTGTGATCATTGTAGATGGTTCAAATACATCTTCTGTATTTGTAGAATATGATTTCACTTTATTTACCATAAGGTGAAATTTCGACTTATTCTTTCCATCAGACGTGTAAGCTGAAAAACATGCACTTTGCATTGTGAGTCATGGAGGGTTGCGAACACGTTTTCTTTCTTGATTTATCTGTATCGGCTCTACCCTTCTAGAAGCCGCTGGTGGATGTGATTGAATGTACATTGGAATAAGATATCCCAAAGTTGTGAGTGGTAGATCATACGCACCGGGTGGCCCTGTAAATGTGCCCCCTGTCCTGATCTTTTTTAGAAAATCTTTTCCCAAGATCAGATCCACTCGTGCCTGTTTGTGAAAATTGGGATCTGCCAACAAATATCGTTGCATTGCTGATGGTTGTGCAGTGATGGCTGGGAATCTTAAATATTCCCAGTGTATACTGGGTAGGATATGAGTTGACATTATATATGTGTCATTGGATGCTTGTCTAGACTCCAGCGTAATTGTAGTTTTTCCAATGGAAGATGATGGACTTATTCCTGGAGTCGTATATGCACGTTTGGCACTGATATGTTTGATAGGGATACATAAATGTCGCACCATATGAATAGTGATGAAATTACGCTCACTTCGTTCATCAATGAGGCAGCGTATTCGGGCTGTTCGAGCTTTGGAGATCAAATCTACCATTGCTGTAGCCACTATGTTATTTGGTACAGGCACTGAGACGGGATTCAAGGCTTTCATATTTGGCTTATATTTGCCAATGTGTAAACTGGTGTGATGACGTTCTCTACACAGTTTACATGTGTAGGTACTGACACACTCATCAGTATGATGTTCTTCAAGACAGTTTAGACATAGTGCCTTTTCTGAAATCCATTTGTATCTGTCATATGGAGTCAGTAGCAGATATGAACTGCATCTATGTATTCTATGAGTATTGCCTTCACAATAACGACATGTAGAGACTATCTCTTCGTATTTGTGATTGGCGACGTCATCGTCATCTGAGTCTCGCTCTGGAGACGATTTTGATTGTGTAGGAAGTTCATAGGTCTCAGCTGTAAAACCCTCTGGGGCACATGCGGTCCCAGTAGGTGTTACTTTACTAACTGTTTCTTCCATATTAATATATGCAGATGAGTTGGCGTTTGCATCCATATTAACATATGCAGATGAGTTGGCTTCTGCAGGTATTATATGTGTTTGGTCATATAATGGATTACATACTAGTCCATTATTGTCCAGTGTGTCATTGTTTTCGATTACTATACTTCGTAAATCGATTCTGATGTTGTCATATTCTGTTTCGAGATTTTTAAAATCTAACAGTGCACATGGGAGCGAGTATTTGTCTTCTTCAGCAACGAAATATTTATAACAATTTACATGTTGACTGGTGACAACAGGTGCTATGAGCTCTAGATCCTTTAGATATAGCTCAGCCATGTTCATTGTAAGTTTGGTGTGAGGTTCAAACTTAGCCATTCTTTCTCGAATGGTTTGCATGCGGCTCGATAATGCCTGATGAAGAGAGATATGAGTAATTTGCTCATCTGTACGAATCACTAACATATTACGATTCAAAGGGCCCATGGGAAACTTTGAAGGGGTAATAGTAACATCTTTGAGACTCACTTTCTCAGTCATGGCTGGAGTTTCTGATGTTGAAGTAGTAGCAAAACTGATAGGTCTAGTTTGGACTGTAACTGGATCCTGATCTAAAATTGTTGAAGGGGGTTCTGGCAATATGTGTGCCGGTGGCTCACTTCTCCAGTTGCTTGCCATATCCTTATTCGGATATTTCTGTAGCAATTTGGCTTGTATACTAGGGTGTACAAAGAAGTGTGCCATGTATGAGTAGTTTTGATTTTATATTATTCAGTATGTTTTTACCTTTCAACGGTAATACTCTCAAACCAAAAGGAAAATTGAGACGTAGTATATCTATGTACTGAATATTGTTACTGTGGTATGATCAGAGACACTTGAATCCTTTCTAAAGTGAGGAAAATCAAAAATAAAATTGATTGACCTGACCTGGATTTGAACCTGTGTTATTGATCAATAGTTAATTGATGTATCATTTATGTGACACAAATCACTATAATACCTCAAAAAGAGAACAAAAACTATACAAAATAGTTTTGCCCCTTGTGGGAATTGAACTCGGTACCTTGGTAACAAAAAATGTTGCAGGGCCTAATGTTAAATGTTGCAAGGCCTAATGTTAAATGTTGCAGGGCCTAATGTTAAATGTTGCAAGGCCTAATGTTAAATGAACTATATAGTATAGATATGTTAATACTATATGGTTTTTGTGTACACGCATGTACTGTATGTAGATTCAGAACAATTATTCCTTGTCTGTCTATTTCTTGATACCTCTGTAATTGAGGTGCCCACAGTTGGGTAGGTGAGTCTGAAATGTAAGTTTTTTATTCCAAAATAAATTTCAGTACCTTCCTGTAGCTGGGTCAAAAGAAAACGGATGTCAACGTCAATGTGGTAAATTATTTTGTTGAAATAATTTTTAGCAAGGTGAACCTGAGGTTACGGCTGGGCTTTATGTGCTATCACTATAAAGCTTCAGTCAGTATGTGTCTCTTCGTGGTTCTGTGATATAGATGGGATGTGTATACAGTTGGGTGTAATTTTTATTCTATAAATTACCCTGTCAAACTGTATTTTGTTTTGGAGTTGAGTTCCGTATATATAGTGGTCTGTGGTATATCACTTCTACTTTCCTGTTACACAGGATGTACTGGGTGATTAGTGGGACTTCTATGGAGTCCAGACCTACTGCTATATATTTTGATTATGAACCCGACTTCTGAAAGTTGAAGTCGCTAAAGTCTATAAATTTAATTCTATGTTGCAAATTTCTATATACTTAATATATGCTTACTGTTAGCTATTGTGCAGATTATGATTACTTAAATAATTCTTAAATAAATCCGAGTATGGTATCGTTGGCTCTTAACTGGCCCTACACTATACACACATATGTATAGTGCTGATACTCTTGTATCTTACCCTTCTATACTCCCATAAGTATAGTACTCGGTTGTTAGAGTAGTGATAGCTATACTAACTGGATAGGCAATGCTGTATGAAATTGCTCTATTTAGATGCAGAAATGCTTTTGTTTAAGCTCCTACTGTTATTTGAACGTAGGGTGTCTATGTATGCGAGACTGTGCTATAAATTCTCAATATTCTGCGCTTCTATAAATTGAATTCTGTATGATTGATGATGTCACCTATGTAGAACTAGGTGTGGATATCTGTATGCTGTATCCTTGCGTCCTCAATGTTGTAGTAATTGAGAAGGCTTTGAAATTTTACTTAATTTGTAAGTAACTAATTTGATTATACTCTCACACTGTAATGCTAGTTATGAAGTCTTACTTATTCTAAACTTAATTAATTTTTAGCTTATGCCCCCGTTTGTATTGAAGGTTGGTTTTTGTAGAAACCTGGGCTGAAAATAAGCTCTAGTGTCCTTTATGCCTGGGACGATCGTTGTATGTAGACCTGTCGTTGTTTTAGACTTTGTTTGTTTTGTATCTATCTATATTTTTTCGCTTGATGACCGTATGTATGAAGGCCTGCCGTTGTTTTAGACTGCATATGTGGATGCTTTTTGCGAAGAGGACACTACTCGATAATATGACTTTGTTGTCATATGATATGTAGCTATATCATGAAAATTTGTCCTTTGATTCATAAATTGTAATTATATGCTATCTATTTATATTGTATTTAATAATATACTCTAGTGTGTGCACTTACTTACTTGTTACTTGGTATAAGGCTATCTTACCCTATAAAAATTGTTGCTTGAGCATAAACTTGTGAACCAGTATATCTCGATACTATATGGTGATGTCCTATGCTATATACCTACAGTATTAAGAAGGTACCTAATAGAAAACTAATTAAATATTTTCTATTGTAATTATAGTAGTATGAAATAATTCCACTTTGTTACGGCTTCTGTCTCTATGTAGTCATCCTCGTGTCATAACACAGAATTCAGAAAAATGCCCGTAGTATAGAATTATTCAAATTAACTAGTATATAGGTACTTATTATTTTATAGAATTATATGCCTATATCTCTACAATATTATTATTTATAAATATATATCAAAAATGTTGTTCTATGTACTAGGATATAGTTAAGAATATCAAGAAAATTTTCTAAATTATTTTGTATTCCTATATAAGTACTAGAATGCTATGTTAATGAATGTTTATGTTTACATAAAATGTTTATGTTTTCATAACTTGCATATATTATATCTCATTACCTTGAGTTGAAGGAACATTAATTTTATAGTTACTTGTTATAGTAGTGGGTTGGCTAGGAGTCTTCTTCAATTACGTCTCATCTGCTTCTTCAAAGCTTGGGCTGAGTGTTAAATTGTATGAGAAGAATGCAATGAGAAATTGAAGTCGGTGTTGGCTCCGGTGCTGTGAGGATGGACAACTGTAGATGCTGTGGCTGGTGATGCCGTGGAGTTGGTTTTGGCTGCGGGCTGGATATGTCGAGTTTTGGAAACGCTGTGGGATGGCAGCTGTCTGGAGATGCTTTGGCGTTGGTCGCGGTGTAGAGCTGGTTCTGTTGTGGAGTTTACAATGTACAAGGACTGGGAATGATGTGAGGATTGCGGTGCTGCTATTCTGTAGCTGTACTAGGCAAAATGTTTTCCTTTTCGTTGTTTTCCTCAGGTATAAAAGGCTCTATCAGTTCAGTTCTTGTTTGTCTGTCTCTATCACGACTTTCAACCAAATTGTTTCTTATGGTTTTTAAAATGTTTATTAAACTATTCACATAACTTTCCAAATTTCTATTGGATGTCGGGGTATCATGAGTACATGCACTAATATGAGTAGTCTCGCTTTTCAAGAATTTTCCAAGACTTGTGTAAACATATAGTGGATTCGTCTCACTCACAATGTAATCAGTACAACCACAAATCTCCCAAACTTCACTTATATTGTTTGACATGAGTTTTTTATTGTTTAATCACTTTGTCTGAGTGTTTGTTTTTTCAGAGTTTTTATTTGTCTGAGTGTTTGTGTTTTCAGAGTTTTTATTTGTTGCACTTTCCTTCATGTATTCTGCGACATCAGTAGTTTCTAGTTGAATTAGGCAATATAGTAGATATGCACGAAATGCCTGTCGCTTATACTTGGCGAACGCACTGGTGTGTTTGCAATGGGAAATATGGTTTATAGAACCTATAGGATATCTTCCATAGGGAGTGATTACAAACTGGGCACTCACAGAGCAGGGGACAAAATCGTCACAAAAACATAAACTATTATCTGGTGTTGTGGACATATTATTGGGCCCATTAATAATAAATGTTTTAATTACCAGATTTTGTAGTTTTCTGAGGTATGATAAAGTGTTAAAGTTTATATTGCATACCGTTGTATTCTGATTCATGTCCATATATTGATTTGCTTGAGGACAAAAATACTTACAATTCATGCGTTAAAAATCGTCTTCGTCCATGTAGCATTCGTTGTACAGATGATCATTGGGCTCGTCATTCCAGGCATACTTATAAGAGTCATGCCATTGTTGATCTGGATCAATTCTTACAGGTTGAGGACAGGGATTCAGCACAGTTTGAGTGTAGTAACGGTGGCTTTTGCACAGGCACTGGGAGTGAAGTTGTTTGCATCTATGTATTGGGCGTCTACAATATGGATTATAATTTTCTTGTTCACCGTACGTAGGTATGTCTTCCTTGAGTTTTTGCTCTGTGGCGAACTGATAATCTTCTCGTCTATCACGAGCAGCTATTAGACGTTCATCATAATGCTTACATTCACTGATGTGTGGTAGTTTAAGTATGTTATCGCCTTGTACTTTACCAAAGTGAGTGGTAGCAAATGTTTCGTCTTCTATCCATTCAGGTAAGTCAGTTGTACAATAGCAATCGTTAAGTAGTGGGCCAAATGATTTGTGATGACTCCAGGTTTTGAGATCGACTTGAAATAATTTTTTAACTAAATTATCCAGTATCCTGTCAGCTCGATACTTCTTTATGCGTTGATGGCGCTTCTCCCTCAGCCTCTTTATTGTTGAATTCATTGACACTATTTTTGCATATCTGCTTGTTGTTCAATAAGAGGATCAAAACGGATACCTGTTTGTTGCTCTAGTTCGTATATGATGTGGGCACGAATTAATGTTTTGACTGTGATCATAAGTTTGTTGAATTCTCTTTCCAGTTGTTGTTGTGAGTAGCGTTGACGGGAATTTCTTTTCTTTTGTCTCTGGTCCATCTAGTTGTAATATAATTGTTCAATTGTCTTTTAATTAGAACTGGATTGGGACGATGTCTGGCTACACGAACTCACTACGTTGTTAGTATCACTGTTTTGTTGTTCTGGTTGTTTACTGAGAATGTCACGAACTATCTTGGGACACACAACTTCTCTGAAACTACGTACAAGTTTGTTTAAAGCCTGGTTATGTTCTTTGCGTAAACCGCGTTTGTTCTGTCGGGGCTTAGGTTGAGACTCCATTTACCACTCGATTTACATACTGTGGGGTAACTTGGTAATTGTCCTAAGTGTAAGATACTGCTGAGCGATATAACGTAGCTAAGTCTGTTGCAAAGTTAATATCGTGAACCGCAGATGCTCCCAACACAAGAGAAAACGAAGATGGTATGTAAGAAATGGAAGTAGCAAAAGAACTTACTGCACCACCAAAAACAATTATTGTTAGTTACTCGGAGTAAAGACCCGGGTAAAATTCGCGGGGAGCCAAATGAAATGATATGTACTATCTTTGTAATACATACGCTGATAATAAAATGATATCTACCTTCATTGAGGTAAATACGCTGAAATTTCCTAAATAGATAGGATGAGTATTTTGTGTCACTATGTACTTTTATGATGTAAGAAATAAAAGTATCAGAAAATTGTATTTTAATGCTTTTTATTACTGTAGTGAATAAATTGAGATTTAAGTATAGGTGACTTAATCTCAGTGCTTTAATACAATATGGTGTTACTAGACATTGAAGAGTCTAATATGGCGAAAAGTCTAAAGTGCTAGTGTTGAGTTGAACGCTAGAAGACGAATGGCAATGGCTAGTTAGTTGCCTTCCGTATTTATAATAAAGTGGAAGGAAAAATATTACAATATATTTTTTGGCACATGAGGAAAAATAATTAAATATTAGTTATTCTACGTGTCACAATGTGACATAAATCTACGTGGACATAAATCTACGTGGACATTGGTTTACATGAATATTGGCATTATAATTAGATCATAATATAATTATAATACAATGAGAAACATAATTATTTCTGTGCTGACGTGTTGTTCATTTTAATATAACATTTGATACATGAACATACAATTGTAATACATTTCTAAATGGAATTGTGATTACATTTATAAATGTGGTTAACTTAAATATGGTATATCTAATGTGGTTTATTACATGCTATAATAATTACTTGTCCTCCACGTCTGCCTTCTCCATATGAGTAAGACAGAGGGAGAGGAAATGACATAGATAGGAGCGAGCGAGTCACAAGGAAAATAGAATTATATTCCTTTCCCTGTTCTCGCCCTCTCCTAATCTAACAAGCGCTATATGACTACTATACTCACTATAGCCTCCAATGCCCGGGCTATACACTGTATGTGACCAGCCAGGCAGTGGACGCACAAGAGAGTCTGTGGCAAGAAAGAGGGAACATAAAGCTCTATCTACACTTCTCTCTCCATTCATTACTTGTGCTCTGATTTTACATTGCACGCAATGGAAGGAGATGAGAAGATCTGTAATTTTTGAGTACAAAACATTCCAGTATGTAAATAATGTGAGAAGATGCATCAATTGACTAAAGTCAATATTCGCTGTAAGCTCAGCATCTACTTCGGGCCCACAGTAGGCAAATCCGGCGCGAAGCGCCAGATTTTTTAATTTATTAATAGGTACATGTAATATATCATTAAATAGACATTTAACCTAATTACAATTAAAAGTAATGACAATTAAATCATAAGTACACTATTTTAATACAATATGTTCTCCGTGAAGTTTTATTTTGTATTTAAGGCCTGACCTGAGAGGACGGCGAACCAGGGTGGACAGACCTAGTCAACCGACATCCGGCGGGGAATTTCGAAAATTCCACCAATTAACATAGGTGCATATACTATGTTAATGTAATACCAAGTTAGGAATACAGTGTAAACTCAATTGAAAAATTACATGTGTATAACTACAATTAACGTTAAACCAAATTGAAATATATTCAATAAATTAATCAATGTAATCTGTTTTGGAGTTTTTGGTTGCCTGTTTTAGCCCATCAAGAACAAAAACAGCAAATGTGAGTAGACTAAAATAACAAAAAAAGACATCTATTTAAGATTCACACATTTCATGGTTCATATTACACATTATTGATAAATGGCAAATATTTGACAAACTAATCCCGAATTTTCTTTTTTATCCCTGATTCATATATCGTAGCAAACCGAATCGTAGTGCCTGGTCCCTCAGTAGTGTCGGTTCTTAGCGGGGCGTGTGGAAACCCCGCCGAGGCCAGTCCACATTCAAAATTTAAAGATTAATTAGCGATTTCAAAAATGCTTACCCTATAGTGAATAGCCTGTTGGCTGATTTAAATTGCCATAAATGATATCCGTAAAAATAGTTAGTAGGCTTGTCCCGAGCTACAATAATTAAAAAAATATTTTAGTAAAATTAACTTAAATTTTGGGGAAAATAAATAGGAAATATTTTGAACATTTAACTAAATTCGGCGGGGTTTGAAAAAAGAAGAGCGCTCTATCCGAGCTTCGCGTAAATTGTAAAAATTGATTGTAGGTCAGCACTAACATATGGTGTAAAGGTCACCTGTTTAAGTGGTGTCAATACTGGACATTCACACAATATTTAATAGTTTGATTTATATTAGTGGTTCTTAAAACTTGACCTATTTAATTTCCGAATTATACGTCAAATTGACCAAATAAAGACAAGTTTATCTGTTTCGTTTAAATAAAGTAACATAACATAAAAATAAAGTAATCAACTAAATTCAGAGCGATCCGTGTTCTGACACAGTATGTGCGAAAACAGGACTGACCTTCCAAACGCACTTACAACCTAGCTCGACTATTGTGTCTCCCTGTTTAATGGGGCCGACATTTTCTTTTAATTTGTCACGATTTTTGCTATATTGCGGGTGAAATTCGGCCCTGCAGTGAATAGTCACTGAGACACAGCAACCGTTTGGTACTAGCCGAAGTAGTTGTAGTGTCTGCGTTAGATAAATAGACCAAAGAAGCAAAACACTGTTAAAATACCAGTATCCACCTTGATAGTTTGGTTCCATATATAACTGTAAAAATTTAAAAAATATAATTTAATAGTTAAAGCCTAGCCACAAGTTCGATTTTGAAGTTGCTGAACAGCGTCTTCATTTAGTATATTTCGATTATGTAAGGTCTCTAGTGAATTATGATTTTGGGAGCCCTTAGGCCTACCCGGTTTACGTTTTCGTTGATTTAAAGTTGGTTGAGCATCGAATTGGTGGCTTGTCATGGTAGACGAATTTTCCGGATAGAGAGTAGGTAGTTGAATGTAATGGTAGAAAAACAGCGATGGTATGGGCGCTGAAGAAGTTAGGGTAGGAGGTCCTAATTCCTGAATCCAGGACGGGCCCAAGTCTGCAGGTGTGTGGGGTGGTCCTAATATGGTAGCCTTCTCTCTAGTAGAATTTGATCTGTTTTCACTTACATCTGCTCCGACTGGTAGTTGGGCTGACCTCTTAGGTGAAATAAATTGACCCCTCTTGACATAGTATGGTCCTTAGAGCTTCACGTTCACGTTAAACTGTATTAGTTTAGTTCTGGCTCGTCCTTCAAGCTTGTAGACATTTAGCCGAACGTCCTCTAAAATAATATTGGGCCCTCTGAAAATAGGTGAAAGTGTTTTTGACACACCTTTTTCTCTCTGCTTGTTGCGTAGTAATACCCGGTCACCAACTGCAAAAGTCTTTTTACTTCGAGTGAGGTTAAATTGTTGAGCCTAAGCAGCTCGAGCGTTTGTAATTCTAATCTTGCCATTTCCCTGGCATCCCTGCCCGTTGGTGGTAATCAATTGTTATTTCTTCTTTTAAATGGGGAAGGTCGATGTCGATGGGTAAAGTAGCCTCTCGTCCATAGAGAGCGTAGTAGGGTGTTTGGTCTGTTGTTGAGCGTACCGAGGTATTTAGTGCAAATGCTAGAGCTTTTAATGATTCGTCCCAATGCCTTGAGTTCTGTGGAATATAGCACCGCATCATTTTAGTGATCACATCGTGAGTGGCTTCTACAGCGCAGTTGAACCGTGCCATAAACGGGCTAGACGTGATGTGTGTCATGCCGAGCAATTGATTTAATTCTACTACCGTATTGTTTATTAATGACCGGCCATTGTCTGTCTTAATAATTTTGGGTACGCCATAGTTATACACTATTTCGTCCATTATGAATTTGGTGGTCGTTTTGGCGTTACAGTCTGGTACTGCCTTTAACATAAGGAATTTAGTTACACTGTCAACGGCCGTAAGAATATATTGATTTTGGTTTAATGAGGTAGAAAAAGGCCTAGCAAAGTCAATTTAGATGCGCTTAAAAGCGTCCACGGGTATTTCGATATACTGGAATAGTCTAGCTGGTTTGTTTCTTGGAACTTAAGATTTTTGACATGGCTTACAAGTCTTCACATGGTTAAATACATCGGTTCTTAGTTTTGGCCAAAATGCACGTTGTCAAATTTTGTGTAGAGTTTAACGAACACCTAAGTGGCCTCCTCCGATTTCCGCAGTGTGCAGTTCATATAGTATGTGTCCTCTCAGAGCCTCTGGGATTACCGTCAAAACCGTTGGTCCAAACGGGTTTGTATTCTTGTAATACAGTATACCGTTAATCAGTAAATAATTTTTCAAATTAGAATTTTGGTTTGTCTCAAGTCTAAGCATGATAGAAGTTAATTTTGGGTTCTAAAGTCGTTGAGCTCTGAACTGTGGGTCGTTGGCTGAGGTGGTAATTGTCCAGATGGAAGATCTATATCGGTTGTGCTTGTATTGTATTGTATTTGAAGGAGATCCAGTAACATGAAGCTACTGGAATGCCGCTCAGGCCACTGATAGGCCTATTGCAGAACGATCCTTTTTTACAATGAACATGTCTTTATTTATGAAAGTTGCTATGTTTACTCGTTATAAAGTATGCGTGAGCAAGAACGAGAAACTTTCGCACTAAACTTTCAATTTAATCTCTAAGCGTATACCTATTAAGTAACTATGATTATGCCTATGAGTTGCTCAGAATTGACGATTAAATCAGACAATAGTACTGGTATTTATCAACGGCAGAAGTCGTTGGTGGAATACAAATTCCCGAAATACCAGCACATAGTCTATCCTGCATGTAATTAGGCGAAGCTAATCGAAACTATTCACAAAAATACGAGAGATATTCTAGCGATTGCCGGTAGTGCTATTGGCTAGGGTCAACGTGCCCGAAAATACGTTGTGACAACTCCTAACTAGCTTCAGTAGAGCAGCAATGTGACAAGCACTGCCTTTCCACTAAAGCTACATATCTTCCAGCTTGTTAGTTCTGCGGTATGCAGAACAGCTTTAATATGTAGATATACGCTATCTCAAATATCCAAAGTTGTCCAAGGTGAAGATAGAAGAAAATCGACAACTAAATTCCGACACGCTAAACCCGCAACCACTAGGTGTTTCGTGAACTGAGGAATTCAAGCCAAAAAAATTCAAAATGGAAATAAAAGGCCTTCTGATAGTACTCAGGACAGAGAGAAGTACACGTCTACTCTTGTCAAGTTCAGAACGAAGATGTCGGTTGTGCTTGCTCTTTATAGCAAGTCTGGGAGAAAATTCAACTTTACGGCTAAGTGTTTTAAATTTATGATATAGAATTCGCCTAAAATCATGGCTTGACCAAAAAGTTTAGGGCTCATTGGAATTTTCTTTGACGTTAACAGGGAGGGTAATGTGGAGTTATCTGTTTCAATAGTTATAGGAATGCCTTTTAAAAACTGCAATAATCGCCGTTAATTCCAACAAATACTCTCCTTCTCCAGGATACGTTTTTGGTGATTTTTCATAGCAGGTGTAAGGGCCTTGCTTATACAAGCAACGATTTTTTCCATCGGCTTGCCGTTGACAATGTGGGTTTAAAAAAGTGTAGCACCCAGGCCTCGGGTCGAAGCATCGGTACGTAAGGTTGTTGGTAGTGTAGGGTCATAATAGGCTTGTATAGAAGCGGTGGTTGAGGCTAGTTTTAGCTGATCAAAAGCTTCTTGACACTCCCGTGTCCATTGCCAGGGAACACTTTTGCATAGACGATTGTATTGTTGTATTGTATTTGAAGGGATCTTGCATAGTATAATACTATGCAAAATGCCGCTCAGGCCACTAATAGGCCCATTGCAGACTACCCTTATACTATAGCTTTAATTTAGGCATTACGCAAAACGACCTGTTTCCATAGAATAGGACAACAAGTCTCTTGGTGTAGCCAGTTGTAGTTGATCAGTTGTCAAGATGCATGCACCTAGATAAATATTCCTGACCATGATATATCTCGGATACTCAGCTAGAAAGTGACGTGCTGTTTCCTGCTCTAGTCCACAATTTGAACACAGAGGTGAATTGGCTAGTCTCATCCTGTGCATGTGTGCCTGGAATCTTCCATGACCAGTGAGTATTTCCACCAGCCATTTTAAGTGCTTGCGCGAGAATCTTTTGAGCGAGTGATTTTCATACCAAGGTTTGTCAATCCATCGCTTTGACTGCGCGCAGGTAGATGTTTTATTCCACCTCTCTGTGTGTGCTTTTCTTCCTTTAGAGCAGATAGCTATGTTAACCACAGATGTTGCAAAAGGAATAGAATGCATTGCCTCCTGTGCGGGAGCAATGTTCTCATACGATGCTTTGGCAAGGCGATCTGCCTCTTCATTGCCTCGGTAGCCAGTGTGACTTGGAATCCATGACAGTCTAACTACGTTGCATGTGGCCAGACGGTTCAAACTTTCGTGACACGCAAGCACTAGCGTAGACACGGTGGTATCTTTTACTAGCGCATTTAGTAAACTTAGACTGTTGCTAAAGATGTGTATTGTTTGACCTTCACAGCCCATCCCCAACAGCCAATTTGCCGTGTGTAGGATTGCAAAGATCTCACACTGAAATACAGTAGCGTACTTGCCTAGGTAGATGGATTCTGAATGCAGTGTTTCTCGGGTGTTGGATTGACATAGCTCAATGAGGACACCGCTTCCTGAGAGAGGCCTATTTCTGGATCCGTCTGTGAAGCAAACATACCCATGTGCTAGCTCCGATAGATCACTGTCCCAGGCATTTCTGGGTTGATTTTCTACTAGGTAGTAGATACTATCCTTTGGAGTAAGGATGCTGCAGTCAGTGCCCATTTGGAGGATGGGTTCATTGTTAACCCATTCATCCTAAAGGCGTGTGTGACTACGATGGTCAAGTACTTGTGGGTTGCCATGCCACAGACCCCTAGCTCTCAATCTATGCATCGTACGAACTGCTATTCCAGTTAGATGTATATCCAAAGGAGTCAGTCTGACCAAGCATTTGATTGCGGACGTGGGTGTGGTCTGCATTGCCCCTGTTATCAAAAGACAAGCGTGTCTTTGAACTTTTGTGAGAACTTCAACAGTTTTTTGAGTACGAATAGCGGGATGCCAAACAGCAACTGCGTAGTCTAGGACTGGACGAACCATTGCTGTGTACATCCAACTTACGACTCTAGGCTGGAGTCCCTATGATTTTCCAACCATCCGCTTGCATCTTGCAAGGGTGGTCGATGCTTTTTTCCCAATAGATTCACAATGTGGAATCCATGTGAACCTCTTATCCAGGATCACACCAAGGTATTTAACCGTGTCTGATTTGGGTAAGAGGATACCCTAGACGATGGTTTAACGGTTTGGCAATTGCTGCCAAATTCGGAATAAAAGTAAGGTAGAAATTTATACTCCCTATGAACGATTGAAGTAATTTGACTCTTGTTGGTGGTTTTATTTTTCTAATGGCGTCGACTAGCTCTACACGTGGTCTTTTACCATTTTCGTCGATGAGGAATCTTAGGATTTCTATCTCGCCGTAACCAAGTCGACACTTTGAGGGCTTGAGCCTCATATTGCTGTCGATCATTTTCTAAAATACTTCTTCTAAATAGCTAATGTTTTCGTCTACGGTCTCTGTTGGCGCTATGACGTCATCAAGGTAATGTAGCACCTTATTGTATTGCAAATCTCCTAGTATATTAATCATCATTCTACTATAAAATAAAGGAGCTCCCTGCAGACCGAAACTGAGTTTGTTACATCTGTACACGCCGTGGCGTGTCGAAAAAGTTGTATATGGTATACGTTTTTCGTCAAGTAAAATCTGGTTGTACCTGGCTTGCATGTCTAATGCTGAGAAGACTTTTTTTCCCATAAATCTATGGATTATGTCTTGAGTTAGTGGTAAAGGGAAATTTTGTTTCTTTGTCTGAGAATTCAGTTTTCGATAGTTACAGACCAGCCTGTCCTGGCGTTTGTTTAGGTCTGGACTTTTCTTTTTGACCAAAAATGATGGTAAACACCATTCGCTGTTGGATTCCCTAATTGTTTTGTCTACTTGTTGTTCTTTTACTTGTCTGGCTATCTCCACGTGTTGACTTTCTGATTGTGGGTGGGGTCTGAGCTAAAATGGTGTGTGGTTAGTTAAATCAATCTTATATCTTTCGTGTGGAAATGCTACAAGTGGGGTTTTGCTAAACTTAAAAGCTTTTTGAAATTTCTTGACTGATTCTCGGTATTTCAGTAGGATTTCGGGACTAAATTTTGATTCAAACGCTACCTTGTCTACTTGTCGTTCCAACTCTTATCCTTCGTACGTAGAGATAGTTGGTTGTGTTACCGTAATACTATTGATTACTCGAACCTGTGTTTTTTCATAATTTGTTAATTGGGCGGTGGCAATTACAGCTCTGGCTGGGATTATTATCGTTTTCTCGGTGAGGTTTATGGCATGGATGAATTATGTTTCGTGCGACATAATGAAATCGGGTTTAATTAGCTCTTTAAATTTTTTGTAGCTTGTAGGCCTTTAAATGTTAAATTCTTTACTTTTTGTTTGTTTTGCATGCAATAAATTGGGATGTCTAGCGCTTGGTAGGGTTCTACAGTTATCTTGTCGGTAGCATGGATTCTAAGTGTTGCGGTTGTCTGTTTCCTGCTTTAGGTTTGCAGGGCTCTGCCATTTGTTCGAGTAGTTTGCGCTTCAGTCTCATGAGTAAATTGTTGCAATGGGTTGGCTTGATCAGTGCTTTACATTGATTTGTGACCTTTTGTCGTTTTTTGGTTCCAGGTGTTAGGGCTCGAGTTCCCTTTGTACCGTGGTGTTTGTTGTAGACTATGGACTGGGTACGTCGTTCGTGTTGTGCATACCTGTTGCCCGTCGACTGGCAAATGCTGTAAAGCGGACGGCTTTCCCTTCCTAGAAGTCATTTTGGTAGTCCCGAAAAATTTTGACGACATTGTCATGTTCTTGTTATCTATAATAACCTCATATCTTGACATAAAGTCTTCGCTGAGTAAAATTTGGTGGTCTGCGTTGGGTACAACTATATATTTATGTGGGAATCTATGATTGTTAATGTCTAAAGTAATAGTAGTTTCCCCTAAGTTTTTAATTCTGTTTCCGCCAAAACAAAGTTGCGATTGTTTTGGTTTTGCCTTGCATTGGGATGTATGTATCCTGGTATAAAATGTCTGCCTAAGTAATTTGGATTGTTTCGAAAACGGTTTCCTGTTTGGTTTTGCTTGATGCTAAAAGTTGGATTTCCCTGTTGGTTTGGAAGTTGCATTCTCTAGGACTTGTTTTTATTAAAGCTCTGATTTTGCCATTGGGTTGGAATGTGATTTTGCTGTTGGAATCTTTGCTGTTGAAGGTTTTGTTGTTGAGTGTTTTGAGTTGGGCAACGTCGTGCTTCGTGGCCTAGTTTGTTGCAAATGTTGCAACGTACGTTGCGCTAATTGATTGGCTGACGTGTTCCCTGTGCATTCCAAGTTGACAGTTGGCTAGATGCAATGGACTTTGGGACTGGGTAGGGTTGATGACGTGTTTGTTGGTGAGCTGCCAACTCCTCTACTTTTGCCGTGAGCATAGCAATTTTCTAAAGTAACACGTCATCGCTAGCCGATGCTATCATGGCATGAATTTTCTCCTGTTTAATAAGTGGCCCTGAGACAACCTTGTTATCATATGTTTTGAGCATTTTTTGCAGTTTTCCTATGGTTGTGGGCTTGGTTTGGGTCCTAATATAGTCCTTTACCTTATGGCGGAGATTTTGGGAAATATGCTCAAATAAAATGTCGTCGTTTAATTTTCTACCTGTTGCATTGGCCAGAAATCGATAAATAAATGCCGTAGCTGGCTCGTTTAAATTTTGTTCTTGAGCTAAAATTTCAGCGTGATCGTATGTCGTATCGGCAAAACTGGGACAATCGGTTTTGATTTGTGAAAAAATGGCCGGGAATTCGGTATCGTCGTCGATCATAATATTGTTATTTGCTTTCATCCAATTTTGGATTAAATCAGTCTTGACCTAATGCTGTAGATGTTTCTTAGCTATTTGTTTACCGAGCCTATGCAGTGTTGCCCAATTTGTGAAATCAGTAATGAATTCTTCCAATGCTTTGGTGTATATTGCTATATGCTCCTAGGTTGGGTCAGGCAATGCCGGGGCTTTGAGGGTGGACATGATTTTGTCTGTTTCGACGCAATATTCGTCGCCAAAAATTCGAAAATAGCCTTTTCCATAATTATATTGTAATTGTTTGTATAATTCTTTGTTCTCCTTTCGTATTTTAGCTTTCTTTAAATCGTCCTCTGATAGTTTTCGTTCGGGTTCTTTCGTTTTGACCTTGCCTACTATGGGTGCTTCGTTTACGTTTCTTCAAACTTTCAGGTTCTAACTCAACTAACTGTTCTGACTTGTCTGTATTGACTGCTAATGCTTCATCTAATGGATGCCTGGAGTTTAGTATAAGATTTTTACTTACAGTTTTGTCTGTGTTTTGAATTCGTTGAGTAAGGTTAGCCAGCAGGTCAGGATGGGTTGAGTTGAAAGACAGGCTCTAAAGTTGATTAGCAAGGTCCAGTTCCTTTTGCAGTGATATGTTCAGATATTCGACTTGTGGTGGCTGTCTCTCCGGTGATGACTCCTTCGATTCAGAGTGACAACCTCTGGGTGGTAGCTGGACCTCGTTAAAATCCTGTCGGTAAATCGACGGTTCCTCAATTTCTTGAGATGATGGTTCGGTTGACGTAAGCGTAGAATTCGCTGCAGTTTGGAAGCTGTCACTATGGTCGTGTTGATTGTCTTCCAATTTGTGAATATCTTCCTTTAATTTTGCTTCGAACCGTTTGTGTTGTAATGGAGATAAAATGGGCTGTACGGGTGTTTTAGCTGGTGGGTAGTCTGAATACCAGTATTCTATTCGGTACTTGTCTTGCTGCCAGTATTCTTCCGCAATATATTTGTTAAATTGAAAACATTCTAGCCGTAGGGTCTGTGGGTCGATGCAGGAGTAGACTTTTATTCTCTCGCCTGGTTTTGTTGTCTTTTGTTTGCACCATACGTCTATATGGGCGTTGTCCGCGTTTGGTGTTTTCTGAAAACTCGATATGTCTGTTGCTGGAAATGCTTGTCTAAATTTGGCCCGTGTGTAGTCTTTTGTTGTTGCTGGTTGTCGGTCGTTACTTGGGTATCTAACCGTGAAACATCTACCGTCGTAATTTGAATACACGTTGCCCCTGTATTGTTTGTTGTCTGTAGTTGTCACTGGTTTTTTAACTTTACTTTCCGTTTGAGTTTTTTTAACTGTTTTAGTGTTTTGTGAGTCTGTATCCTTGCCCGATTTGAGTTGTTTGCTTTGTTCTTTAGATTTCCCAAAAATCTTTATTATTCCGCGTAATGTTTGCGTTTAACTGTTTTGGGTTGTGGTTCTAGGCCAGTCTAGGAGCCTAAAATCCTTGAGAGTAGACAGACGATCTATCTTCGTCAAATGTTTATTACCAATAAGTCAACCTTTATAGGGCTGGTTACCAATTTTATTAATTCGACAGGTAGATGCAAACAGTAACAATACGATTAATATTAAAATGTTTGATCTGTTTAGCAAGAGAATTTACTTAATACTTTTATTACCTTGTCCAAAAAGAATTAAATAGGTAAGTTTGAGATTTCTAAAGATTTCAGACTGAACTTTCAACAATTCTGACAATCTTTCTAGCACTGTAAACTCAAATGATTGATGACCGAGCTTGGCTTAGTTGGTTTTTTGGGGCTGGTTGCCTGTAACAGCTAAGTTAGAGACCGCACCTATCACCAGTGTTAAATACGGTTATGGTTTACGTATGGGTGTATGGTTAATGATTGTGAGTCTGTAGTTACGTATAACCGTAGCTTAATCGTATGGTTGGTTTAATGGTACTGTACTTTATTATATAGATAGGTTGGTTGGTACTCGCTAGTAGTGAGAGGCACAGTAGTTAGAAGTTAGGCTTCTATGGTTAGACTCTCTGATTAGACTGCCGAGTGTCTCCGTGTACAACACGAAGCACAGCTCGGTTACTCGTTACATGTTTATATGTTTACACTACACACATCCTTATACATCATTACTCATACGTACTAATTATGACGCTTATACAAATGCCGTCATAACAGTAGATAGTGCATTTTGTTTTTGACTAAAAACGGAGGTGGGTCATTTTGGTTTTTCGCAGAAAATATTATTATATATAATTATGTCAGGTAGTAATTAAGGTAGTTTGGATTTCTAAACATAAAATTTTTATTTATAGTTTTTTCCTATAACCTAAACAACTAATTTCAATGTCCACTCATGCAACTCTTAACAACACGTGATGAATGTACAGTACGTATACACGGACAATTACATCAAATGACACGTATGTCTTAGCAGATGATGCATTATAATTACGTACAATCCTGCTTTGTTAAATATTAAGAAACGATATTGAGATGAAAGTTGTTGTTATAGATTTAAGAGCCTAGGTAGATGTTAATACATATTTCTACTTGAATTTAAAAGAACATTGAACTTTGCTACATACAAATATTTTATGTTTATTTTAATTATGCTTACCGTAGTTACTATTAAAATAAAACGGCAATATTGTTTTCTAACATCAAGAGGTAATGTTCTGTTATAACTTTCAGGGTTTTCTGAATTATATTATCATTACATATATTAATTATACTATTTATTGTAGTAGATAATAATTATTTACATTTACGCTCCTTCAAGTATCAATTGCTCATGCATCACTGGAAACAAAGTAAAACAAGAAAAATGTAATTAGTTTAAATTAAGACTGTGTAGTGTATAAAGTAAAGTGTCAGCAGAGGTTTTGTCATATTTTGGTCGTACTATATATATTGGTAGACTTTAAAAATTATCCTATGTGTCTATGATTACAAATTTGAGTGTGACGTTATTATTTAGAATGCCTAAATATCACACTGCTCTCCAGACAAACCAATTCAAGATTTTTTTTTACTTTAGCTTAAGGAAATATACTTTGTTTCCGTTTTCCTACACTTACAACCACAATCGAAATAATTACCACATTACCACAAACGCTCAACACACTAACATAATTATTGGAACGTTTTTTTATTTTTAGAAAATTATTAGCACATACTAACTTTACTGACACTTCTTCTCAATTAGAAGTGAATGTTTAAGCTTTAAAAACTAGCGAACAAAATTATTAATTAGTATAACATAGTAATTACCTTATTCCATTTTGCCAAAAATCAGAGAAATAAATAATGAATTAAGTATTTAAGTTAAAACATTCAATTTAAAACAGCCCCTTTGTTTAACTTTTAGCACTTTTATTTCGATATAATGAATACTTTATTTGCAAATTTGAACGGTGTGTTGTGTATTTAATTACAAGTATGTACAAAACCAGTACAATAAATGACGTTTATATACTGTTTGCTGCCCTCTTGGTATTTGCAATTCCTTTGTTTGGGTTAAGATCAGGATCGAATAGAGCACCAGATCCTCCACATAACTTAAGAAGCGTAAATTTTCATCTTCAACAGTCACTAGACAACAAAGAGTGGTACTTAGGATGCAGTCTATCAGAAGAGCAGAAACAAAGTGTAGATTTTGATTTTGCACTCAAGTCAATACAAGTTGAGTCATGTGAAAATCCATACAGCTGCAAAAGTAGGCAAAAGAAAACGGACCAGGCGATGGAGGTGCAATTTGTTTTACAATTTTTAAAATTAATTCGATAATTTGTATTTAAATAATTTAAGTAACGCTTTCGCTGCTTTGATTACCTAGCTCTTTGTATGAATCTAATTTCTACACTAACAACAATGTGCAACATTTCTCATGTCAAAATTATCTTGTAAATTATGACACATATAAACAAAAATTTAATTTTGTATTCACTTGTTAACAACATTTCTATTAGAACCAGGGACGGACTGGCCATAAGGAATTTGCGGAAATTCCGCATGGGCCCCCTGCCCGGTGGGCCCCCCTGGCCCCTGGACGGGAAATTTAAAAAAAAACATATTATGTATACAACTAACTGAGTTTGTTAACAAAAATTATTAAGGTCGCATATGCCATACGCGGTATATAATTAACAGAACCAGTTTATGTTATTTCTTATTAATTTGGTATCATACCATTTTACTGCAATAGTTCTCAATGATTTAAAAGGTACCGGGATTAGTCGTCTGCTCATTACTGGGCCCCACATTAATGGGTACGTCATTTTATGGCCCCGAGAATTCTGGGCCCCGAATTGTGATTGACTCTGCCGTTACTGGACCCCACATTATAAGATACCTTAGTACTTGGCCCCAAGAATTCTGGGCCCGAGCTATAATTGACCCCGCCGTTACTGGGCCCCATGATTTTTGTATTAGTCCCCGTCAATAAATAATATAAACAAAAATCAAATATTTAATTTTTGCTGTCAATCAGCTTTTGTCAATTTATTAAAGGCAATAATTGCAGTTTAAAAATGATGTTTTAAAAAATTGAAAAAAACGACCAAAGTATGTACGTTTGACAGGTATTATTGCACGTCTAACAACCTTGCGTGAGTAAAACGTTAATTTTTCGTCACTAATGGAAGCAATTATCGTCAATAACTGGATCAAGCACCAGTTTTGTTTGAAT
Organism: Dicyrtomina minuta; assembly: GCA_949802685.1. Taxonomy (NCBI): domain Eukaryota; kingdom Metazoa; phylum Arthropoda; class Collembola; order Symphypleona; family Dicyrtomidae; genus Dicyrtomina; species Dicyrtomina minuta. The sequence goes on along the minus strand of OX461810.1, from coordinate 83,980,040 downwards.
TATTTTTTTAGCCGTCCGCGTATTACGTACATGTTGTTGGTAGTTCGATGACAATATGTGAAGGTCCTTGTGTTGTACATGGTTCGTTCTTAGTCGTTTTGTTGCGGTAACGATGAGCCTATCACTTGCCGACGACTTTCATCAGGCCAACTAGCCCTCGTTTACGTGAAATTGCAGAATTTAAATCAAATACTTCGTTATTTGGTACCCTAAGTCTCATTGAAAAACAAATTAATCTTATTGATATTTCTTCTGTCGGCCAGTAATATAAATTATAGATAGTAGTGTATACTATTTACTTATCAAATTTAATATTTTAGTATTTAATGTACCTCATACAAAGGCACAATGCAAAATTCGGGCCCTAACACAAATTAAAATAAATATTAGGTCCCAGTAACGGCGTGCCCGATTACTTCTCAGGGCCAAGTGATGAGGACCCACTAATGGGAGGCTCCGAAATGAAGTGACGACTATCAACCTAGCCGATGTAAACGTATAGTTTTTAGCTTTTTACTTATACCAACTCAGCCAGAGTATGTTATTCATTGCATCTTTATGTTCAATTATTTATTTAAAAAAATTTTTTAAACTGAACACAATGCGCTTACATAGAAAAACATGGTTCGGTTTTGTGCCAGAATAAAAGTCAAATTACCCTTCCACAAGCTTTAGACCGTTTACCGTTTAACGAAAAAGATAATTCTAGCAAATGAATAAATTAATTTTCCACCATTTTTTGCCTACAGCTTAAAAACATAAGTACATTCATAACGTGAGTCAGAAAGTTTCTGCATAACAAATATTTTTGTTATAATCGAAGAATTTAAAAATTAAGTAAAATCCGAGATTTAACTGGAATGACTGAATGCTGATATATAATGAAAACAAGGGAATTCTAATAAAAATCCGTCATTGGATGTTTGCTTCTAGAAAGATTTTTTCAATTGAAATACAATAACATGGCTATAATCACACTGCGTGAAATAAACGCTCAAAAAATATTAAAATAAAAACAGTACGTTATTTACAGTACAGCATGTTTACACACGTAACAGAATTATTCCGTTTCGCTTTGATTGGAATTTAAGACAGAACGAAACAGAATCACAATTTGGTTTTCCGTTTGGTTTGTAGAAACGGACTAGCTATAAGTAATTGCAGCAAATTCCCAATGGGTCCCCCAACCAGTGGGCCCCCTTGCTCGGAAAAACAATAAAAACTAAAATATTAGGATTTTTAATAGAATACATTAATAAATGCTTTTGCTTTTTAACATTAATATCAAAGTAACAAACTTGGCTTGTTTCCTTTGTCCTTGGTCAGTCCTTGCTGTACCGTATATAAGGATCATTACAGAGTTTACGGTTCTGTTGTCTAGAGCTTTCCATTTGTTGTAGTTGCCTATAGAACGGAATCATAAATGTGGCGACTGTGTGTCTAGGGACAGGGATTGGTGAAAGAGTAATACGACAATGACTTAACTATTAAGGGATCATGCATAGCATTATGTCACGATTGGGCTGATGGGTCTGCAAGAATAATAACGATATCATTTGATAAAAATGGAATTTGACCCAATGGCTTTCGCTAATGACAGGGGACTAAAGGGCAAGGTTTTCAAAATTTGAGTATTTTGATAACATCACTGATGGACGTCCCCTTGTACAGTCGTTTGTCGTGTTTTAGTACCATCCCTGCTTTTGAAAGCATTAACTGCGCATGTGCTAAATTAAACTTCTACTTTAACACTACTTTAACACTTCTACCAGAACACGCAGAAAATTTGAAAACGTTAAACAGACGATATTGTTTAACTTTATACTTTGCGTCTACACATAATTGGAAGGGGGGCAAAAAGTCCGACGGGGGCAAAAAGTCCGGAAGGGGGCAAAAAGTCCGGAGGGGGCAAAAAGTCCGCCAAAAGAGGGCATAAAGTCCGGAGGGATCAAAAAGTCCGCGGGGGGCAAAAAGTCCGGTAAAGGTGGGCAAAAAGTCCGAAGGGAGCAAAACAGGCCCCAGGCCCCGTAATTGGAAAAAAACCTACATATTTATGTTTCCTTATTTTGGAAGTTTAGCCCCCTCCGGACTTTTTGCCCTCTTTTGGCGGACTTTTTGCCCCCTCCGGACTTTTTACCCTCTTTTGGCGGACTTTTTGCCCCCTCCGGACTTTTTGCCCCCTTCCGGACTTTTTGCCCCCGTCGGACTTTTTGCCCCCCTTCCCATTACGTGTCTTTTGCTGAAAAGGGTATTAAAGGAATAAAAGTTGAAAAATCCCAATAAATTAAGTCTTCAAAATTTTGCAATCTGTTTTGTCTTACAAGTGATTTATTGTGTTAAGCATTGCTATTTAAAGTTGCATTAAAACATTTTAATTACTTGATTTTACGCAGTTATATAATAGGCAAGCTTAATTCACCTACGTCAATAAATTGGTAGTACAGTTCACCTAATTTACACGATTAGACAACGAAATAATTATTCATATTTCTGTTTCAAGTAATAAAAGGATTAAAAGTATAAATAAGTATAAAGTTAATCACAAACAAGTTTACTTGCATTGCTCTATTGGAAATTTGATTAAATATCATTAAAATTTATAAGGACAATTAACTTGGTAATTGTCATTACGAAACGTAATTAGCATGGATGCTTCAAACAGAAGCGGTGCAGCAAAGCGAAGACGAAGTGATCAACAAAAACTTTTAAAGGCAGCAAGTGAAAGTAAGAAATTGACTACATTCTTTCCAGTAGTGGAACGACCAGAAAATCGAGAAATTTTATCTACTCTGGAGGAGGAAGAACACGGGGAAAATATACACGTAAGGGGAGCAGTGTAAAGTAGCGTTAAGTATAACGTATGTTTTGCACATAAACGTATCTCGCTTAAAATTTATATTCGTACTATTTTATGTTAGTTTATTGTCAAAAATTGTAACCCAAAAAATTCCTAATTTAAAATTTTGCTTTACAATGAAGCTAAATACCAGTAGTGTCAAGTATTTTCTGTACTAGTACAGATTTACTATACACTTATGTCGTAGTTATTAAAACAGCATTAACTGTCCATTAAGTTTACAAGTAAAACAATGTACACTGATAAACAGGGGAATGAATTCTTAGACGAAGAGGAGACGTTAGTTGGAGAACCAGAACAACAATGCAGTGTCGCAGTCGAAGGTTCAGTACCACCAGTATATACAGATACAAATATTGACGTTGAGCAAGATACAGCTGAGGAACCCTCTGGCAGTATGGATTATATAGATGCATCATCACATGTAATTTATTTTTATTTAACAATTAACGAAGTGGGCTACATGTATTTGAAATCTCTGAATTCTTTAAAAATGTATACGAAATAGTAGTTTATTACAAGTTATATACCACATTAATATAAATCGATGAGACTTGTAAGGCACTAACTCCAGTTGATTGAACTTTGAATTGGAAAACTAGAACACACTTCTAATAGTAGTTTTTCCTAAATGTTTGTAAATGCGAGGTTTTGAGGTTAAAGGGTAACGTGCTAAACCATTTGTTTGTAGATAATATGCATTTTTCTGTGTGTTACAAATTTCTTGAATTTAAGTATATTTAAAAGTTGGTGTGTGCAAGGTATTTTGTCTGGTGACGGGGCGATTTATCGGTTGTATACTCGACTAATTGCTATTTGCCAGGTACATACTCTGAAACTAAAAAATCTTAGTGGGGGGGGGTTACTCTACTTATGTTAAATTTGACTTGACTATGACTATTGCTAGTCAATTGTAGTCAATTCGTCAACAGCAATGCGCCCTGCCCAAGCACATATATAAATCTCACATTCAAGGATGGCAGCAACTGCCCTGTGAATTATGGAACGTTCAAGTAATACGTAACGCAGTCGGAGTTGGTTAGTGGGTAGCCTTTGCGTTACGAAATCGTTACGCTGGGTAGTTGGTACTTCGCCACTTTGTTACGCAACGCTTTACACTAGATAAAACAGAATAATTTACATTTTTAAATTTCTAAAATCTGAAAATTATTTTTGTTACCATTCTGAAGAATCTTAAAAAGTTTTGCAAAACAGCATATTATTTTTGTTTTGCCTTTGAAAGAAATTGATTGAATCGGTTTATATTAGTGAAGAATATCGCTAGTGGAACTCCAACTGCACTTTGTAGCACGTTTTTCTATCTTGTTATCCCTGTTGAGGGAGGGGGGAGGGAGTAATGGGAATCCTAAAATTCATTACTTGAGTATGATTATTCGTGGCCTTAAATAACCGACATAAAAATTGTACACATTTTTCATCGCCAAAGTCGAGGTCGGTTTTCTGGCAACGGAACCTCGGCAAGTGGTAAACCTAGATTTTAAAATCACCCATTTCGAAAATTCAGGCTACTTTTTAATAGTACAGTCCTAAATTAACTCGATTGCATTTTGCGTCGTTTAGTCTTGTCACATTGCCCTCCGAATTTCAAAAAGTTTAATATTTTGCCACCCTAGTACTTCTACAGTTTTCATCCAATTTTGATAATATTTGTTTTTTTAGGCCGTTTTCTAAAAAGAAATTTTAAAGTTTTGACAAATTCGAAAATGTTTTGCAAAAAAAGTTAAAATCGACGTTTGAGAACTAGTCTTCAAATGTATACATGTTTTCGATTTTTTCAACACAAAAAAATTAAAAAAGTTTTTCGAAATTCTGAAATTAATTTTAAGAAAACAGCCTAAGGATCAGAAAAAAACTTTCATCAAAATCGGATGAGAACTCAAGAACTGTAGAAGTAATAGCGTGACAAAATGTTAAAATTTAAATTTTGGCGGGGTCCGGTGACCAAGCGACGCGAACTGCAGTCGAGTTACTTAAGGCCTGTGATATCCAAAAGCATCCTAATTTTTTAAAATGGGCGATTTTGGATTCTGGGCCTACCACTTGGCCTGGTTTTCTTGTGAGATTGATTCTCATATACGATATTTATTTAGTTTCAATGTGAAATTACACAACAAAAATTTCCTATAGTTTGAATTTAAAAAGCTACTGCAGTACATGTTGTTTTTTTTTTCTAGTAGCACATTCATAATATTTTTCGTATTTGTTCCATAAAGCAATGTATTGCATTTTTTTTCAATAATTAGTAATTTTGAATTACTTCTAAAAGTTTTAGATTAGCGTTACGAAATGGTGGTATTGGTTGTCAGCCAAGGCGTTACGTTTGGGTTACGAAGGGTAGTTGGTAGGTAAAAAATCGGCATTTTTGCGTTACGTATTACTTGAACGTTCCCTAAGTGAAAGTCTTTTTATTTTAAACACTAAAAGGTCCACATGTTTAAGATTACGCACCTCGAAAATGCACTATTTACATTATAAGAAAGTTTAATGAAAGCGAATTATATCATTCGGTATTTATATCTGGTGATGCGGTTTATTATTGGCATTATTACATATTTTGTACTCCTACTACCATTTTCTGACTGACGGTTGTGCATATCGAGGGTAAAGTATCAAATTGGTTTTCTTCCACAGGACACACTGACTTCAGCGATGATATAATTTTTGGGCGATCCCAAGCTTTTTAATGACAAAAAGAGTTGTTTCGCAGTCTTGTCGTTTTCTATCAAAACTAGCTGTACCTTTCGCAGTTTTCATTTTATACTATTTGTGTGGTATACTTAACAAAAATACCTACTCATACAACAACAAACTACGAGAGTGCCAAATGCTCGGTATTCACAAAATAGGTGCAAAAATTATTTTCTGCGGCTTGAATAAAGTTCAAAAAGCTTTACCTATTAATATCGTAATAGTATCAAATCTTGTTTTCTGTAAAATTGAATAAAATGGTAAGAGTGAGACAGAGCATTCGATATTGTCTGTGAAAAATTGAAATGACCTATATTTATTTTTAGCTATAAGAGAATTTACTATGTCCAAAAATACTAAAAAATATCGTAAAATTAAAGGAATTAAATATTAAAATATTATTGCACTTTTCAAACATATGAAAATAGAACATTTTGAGTTTTGATACAAAATGCAATCTGAGGCAAATCATTATTTTGGTTTAAACTGGATCACTGTCAAATTAAAATTTTCATGTAATGATGATCAATAGGGTTAATTTGCATATGATCTTACGATGAAATGGTCACAAAGAGCTCGACAAAGAGATCGACACGAAACCACCCAATCAATTTGTTTTTAAAAAAACATGTATTGTCTGGAAACACAAAGTCTCGAGATAGTGGAAAACGTTTTCCCTTCGATTATTACTCCCCACCCATTGCATCCAAATTGCACTTGGTAGGTTCAGCCCACGAATGGTAAAAAGGACCACCTTTCCAACTATCTTGACTTTGTATCCAGACAATGCATAAAGCAAAGTAGCGTAACTCATATTGTAGAATATTTGTTTAGATTTACTACCATAATTTTTGAAGACATTAAACTAAAATGGTAACTAAATATACGTTTTTAAATGTGTCTGCATGATTCATTTTTCAAAGGGTTTTGATAGAATTTTAAGTTATTTAATCCTAACAATACTCCTAGAAGTGATAGAATTTTAAAAATTCAGAATTTTTTGTTCATAAAACAGTTAATTTAAAAGCGCTTAACGACAATTTTTGGCATTAAATAAACCTAAAAAATTTTTTAAAGGTGGTATTGTAAAAATTAGAAAAGTTTTTGAAATTGTAATGAAAATTACAAATGACAACATAGGTTTTAAAAAAAGCTTTAAAAAATCGATTTCTCTGTAAACCTGTACAGTCGAATCTCTGAATACCAGCCTGTCCAACACCGGCCAGCTCGATTTACCGGCCAACTTAAAAATCCCTGTCAAAATGCCAATGCTTGTAATGCTAAAATACGCCTATGAACCGGTTCTGGATATAATGGGAAGCTCGATAAACCGGCCAAAAAAACAAGGGCCCAGAGTTTTTTCACAATGTGTATTTACACCTTTGTACCGACCATTTAATTATTGTAAGAAGAAAAGAAAACTATATTGAATATAACAAACTTAAAAACTGACCTCCAGCCAGGGAAGCCCAACTGACTCAGTATACGTTAAAAAATTTATTAAATATTAAAATTATCTTCCTAAGTATAAACTATAGGTAATATTTAATTTTCCTGTTCAGGTTTTAGAATTTTGTTTCAAGTAATTGAAGATAGGAAGGCATTAAATTCCATTTTATATTTATTAGAACAATATCTTGTATATGTATAATGGCCGAACTTGAAACCGGTCAAAATCACTGGGTCTTTTGAGTGGCCGGTATATCGCGAGATTTGACTGTATCTCGTTTAGTTCAAACTCTAATACGGTTGATATTACTCAAGAACATTCTCAGATCATGAGATGTTCGCGGTAGGTTGAAAACCAAAAACAAATTTACTGTGTATGAGTTAGACCCGAAACGCAATAGTACAACACTACTACTACTACTACTACTACTAGTTCAAAATCCAAACAATTCCAGAACAATTAAAATCAAAATCGTTTTACTACCTTTACAACATTAACTGATATTTAATTTTGGGGTTTCTAAAATTGTCAGCCTTTGAAAAATATAAATAAGACCCTAATTTAGGGCCGTTCAGAAAATAGGCATGCTTAATTAAATTCAAAATTTTTTATTTTTTAAAATCACAGAAGATACTTTGTATTATTACCAAACTTCTAATTCTACTAAAATCAGTTGAGAAATGTGGTCTTAAGACACAATTGGAAACATAAATATATATTTAAATATTTTGTCTGTTTATTACTCATAAGCAAATGTGTGTCAAAGGAGACAACTGACAAGCAAAAGGATTTACGTATGTTCTGATTTTTTCTTTACGCTGTTTTCATAAAAAACCTCGATCAGGTGGTTTGGCATCGTCCGGTTGTGACCATTGTTTTGTTAGTACATTTAAACAATTATATTAATATATTGTATGGTAAAGAATGTTTTCACGTTTACTTCGAAATATCGTAATGTAATGTAATAAGGCTCGGTTGGCAGTCGCCCCCTCGGATCTCGTACCCTCTTCATCCCTATCGTAGCGGTCGTACCCTAGGTATTTGTACCCCGTCCACATTTGTACCTCAGAAATTCCTATCCTAATGGAAATGAATAATTTTCGTGGATTCCAAAAAATAAATTTACATACAAATTTTATTGACACTGCAATCGAAAAAATATAAGACATTACAATTGGTGATTCCTTATTAGATTAGCAATTTTGTGTGAGGGCATTATAAATATTGTCTGCAGAAGTAGCGGAAGTGAGTTTCGGCTTTTTGTTGATCAGAATCTATCAATTGTATAATTTAATGTTATTTTTGATTTCAGTATTAATAAAATTTGTATATACATGTATTATGTATACTTTACAAAACTCTTATTTTCATTAGAATACGAATTGCTGGGGTACGAGTGTGGCGAAGGTACGACCGCTAGAGTACAAATAAAGACGAAACGATATCCTACGAAACGACTGCCTATTGCATCATGCAGGCTGGGGTGGGACAATTTTGCTTTTAAAAAAGAAGTAACCCTTGAAAAAGGGTAGGTTTTTACAATCAGGACGCACTGTTATAAAATCCTAATGAATTTAAATTGCTTAAAATTCGAAAACTAATACTTGATTTGAATTAAACATTCTAATTAACACTCAATATTGGTTTTTAATAAGATTTTTAATACTAGTACTGCACACATAACGTGGAATTTGTTTATTTTAAGAAACAAGAAAATATTGTGGAATCAGAAAGCGGATCTATTGATGTTTCAGTTAACATGTTTGAAAAACCAAGTCGTGTTGCTCTGGACAAATTCTTGAAATTCCATCCATGTCAACCCAGTTTGCTAGAGGCTGGCAAATTACCATTTAACCCTAAATACGTGTACTACTTCGGGACTCAAAACAGAAAGTGGATTACATACTGCAAGGATCAAAAGGCTCTTTTTTGTTTTCTGTGCGTTGGATTCGCAGATGCAACTGAAGCATCAAATAGGTTCGTTCTTGAAATGAGTGATTGGGCTCATGTGCATCAAAATATCGAAAGGCATGAAAAAACTGTGTGCCACGAAAATAGCACCACTAAGTACTTTCTACATATGAACCAGCTGCAAGAGGACGCATTATTGTTTCCAGATTCTCTGTCTACAAAACAGAAGCAGATCCATGAAAACCGAAAAGTGTTCGAACGAATTATTGACGTTATCAAAGTAATTGGAAAGCAAGGTTTGCCGTTTCGTGGTAGAAGGTTTGAAACGTCAGTGGATCTGGAAGACAAAACTGTCAACCATGGCAACTTTTTGGAACTAATCTTGCTTCTTTCAAAGTATGACTCAGTTTTGCAATCACATGTTTCAAAAGTAATTTCAGAGGGAAAAGAACGTTCTAAAAACATTTCTACCAAAGGTCGCGGAAATTTTCAATCCTTTCTGTCAAAAACAACAGTGAACACAGTTATCGCGTCAATAAGTTCTATAATTAAATCAAAAATGGCGATGGAAATTAATATTTCCGGAATGTTTTCGATTCAAATTGACACAACTCAGGACGTGTCGGTGAAGGAGCAATGCTCAGTTATCATACGCTACGTAACTGACAAAATTCATGAGCGTCTTTTATCTGTCATAGAGTGTGAATCGACTACTGGTAAAGACTCGTTTAAACCTATTGAAAAGCTTCTTTGTGATCACCAAATCAATATTAAGAACTGCATTGGATGTTCCACAGACGGAGCCGCAAATATGCAGGGAAAATACAACGGTTTTCGAGCATGGTTGGAAAAAGCTTCGCCACCGAGCATATATGTTTGGTGCTACGCTCATCAGTTGAATCTTGTGGTCCAGGACACTGTTAAATCAACAATTCAGGCAACAACATTTTTTAATTCTATAAATGGATGTGCTACGGTAATTCGTGATTCTTACAAACAAATGCAAGTCTGGAAAGATTCTGTTGGACCTACTGAGCGCAGAATCTTGGGAAACATTGGCAAAACTCGGTGGTGGTCTAAACACGTGGAAATTAAAAAAGTATTTGGAATTTTTAAAAACCCTGATGATTGTCTTTATACTGATTTAGTAACTACGCTGCATCTCATACTAGGTTTTAAAGATTTAAAACCTGAAATCAGAGCAAGCATTCAAGGATACAAGGATTTTCTTCTTCGATACGAGACTATTCTACTCGCAAATATTTTTTTGCGAATTTTTGAACATACCTCTTCATTGTCAAAGCTTTTACAAACCAATGGAGTTTTAATTTTAAAGTGTTACGAGCATGTTCAAACTACAATAATGCAACTCAGGGAGTTTTCGCGGGATTTCAACACGATTGTTAATGCAACAAATATATTTGTTAACTTAGCAAACGATGAGTTTGACAAAGCTGAGTACGGGTTAGTTCTTGAAGAAGCCATGCCTCCGCAACGACAACGAGCAAAAAAGAAAATCCATGGTGAACGTAGCACTGAGCATTTTTTCATTAATCCACTGAAACAATTTGAGATGGAAGTGCATAATGTTATTATGGACTCTGTAATTACATGCATTGAATCGCGGTTTGGGGATAATAAAGTGTTGTACACGGACATGAGTTATTTAGACCCGTCGTCGTTTGAACTTATTAGGGAAGAATTGCAACCTAATGCTTTATCTGAGATACATAAATATCTTCTAAAGTTTGATCCGGAATGCAAAGTTGAAACGTTACGATTTGAGCTCAAACAGTTGGCCTTAAACTGGAATGATCTTAAGCTTAACCTCAATGAAACATACACAATGTTGGATGAAATCGAAGAAATCGAATCTGATGAAGACGCTGGTGATGCAGGTGAAGATTCTGGAGGCGCCAAAAAGACATCGAAGGAACTCGGAAATTGCAAAAAATGCCGAAACTGTATTCCATGTGTTTACGATACATTAACAAAATATAATATGATGTCAAGTAAATATCGCGAAATTGGAAAGGCCTACCAATTTGTGTTGACACTCTCCTCAACCCAAGTTAAATGTGAACGCAGTTTCTCTACACTCAAATTTATTAAAAATAGACTACGCAACTGCCTTGGGCAAGACAACCTTGATGCGTTAATGTTAATGTTTTGTGAGAAAGTCCATTTGGAATCACTAACGTATGACGAAATTATTGATGCTTTTGCTAAAACTACTTCGTGGCTACGGAAAATGTAGTCATTTTATTTGTGTTATTACGGTACGTAAAATTGTATTATGTGCACAAGAATAGCATACTTTATTGTATTTCTGCTATCTTAAGATTAACTGGCCTGTAATTGGGCGCTACTGCTGCAAGGACAGAATTTAAAATAATTAGTTTTTGTAAAACTAGAAATATGAATTTGGAATCTAGAAAAATTTTGTTGACATAATTATATATGAATCCTTGCTGCAGTACTGTCAATTATAATCATTAATTATATCAATTTTCTGTAATTTAGGGAATGCTGTTTCCGTTATTATTTCGTGTTAATTGTTTATTTATTTCATTCAAATTTTCTGTTTGCTTATGAATTGTAATTTGCATTAGAACTGAAATCCTGAAATCGCTTGTTAGAAATTAATTATAATTAGAAAAAAATTAATTTCAAAAAGTTTAAAAGCGACTGCGACAAAACAAATCAAATTAAAATTCAGTTACTTTAAGTTAGTCGTAGTAAATGTACTAAGATCTTTTTTTTCTGTGTGACTTAATTCGAACGTGTACGGTTGTAGGATAATTTCTAGTTGTGTATAACCTAACCGGGATTTTTCACCCAAATATTTCCTATCTTAGTATTTATAACCTGGGAATTTTCTACTCGGACATTTCATGACCACGACCACGCCGAGGGCATTTCCTAATTAGCAATGTAACCAAGTACCGCGCAAAGGATACCTAAACATATTGTATTTTATTATAATGATAACGTGCCTGTAATAATGTAAACATGTTAGAAAAATAATAAAAATCCTCTCATGCAATCATGTTAGCGTTTTATTTTGACATTAATAACGGGTATTTATTAATTTTCAATAAATTAAGATCATTTTAGAAGATGACTCAAGTCTTGATTTAATCACGTCATACTGAGGGAGGGGGGGGGGGGGTTGTAGTAAATATTAAGGCATATGGGCCCCCAAGATAGAATTTTCCGCGGCCCCTAAAAGTCCCAGTCCGCCCCTGATTAGAACTATTTTTATATTTTAACTATTTTCAACTTTTTTTCTCTCACACTTTAATATATATGTACACGTTACCGTTTATCACAGAAAATATTCATTGCTTACATTACACACAGGTTTGCGTAGCAAGCGAGACAGTGGTGTGCTATTTTAACAATTTTATCCGCCTCATTACAACGAGCACAAATAGCCTCCGCGCACATGGCAAGGTGACTTGCTCTGTCGAAGTTAACAAAAAAACATTTGAATCTCATGACTACTACTTCCGTGGGATATCATACAATTACTGTAAGATAATACGTACGTAATGCAAGAAATCAAAAAAAAAATTAATTCTTTCTGCTGCTCTCTCATGTTTTCCAATTTAAATTCCAGATCTTATATCTGCGGCATCGCCACTTATAGTTAGAGACAGAGAGGTGCTTGCAATCGTTGTGCATAAAATTAGTATTGAAAAACGCGAAGTCGGCTGCACCGCACTTCACTTCCTTTTCAAGTCCGACAGTCTAACTTTTACACTGATTCATAAAAATGAAACCAAAATTAACGTTACGGAAGTTAAGTCTTGGAGCGATAATAATGACATTAGGAGCTTTATACGTAGTTTTGAAGCAAAACTGACGCAAGACATCCACGCTATAACCTGTAGCGTCCGTTTGCTAACCTCAAATGAATTGCTAAGCACTACCTATGAAGTGAAGGAGGGGGACAGACCGAAAGAGGGTTAGTTAAATTGAAATTTGCAACATTAAAAAGTTACACAATCCGACAATCATCATGTATACCTAAGACTAAGATCATCTATCTGGTAGTATGCTTAGCTGCTACAATTTAAAGGAAAAATTATAGTTGTGGAATGATAACGTGCCTAACAAAAGTAATTCATTTAAGCGAGCTTCATCTATTTTAAGCTCCATTGATCACTGCCATCAGTGTACGTTTATAGTTTTTCTTTCTTTGTATTGGTCTTGATAATTGAAAAAATAATTACTTAAATAGTTAACATTTTTTATAGATGCATAAAAGTAATATTCAAATTTAAAATTTTAAAATTATTGTATATCTTTATATTTTTACAGTTAAAAATACAAAACATGTAACGACCCCAACAACACATTTGCCCCAAACAGAATTTGCAGCAACGTCTTCCTTTGCATCACATTCATCAACCACAGTTACAAGTTAGCGTTATGCGTGTCAATAATATTATTAAAATATTACCAATTTTAGCATGTTTTTTATTTTTTGTCTATGATTAATAGTTAGTAATCACGTTTACCCTTCGTCTTTTTTTCTTGATAATTGTGCCCACTCGTTAAACACTGTAGGTCCAAACTCGACAGCAACATCAAGCGATCAGTATAGCACGCTATTGTACGCTAAGGCACAAGACGAGCCTACTCCCAACCCAACTCATGCTGGTAATTTATTTTCGTTTATCAGGAACACGTTATAAAGGATAATTATACTTGAAACGTAAATATAACTACACTTGAGTAGCGACCATAAAAATAAACCGTACTAGCTGCAATTGACTGAACAAAACTCGATCATTTTTATTAGTTTTTAACAGACAAATACCACGCTATGCTGTTGTTTTGTATAACTATTTATAGTTTTATTTTTTATCCAAAGTTCAAAGTGAAAATGTTTACTATAGGTACTGTGATTTAGAATTTAAATAACCTTTTTTATTTATAATTTTGCCAAATGCTTACAATAAAAAATAATAACTGTCATAATATAATAATAACAGTAATAATTCTTTAATTTAAGTTAAAACTAATTGTTAATGTTTTTTTATTAAATCTGCAACAACTGTGGGAACAGCGACGTCAAAAACTGCGTCAACCTTACTCTATGTGAAGTACACAGATCTATCCACTGCTTCATCGCTCAGCCCACCAAGTATGCTAAACATAAAATTACTTCTGCATCAATTACTAATAACTCTGGATTTGTTTTATCTTTTCGTGTATGAAATATTATCATCTCACGGCGTTGTTAGTTTTTAGATTTAGTTTTTTTAATTGTTATGATTTAATTGTTTCAAAACTCATATTAAATAGACTTTGCGAAAGTCCACTTTTAACATTTGCAAAATCGAATAGGGAAGTTAATTTCCAAGATATGACGTGCTACTTACGGTGTGTTAAGGTATAAATAAAATAAAAATAAAAATAGTTTTAAATATTTATTTCGACCTAATAGATGGGTACTCGACAAATCTTTACCTCTTGACAACCATAATGCCGGCGGCTTTTGTTGTCATAGTGATAACAATAATTGCAATTGGCTGCACGTTGTACCATAGAACGGTCCGAAGTCTAAAAGAAAAGTTACGCGAATTAACAGATGAGGAGATTCAAATCTTTTTTGATGGAAATATGGACGCAGACCAAGAATCTCCTGGTTATGGATTCATTGAGTCGCAACCATTCAACAAAGATTACGAAATCCCAAGCGACCAACTAGAAATTTGTAGCGCATAAGATTTTTAATTCAATTTATTCTTTCTTGGAATGCTAATTTAATAATTCATATAAATATTATTCAACCTGCGTACTCCTGATAACAACCATTTTATTTTGTGTTTAATTTTTGTTGAAAGTTCATGGAAAGAAATTAGGATCTGGTGCATTTGGACTCGTCCTGCGGGGAACATTGAAAGGTTCAAATGAACCAAGAAGTAGAACAGCTCATGACATTCCAGTTGCTGTAAAGACGGTAAAGCCAAATGTGGAAGTTTTGATTTTTGTCGCGCTCCTCACGGAAATGAAAGTCATGTGCTTTGTGGGAGAGCATCCGCACATTGTGGCTTTATATGGAGCCCAAACCTCTAAAATACGAACACGTGAGTCAATGTTATTAATACACACTAATAAAATATTGATACACATTAATTTCGAAAAGGTGCAAAATGTGATATTTACGTATTTTTGAAAAGTTCAAAATGTTCAAATTCTAAGTTTTCGAAAAGGTGCAAAACGTTCAAATTCTATAATTTCAAAAAAGCGCAATACGTTCTAATTCTATGTTTTCGAAAAGGTTTAAAATGTGATATTTACGTATTTTTGAAAAGTACAAAATTTTCTAATTTAATTTGTTTGAAAAGTGTAAAATGTTCTATTTAAGTGCTCTTAAGTTATATTTGAATATTTGTGTAGGTAGTTGATATTGTTTTTAGCTAAATATGGATATAAGGCATTTTGGTTTTTTACTGACGATATATTGAATATTAAGCTTAAATTACTTACCACACTAATAATCACTTCACTATCACTATATATTTAGTTTACTACGTTAAGAAATATTTCAATGACGTCTTTTAGGAGCAGTCCCTTACCAAAATTTTAATACATTATCATTGCCTGTAACTCGCTCTTATTAATTTTGTATCAAACTACAGGTGAGGTGTACATCGCTCTAGAATTTTGTGCGAACGGAGATATACTCAATTATTTAAAAAAGAACCGAAATAAGTTTGAAGATTTGAATGAAAAAGCAACGAAAATTGTTTCTGTTTGCGATACTGCAGAAGCAACGACGAGGAATGTGTTACATGCAAACCAAATGACCATTAAATCCATTCCTGAGCCGTCAAACGTATATTCTAACATAGAAGCAAACCAGTTAGCAGTATACTCTACATTGGATCTTTTAAAATGGTCTCAGCATATCTCTAGCGGAATGGGGTTTCTTAGCTCAAAAAATGTAAGTGAATGTGTTGCTGAATTTAAAAAAAAAGTGTTATTATTTACAAGCAAGAAATGCATTTACGTTAAGAGTAAAACGCGATAAAATTTAATTAAATCTATTAAACGTGTTACTCGTATGCTAGGTAATTCATGGAGATTTGGCTGCAAGAAACGTTCTCCTTACGGAGGATAAAACTGCCAAAATAAGCGATTTCGGTCTCTCCCGCCAACTGCAAAACTATTCAACATACAAGAAAAAAACAAAGGCAAAACACATACATAACAAAATTAAGAATATTTGTTTTTTAAACTGTAAGAAGATTAACTAATAAATATTATTGATTTCAGACTCCGTTACCGTGGAAATGGATGGCGATTGAGTCTCTGCGTGACATGGAATTTTCAGTACAGTCCGACGTTTGGTCTTTTGGAGTGACACTTTTTGAAATATTTTCACTCGGAACGATTCCGTATCCTGGACGAAATTGGACGAATGAGTTTGTAGACGACCTGGTTGCTGGGCTTCGGTTGAATACGCCAAAGTTTGGAAATGATGATACCCAAGCAACATTGTGAAGTTAAATAGTCGTTTATAATACGTTGCAAAATGTAAATACGATGGTTTATAAAACGTTTATATATGATTTAGATTTAGTAGAATGTTGGTTAAAATATGGTTTAGATGTCCGGCCAAAATCACGTTTATGATAAACCTTTATATAACGTTGATGGTAAACGTAATTTATAGTATGCGTTGATGCTAGCCCATATTTAAACGTTTACACTAAATCTTATTTAAACGTAGCAAACTAAAAATCGACGTTGTTTTAATGTTATTGCTTTTATTAAATACTGCAATTATACTAAATATAAACTATAAAAATATGGAAATAGGTGGAAACAAAAACTTCATTACTCGTACAAAACAGTTATTAAATAAATGGACAACTTTGCGTTGTCAAGTTTTTATTTTTTAGACCCAAATAAGTTGTAGGAGTTAAATAAATATTTAATATTTAAATATAATAGTGACTGCAAAGTAAAATTGGTGGCAAATACCAGTATTTTCATATAAGCTCACACGTTTTTTCTGAAATTTAGTGTCGCAGTTGAAATGCTCGTGTTCGTAAATTTTTCTGTTTTCTAATCTTGCTAACCAACAAAGGTACCTACATGGAAAATTTGAAAGAAAGCAAGAATTCGATTTAGGTTTGGCAGAAATACTAATTGGTACCCCTGCAAAACTGAGGAATAGGAAGCTATACTTGCCGCGTATATGAATGGTTGTTGGGAATTTGGGACGTTCTCATATACAATATTCATATACGCTTCGTCACCCACTATCATATAGAAATCATCCTATATGAATTTTTTCATTATTTCATATAGGACATGGGGTATAGTTTCTCTAGTTTTAGTTTCATATACGATTTGATTGCATTCAAAGGTAGTTACCTAAATACTAAAAACATAATAAAATCATCATCATTTATTCAATCGCATCATTCAGTCATCGTCGTTCAGTAAATGTGTTGATATTTGAGTAATGTGTTAAGTATTGGCTAAGTAATTTCATTTCAATTTTCAATAAAAGTACCGCTAACAATAGTTCACTTGCCACACTTGAACCACTACGAATTAAAAATTCTATGAAAAACGTAGTTTCACAATTTACAATGAAATGAAAAAGTCAAGAATTTCGCTATTAGGAACGAATTCAATTTGACTTTTACATTATGTCGACTCAAGTTCATGTATCAAGCAGAGACTGACTATCTGATCTTAACAATTAACGTAGTTTTTGTAGAACACAGTACAGCAGGACGTTTTTTAATAAGTAAGCTATGCTAGTAGAACTATTAACTTATTGTAAGTGCCCTGTAATAAGTGCTGAACTAAACACAAAACACTACGTGAACACGATTTAATCAGAATTAGAATTTATTCACATTCTTCGTGGCATAGTTTTTTGTTTCAGCAATTCAACTACACATCTACACTAGAGTAATATTAACTTTAAAATTCAGTTACTGACACTAGTAAACTGAAACATAATCAATCTACAATTATTAATTACTTAATTGAACTAATAAATATCACAGAAGCACAGTCAGCAGTCAGTAAATGATCATGCAAAAGTAAGAGATGAAGCATGCGAGCTTGAGGATGCAGCAGCCAGCAGCCGCGTTCCGATTCATCATTCACTCCACGACTTTGCGTTCGACTGCTGTTTGTCGGTTACAGTTTAAATCGTCCGGCCGACCGACAGAACCAATGAAAAGCCATTGAGTGAGCAAGGACCGACACTGCACAAAGCTTAAGACTAACTATATTACGTGGTATCGGCTTCGGTCTCGATTCGATGGGCAATATGACTGACTCTGTCTGACAGTGCTGATTAAGTTATATTATTGCATATTATATGTACCGGCAGTGCAGACTGAATAATTATATTTCATGAGTACTGAAGGAGTTCCTATTGATTTTTGACACCACTACCTAATTGATTTTTTAATCAAGAGGTAGCTTTTATTATTATTATCATATTTTATTATTAAGAATGTTGATGTTATCGTCTTTTAGAATACTTTAGTTTTTGAAAAAATCCTAACGAATTGA
This sequence comes from Dicyrtomina minuta, assembly GCA_949802685.1. Taxonomy (NCBI): domain Eukaryota; kingdom Metazoa; phylum Arthropoda; class Collembola; order Symphypleona; family Dicyrtomidae; genus Dicyrtomina; species Dicyrtomina minuta. The sequence continues at coordinate 83,961,549 of OX461810.1, read as the reverse complement.
TTTTGATATCACAGTATTATACATGTAATTTTAAGATGTAAACGAGCTCATTAAACTGGGATTTTTTAATGAATCAGTAATAGTAATAAACAAAATCGCAATAAATCATAAATAAATAGTTCATTAGAAAATCATCCTATAGGATGTGTAAGATGATATTCATATACACAACGTATCCATAGGTATTACAGAGATCATTCTCCCATACAGGATGCATCATATCTGATAAACTAGATCATTTTCAGAAATGAGGTGAAATCATATACAGTCATAACAAATATTTTTGCGGGGGTAGTTAATAAATCGTAAATGCTTTGAGAGAATGAAAACAATATACATTGACATTGTATGGCAAGTGTTTTTACTACTCAACTTACCATTGGTTTTCCGTCTTCAATAGTCTTCATATTAAAGAAACCGTAGCTAGAATTAGCTGCATTATTTTCCTGTACTCCATAAGTAAGTACCTACTAGGAGGTTGTAGAACCGCGACGATAAAACAGAAAAATTATCTAACAGCAGGCAGCACCAAAAAATGTCGAATGTCAATGTTTCTGCTATTGATATTGTTGGAGTTGTTGAAGATTAAATGAGTATGGAATATGTATAGCAGGTAGTGGCAGTGCTGGCAGTGGCAGTGCTGAAGTCACTTAAGCGGAAGGTTAACGTTAACTTTTAACTTAAAGCTTATAAGTTCAATTCAAAAACTTATAATTTAATAAACTATACTATACTCATTACACTGAAAGATTCAATCTTGAATCCGTATCCGTGCAGGGTGCTTTGCCGTACTTTAGTACAGTACATGATACGATAGAACTGAATGAGAATGAACTGACAGAAATGACAGAAATGCCACTCGCCTCTCCAGCACAAGAGAAAATTTTACCACTAAGAATGATCGACTCATCAGCATTGCCTTATTGTGTTGTCCAAAAATCATTGTCAGATTGCAGCTACTTTTATTTTTGAATTAGAAATCAAACAAGTCGCACATCGCACACACTTTGCCTCGTTGCCATGGACACCTGTAATACTTGAATACTACGTTCATACTCATAAATAAAATTAATAGAAAATAGTTTCCATTTGAGGTTGATGATAAACATCGTTTCTACGGTTAAAATTATTTGTTGCCATGTGCAGAAATATTTTTCAAATGCAGTCGATTGTAAACGTTATTTCTCTAATTAATATACGTTTATCATTTACGTATTTCATGGCAACCAAATCTAAACGTATATTTACCTAGGCTATGTTTCTTGGGTATGTAAAAATGTCATTTATTTATCATTTTTCACGTGTACAAAATAATTGAATTCTTAATAATTAAAATAAAGTGTCTAAATGATATTGGTTCTTTGCAGACGTATTCTTATGATGGACTGCATGAAGCTGGAGCCGCTAGAAAAAATAAAATTTCACGAAATATGTCACCGTTTTGTTGACATTCGGAAGAAACTGGAATTCAAGTTAAACCCTGATTCATTGAGTAATTACGTTGTGACCTAGTTTATTAAATTTTAAAATAATTGATCACTAATAGGTGTCCATCCTGAGTCACAACGTAGTCTTGTTTTTCTAGCCTTTTGTTCTTAAATAATTTCATGACTAATTAGTAAATAGTTTAATTTCATATCTAACATCAGACAATAATGCATAATGGTATAATTATGGGTATTTAAATTGTAGTGAATGTAATGAATGAACCGTATATCTCATAAAATGTGCGGGTATAATTATAATTCACAACAAACTTAAATTTAACATTGTAACGTACAGAAATACATAGCTCCTTGTATTTTTTGTGTAGAAAATGCTTACCTTTACAAATAAAATTACCATTGTCAGCCAAATAAGGTCGCAGTTTGCATGCAGATTATGTATATCGTATATCATCTATGAGGAACCAAAATGACTTATTTCCATTTTATGCCAGACCTAAAATGAGCTATGTAAAAAATAACAGTAAATAAGATACATGCTTACAATGCTAATTACGAACTAAAATTAACAAATTGTTCCATATACACGTTTTTAAAAAGGTAACAATGTCCTATTTACATATTTTTTTTAAGTTTAACATGTTCTGTTTAAGTGTTTTTGAAAAATGCGAGATATTTTATTTACATGTTTTTGAAAAGTGTAAATAAGTCTAAATATTTTTGAAAAGTGCAAAATATTTTATTAACAAATTTTTGAAAAATGCAAAATATTTTATTCACATGTTTTTGAAAATTGCAAAATATTTTATTTACATGTTTTTGCAAAGTGCAAAATATTTTATTTACAAGTTTTTGAAAAATGCAAAATATTTTATTCACATGTTTTTGAAAATTGCAAAATATTCTATTTACATGTTTTTGAAAAATGCAAAATATTTTATTTACATTTTTTTTAAAAGTGCAAAATATTCTATTTCCTACCTATCTACATAATTTACGGGAATTTTAAAAATCTTTCAATACTGGACCAATTTCATCGAGTCATATATCATTGGAAAGCTAATCACCAGTAAACTTTAAATAATGGAATGGGCGTCCATTATAACAAAACGTTTTCAAAATAACGGTCATTTAATTTTTAATTGCCACCAAAAATGTGTTGTATGGGTCACAATCAAAAAACAAAAAAAATGGTGTCTGCTTATTTTTGAAGAGCTTTCCAATGATATATTACTCGACACAATCCGTTAACATTTTTTAATTTGCAATTAGGTAATTTCGAAACCATTTAAAACGTAATAACTATCGTGCGTGCACACTAAGTTATTTAGATTTGCCTTATCGTTACCGTTCAAATGGTGCATCATGTTTGTGTAAGTTTACTGACTTACCGGTCGAAATCTTGAGTTAACGCAATATTAAATTTATTAGCGGGAAATTCAAAAATTGGAATTTTGAATTTTTGATTGTATTACAGAAGTTGATTATAAATACGATAGATAAAATAACCAAAAAAACATTGTGCGGCTTAATTGCTTTTTTTTAATTCAAACCATGTAAATTGAGGCTAAAATTTTGCGGCAAATTCAAAATGCTTAATTTTGCTGTTAAGGCTGCCATAAAACAAGGGCTTTAGCCCTTGTGTTTACCTACATGTATTAAATAAAATGCAAAATATTTTGCTTACATGTTTTTGAAAAGTGCATAATATTCTATTTAAATGTTTTCATGAACATGTGATTTTAATTTAGTCTGTAAAAAGTGGATTTTGTTTTGTGAAAAAATGAATATGGGTCATTTTAGTTCTTCACAGACGATATTATTGTACAATTATATGTCAGGTAGTTTTGAATTTTTAAACATGTAATTTGTATTTATGTTTTTTTTCTTATAACTTCCATAACTAAATTGAATGTCCAATATTGCTACTCTGAACAACACACATGATGAATGTATAGTAAATATTAATGGAAAATTACATTAATATAACTACGTACAATTATGCCTTGCTAAATATGTATAAGGAAACCATATTGAGATGAAAGTTGTTGGTATAGGTATAGATTTAAGGGTCTACATGTTATTTTACGCTCTTACTTGAATTAAAAAAAAACATTGAACTTAAAAAATTATTATAACTATTTTATGTGTAATAAAAGTTTGTTTCCTGTGGTTATTATTATAATACAATTAGCAACGTTGGTCTCTTACATCCAGAGGTACTGTTTTGTTATAGACTTTAAGGTTTTCTGTGTCATAGTATCATTACATATAATTAATTATTATAATATTTATTAAAGTAGATACTAATTATTAACATTTACGCTCCTGCATGTATGCATTGCTTATGAATCACTGGAAACAAAGTTGAACAAAGGATATGTAGTTTAAATTGAGACTGTTTATAGTGTGGTGTAAAGTGACAGCAGTTTTGTCGTATATCAGTCGTATTGTAAATATTAAAAATTATTTTATGTGTCAATGATTACGAATTTGAGTCGGACGTTATTATTTAAATACTAATTATTACACTGCTCTCCAGACAAATCAATCCAAAAATTTTGTTTTACTTAAGCTTCAGGAATTATATTTTGTTTCCGTTTTCCTACACTCACTACCACAAACAAAATAATTACCACATTACCACAACGCTTAACACACTAGAATATTGGAACATTTTTTTATTTTTGGAAACTAATTAGCATTTAGTGTTTTCACTGACACTCCTACACTATAAAGTGTGAATTTGCAAATTTTACAGGCTTGCGTACAAAATTTATAATTATAACAGAACTTTATTTAATTTGGCCACAAATTAAAGTGTTTAATAATATATCGAGTATCTAAATTAAAAATTTCAAATTAAAACGGTTCTATTGTTTTACTCATCATTCACATCCATAATACTTTAATAACTAGTTACAGTAAACATTTTATTTGCAAGTTTGAACGTTGCGTATTGCGTTGTGTAAAATATGATTACAAATATGTACATAAACTTAATTAAATAAACCAGTGAAATGAATGCCGTTTACATATTGTTTGCTGCCCTCTTGGGCTTGGGATTTGCAATCCCTTCGTTTTGTTTAAGATCGGGATCAAATAGAGCACCTGATCCTCCACATAGCTTAAGAAGCGTAAATTTTCAGATTCAAAAGTCACTGGACAACAAACAGTGGCTCTTAGCATGTAGTCTAACGGAAGAGCAAAACCAAAGTGTGGATTTTGATTTTGCACTCAAGTCAATACAAGTTGAGTCATGTGAAAATCGATACAGCTGTAAAAATGGGCAAAGGAAAACAGAGCGCGAGACGCAGGTTCCATTATTTAATTAATTAATTAATTTGTATTTAATTATTGTCAGTAATTCCTTGGCTGCTATAGTTACCTAGCTCATACTATTAATTAATCTTATTTCCACACCAACAACTATGAACACTATTTTTTATGTCATAAATTATCTTGTTTATTATGATAAATGCATGTAAATAGTTTTTGTATTCGCTTTTAAGCAGAATGTTTTTTGAATTTAAAATTACATTTTTATATTTTGTATGTTTAACAGTTCATTATTACAAATAAATGTATTTTTAACTTTTCAAAAATAATAATTATTATTATATAAGCACAGGTTTGCACAGCAAGAGAGAAAAAGGTGTGTTATTTTCACAACTTTAACGGCATAACAACGGGCACAAGTAGCCTCCGCGCACATGGGAAGGTGGCTTGCTCTGTCCAAGTTAAATCAACAATCTTTGAAACTCACGACTACTACTTTCGGGGAATATCATATAATTACTGTGAGATCTGAAACGTACGTAAAGCAAATAATCTAAAATATTAGATTTTTTTCCTAATCCGTTGCAATGTTAATTCCAGATCTTATATCTGCGTCACCCCCACTTAAAGTGGGGCTTTCCTTCACTGTGCAGAAAGTTAGTACGGAAAAAACGCAAGTCGCCTGCACCGCACTCCACTTCCTCTACGACTCCACCAGTCTAACTTTTACACTGTTTTATGAAGATGGAATCAAAAGCACTGTTCGGGAGCTTAGGTATTGGAGCGATAATAATGACATTAGGAGCTTCATACGTAGTTTTGAAGCAAAACTAACGCGGGACATCAGCGCTATTTCCTGTAGCGTCCGTTTGTTAAACTCAAATGAATTGAAAAGCACTACTTATGAAGTGAAGGAGGAGGGCAGACCGGAAGAAGGTTAGTTTTTAAAATTTCTGCACTCACAAAGCAAAAGAAAAAATCAACACAATAATTTATCTACGCACTATTTCTACATTAACTTATTGTTAGCTAACTAATATTAACACTGTGTGTAAGTATCGTGTGTTATACTGTGTAATTTTTAAATGTACATCTATTACTATTCCTCCGTTCACAGAATATATTCCATCCCAAACAAAAATTACAACGTTATTGACACCCGCTCTCGCAACACACCCACCCACTCAGACAACAGGTCAGTGCAATTTGGGTCAATAATTAAATTAACCTTTTAAAAAATTGTCACCTAACACAATTTTAATTCTAGTATTTTCCTGAAAATTTTAGTAACATTATTCTTTGTGTTTTGCAGGGTCACCCAATCAACCACCGACCACGTCCCAGTCAACTGATACAAAAGAAGAGCAGGAACAACAAACAACAACGAAAACAACAACAACAACTGGCTCTTCATTTGAATCGCCAGATGTTGCCAATGCAGCATCTTCAGTAGAACCAATTGACCAGTCATTCAAAATAGTTATGAGCTCTATGGGTCTGGCATTTCTCGGTGTATTTATATTTACTGGCTACTGCGTACATCGCTATTTTACAATTGTAAGTTTCCTCCCACGTTTCATAGTTATAATTATTATAATTTTTTAAATTATTTGGCAACAAGTTTAATAGATATAAAAAAATATATTCTATTAAATGCCTCAAGAAGTACAACTAATATGACTATATAGATATGGATTTGCGGCCGGCAGAAATCACCATCTCAACTGGAAAGCCATGAGTTAAAACCTATCAAATCAGTAGTAGTAAAATTTGACATTCCATCAAAGTATATGATTTCTTTAAAGGATTTGTCAGTGGGTGAGTTATTTCATTAAAACTGAAAGAAAAACAATTTTGCAACTTACAATTAATTATTACACGTCCATGTCATCAATAACACATTTTAAATCTGTATCTTTAGACTACAATCAAATTGTGAGCCAAGGACAGTTTAGTACATTGTACCAAGGACATCTGAGAAAGAGTGGAAAACGCTCCGTTGTTGTTAAAGTAAACAAAATTGGAGGGGATGCCATTGAAATCGAATCACTCATTAATGATGTACAAATGCGAATTCTTGCAGGGGAGACGAACGAAAACATCGCCGCTATTTTAGGGGCTTACTTTGATCGAACAGGTATAAAAATGCAAAAGAATAGACCAGATAATTTTTTATGTCAGCACTTGCGTGATTATTATTAAAAAATAATTATTTTGCATGAAAGCTGAAAAAGTGTACATTGCAATGCAATCATCGCCAAAAAGAAATATGCGAGAATTTCTTACAAACAAAAATATGCCAATGGGTCAGATGAAGATTTTAAATATGCCGCCACATGAAATGATCGCCACTTTTTGCACCTGGCTCAAAGGTGTTTCACACGGATTAGAATTTCTACACAGCAAAAGGGTTCAAACTTAACACAACTTCAACCCTATTGCTCAATTTAAAATTATTTAAAATAAAACATAACCATTTTTCATGTGATCAGATCGTGCATGGAAATCTTGCGACGGAAAACGTACTCGTCTGCCTTCAAAACACAAGCTCAGTAAGCATCACAGGTTTCTCGCACTCGCAACAGCTGACCGGAAATTCGTCCTATTTTGTAAAGAGTCAGAGCTGGACAACAGGATGGGAGACTTCCGGTTGGAGATGGATGCCCATAGAATCCCTGCGTTACATGGAATTTTCAAAAGAATCTGACGTTTGGTCTTTCGGTGTTTTGATGTGGGAAATATTTTCCTTGGGCGTGATTCCTTACTCGAAATTTGGTTATTTAAATCTGTCAATGGAATTTATACAAAAACTGGAGTTCGGAGTCAGACTTTCCCAACCGCAATTAGCCTCTAGAGAAATGTAAGTTAGTTGCTCCCTAATTACTGTTGTCATTTTTACTCATTGAAATAAACGAAAATACCTTTAATATGTTATTTTTGTTTTATAACTTTTGTTATATGTAGCTACAGAAAAATGGAGACTTGCTGGAGTCGCTATGGAAAAGACAGGCCTGAAGCGAGTCATCTCCTTAGCTATTTTAACAAGGACCGATCTAATTTGAATAATTATGTTAATCTTGCAAAATAATTAAACTTTGCATAGTTGTAAATTAAGGCGCTGAATTTTGATAAAATACTTGAAAGTGTACATATTTAAAAGTCATTAACTGTAATGCTTTAGGTTTATACTTCCACGTATATACCTACAACCCGCATGTATACATAGTTAATTATATCAGACAGTAAGTTATAATCCGTTTACCTCAAAATATTCGTGTGGTATTTATTACTGAAAAATTAATATGTATACTACTTAATTGAAAACCAAAATTCGATGTCAATTTTACGAAAAATAAAAACCGCCTATAATTTATAAATTACATTTTTCCTCATGGCAGGAAGTCTGTTTTATTTTAGCTTCAGGTTGGTTTTACTTGTCTACCAAATGCTTCCTTGCAAAACTGTACCATCATATAAAATTACATAAAACGGAACTCAAAGTAATTAAATCCAAAATCCATAATACCTTAGAAAATTAGCTTGGGGTCTTGCAATCCTCACGTCATGCAACAAAGGATGGAAAAGGTTTTAGATAAATGATGATATATACAAAATTCGGCGATTTTCATATAACGTGATAATTGCAAGCCATATGCATAGTAGATACTTAATTAGCGATAATCTATTGGTAATACGAATTGCTAACCGCACAAATAAAATATTGAATTCCCACATCCTAAAACGTGATAACAATTAAATGTATTACAATTTGTAGAAAATTCAAACGCAAGATCTTTAGATTTTCTCTACTCGACTACTCATGCAAAATGGTGACGTAAAGGCTGTTCAAAAATTCTCACCAAACATTAATTGTACTTTAGCTAAATTCCACAAGGCTGTACCTAATTGAATCTCAACGGTGTGAAATGAATTTCATTTTTTTTGGTTTGTAATTCTCTTGGCAATCATCGCCACCCCTTCATTGTGTCGAGGTTCAAATACAGATTCAGCAGATCATAAAGATTATTCCACGCTAAAATTTTTAGCCCCGACAAGTGTCAAGATTCAACTTAGAAATTCGTCTGCCAGCGCTAGTAGATGGGAGTTTGTATGCAGTCTTTCCGAGGCACAGATACAAAATAATTCTTTTACACTGCAGTCAATACGAGTCGAGTCATGTGACAATCAGTACAATTGTAAAGCAGATCTGCATGCCTATAAGGTAACACAATTAGTTGCAATTACAAACGCTTATTATAATTAAAGTGCAATGTAATAATTAACTGTACTGTCTCCTTTATTATGAACAGAAATGCTCAGACCAGGAGAAGGAAAGCTGCGTCTTTCACAAACCAGACGCCCCTCTAGTAGTAGAAAACAAACTTAAGGTTAACGGGAAAGTGACTTGCACGGTGATAATCAATAGTAAAAGCTACGGTTCACACGACTTCTACTTCCGTGGACTATCACTTAATTATTGTAAGATGAAGCAGCGTTAATTAAGTGCTTACAGTTGGTCTAAATTAAAACTGTAAGTTATGTTCTCAAAAATTTAAATTTCAGATCTTATTTCCGAATTGCCGCCACTTAAGGAGAGGCTTGCACTCAGTGTTAGGAAGTCAGAAAATAATGTGAATCAAACAGAAGTGAGCTGCACAGCACTTTACTTCTTCTACAAGTCGGCCAGCTTAACTTTGACCGTGACTGACAGGCATGGAGTGGGAAATATTGTGCAAACGGCAACGGAATTGAAAAATGCTGACATTAGGAGTTGGACGCATAGTTTTGAGAGATTACTGGCAAGCGAAATCCAATCTTTCGTCTGCAGTGTCCGTTCGCACAACTCAGGCCAATTAGTAAACACCACTTTTGCTATGCAGGACAAGGACCGACGTGAGTTCAATTTAAATTTGCAGCACTCGCACAATAAACATGAGAGGTCGTCAAAAAATTAACGTCGTCGGTAGAGTCAATGAGTCTACTTGGCTATTCCATCAAAAAGATAGCCTTTTACACAATTGTTAAGTTGATGGACCTGAAAAATGGGGGTTTATCGATGACGTCATTTGTGAACGATCCCTTATATGTTTGGAATTACATTTTTCCTGCTTCCTCATGCACTCTTGCTTGCATTGAGCTATTTAGTGTATTACTAGAATTAACACTTCCTGCCTACGGCAGGGGATTTTGAAATATGCGGCTCTCTTTTTTTTTGAATTTTAAGGATGAATTTTTTTAACGGATACACAAAAAAAAATTTAATTTGTATGCATATTTTGGTGTAGCTTCAATTCCAAATCCTGCAACAACAACTGAAACAACAACGGCGTCAACAACAACAACAGAAACGACTCCCGTCCAACCAAAAATTACAATGCCAAATACACCCTCTGTCGTATCACGTTCACTCACGAATCCAACAAGTGAGTTAAACCTGGGTCACCGGGTCAAGAATACCATTTCACGCTCATTCAAATTACACTTAAAACAATCATAAATCTCAAAGTTATAATGTTTAAAGTTTAAATTTATAATATTTGGTTTACATAACCACTCATTTTCCACAGAGTCGCCCAATAAGCCACCGACGGCGCCCCAGCTAACATCTACAAAAGGCAAGCCTGGACAAATCCCAACCGTAAAAACAAAAATAGCCACTGTGTCCACAACAAACACACCAGGGGCAACCAAGGCAACACCTCCCCCAGATCCAACCAATCATTCATTTATAATAGCTATTAGCTCTACAATGGGTCTCGTCGTTCTTGGTATATGTCTGTTTGTCGGATACTGCGGACATCGCTATTTTACAATTGTGAGCTTGGATCCCATCTTGAAAATTAGACTGTTAACAGTTTTGGCAGCGTATTTAAAGTATGTTAAAATGACTTTACCGATTACAAATTTTGCTTGATAGGAATGGATTTGTTGCATAGCAAAATCAACATCTCAGCTTGAAAACCATAGGATGAAACCTGTGAGATCTGGGCTTAGGAAGTTTGTAATACCACCAAGATATTTAGTTTCTGCAAAGGACTTGTCTGTGGGTGAGTTTAAAAAAAAATATATAAACCAGTAGCAAAATCAATTTAACATGTCAAATTTTTAAATTAAATAAAAACAATTCAACGTAACCAAATGACACTTTAATTTTTTTTATTTTTAGACTACAGTCAAATTGTAAGCCGAGGACAGTTCAGCACATTGTACCAAGGACATCTGAAGCTAGATGGAAAACGCTCCGTTGTTGTCAAGGTAAACAACTTTGGAGAAGATGCTGGGGAAATCGCATCGCTTATGAACTATGTACAGATGCGGATTCTTGCAGGGGAAACGAACGAGAGCATTGCTGCTATTTTTTGCACGTACTTTGATCGTACAGGTATGAAAAATCAATAAACTGAATGAGCTTATTAAATTATCGACGTATATATTTCAATGTTTTTTTGATGATAGCTGGAAAAGTGTACATTGCAATGCAATCATCGCCAAAAAGAAATATGCGAGAATTTCTCACAAACAAAAATATGCCGATGGGACAAATGAAAATTTTAAATATGCCACCACATGAAATGATTGACACCTTTTGTACCTGGCTCAAAGGTGTTTCACAGGGCTTGGAATTTCTACACAGCAAAAGGGTTGAAATTTAACACAAATTAATTTATTACTCAATTCACATTCATTGAAATAACATAATAATTTTTCATGTAATCAGATCGTGCACGGAAATCTTGCGGCGGAGAACGTTCTCGTCTGCCTCCAGAACACGAGCTTAGTGAGCATCACCGGCTTCTCGTACTCACAACAGCTGACTGGCAATTCACATTATTTTGTGAAGAGTCGGAGCTGGACGACGGGATGGGAGACGTCCGGTTGGAGATGGATGCCAATGGAATCTCTGCGTTACATGGAATTCTCAAAAGAATCTGACGTTTGGTCTTTCGGTATTTTGATGTGGGAAATATTTTCCTTAGGGGCGATTCCCTACTCGAAATTTGGATATTTAAACCTGTCCATGGAATTTATACAGAAACTTGAGTTTGGAATTCGACTTTCACAACCGCAGTTGGCTTCTAAAGAAATGTAACTTTAAGTATTACGTTTAATTTATTTATTTGTTAAAGAAGTTGCGGTTATGGTTAAATACGGCCTTTCCTATCAACTTAAATCGAAATCTAAACCTTCAAACTTTTATAAAAAAATACTTTTAAATTGGTTTACACAGCCACAGAAGGATGAAGTCTTGCTGGAGTCGCTATGGAAAAGACAGACCTAAAATAAATCACCTGTCTGGATATTTTAACCAGGACCAGTCCAATTTAATTAATTATGTTAACCTTGCAAAATAAATGACGCATTTGTTCAAAATACGTTGTCGAATTCTAAATCTATTTTTAACAGTGTACGTATATGTAATAATTGTCTCTTTCCTAAATTCTTCAAATAAACGTCTCTGTACATATTTATTCCTACTAGCATAATTGTATAAAACTAAAATATTAGAATTACCATAATATATTAAAATTTCTTGTGTATGTATAAAATACCAGGAATTGGAAACTCGAGGTAAATAAATTTAAATTTAAATTATTAAGAAATTATCCCAGTACATTATCATTTATAGTCACATGGTCCTATAATTCCGATGCATCCTGTCAAAAAGGAAAACCGTAAAAAAATTAAAAAATCTAAATTTTAATAGGATATCACTGTCACTCTCATGTTAAACGTCGACTAACGCTTCATTTCTCATAGCATTTTGCCAGGACTTATCAATCAATAGTAAAAATCAATCACAATTATTTCACAATTTACAGATGAGAAAATGTGCTTAGATGGAAGTAATGAGTTTAAATTTAATTGCCCAGGTAGTTCATATTCCAATCTGAATTTATTTCATGGACATTTATTAAAAATATTATCATGTATATAATTACTGAACAACATACAAACTGTACCCAGATTCTCAGAAGAATACCGGTAATACATTTTGGAAACTTCTTAGTGACTCCAGGATTTGAAGATCATCTGACCAGACTGTTAAACTTATTGTAACCTAATATACTTTATGTCCCACCTTGTACAACTATAATTACTGATACATACTTGTATTAAAAACAGTATCTATACTAATGTTTAAATTGGACCAATTAATAGTATTGTATCAATAATTGTCTTTTTTTGTACTCAACGTACATGTCAAACAACTTACCTAATATGCTAAGTGTGAAAAATTTCAACAAATATAATCATAATTTAAATTTCATTAATTATATATAAATCATTGCTATACCAGTTATGATGTTAACTTTGTGATTTCATTGATGTTATGGGTAATCCCCGCAGAACATTCAATAAATTCGTATTCGTATTCGTACTGTACAACATACTGTACTATTTTTTAATTATAAGCGGTGTAACTAGTATTCTTCAACGAAACACTTATATCTCACTACAGTTGCATTTCTAAGACTAATTCCATAACGGCTGCAAAACAAGCAAGGGGCTATTTGTACGTGATTGACTGCGTAGCCTCAAGCAGCAAAACCTATTACGCCAGCACCTCCGCAGCTGCCTTCGTCGAACAAGTCATCAAGGAAATAGGAAGAATGGCGCTAAATGTAACTCAAGAACCAGAACCAGAACCAGGGCCAGTAAGTTGGCCAGCATTCAACGTGTCTGGTTCGACTATTGAACAAATTCTTGTCTACAATATCCTTCACGGTGCGAAAATGTCTCAAAGAGCTGAGCGATAGGCGACATCCGTAGAAAAACTGGACCCTCTTCCACGCCCTGATAAATACTGGTTTCGCCACTAGTACCACACGATTTACATTAAACACGGAAGAACCGAGGTCTTGAAAGGATTTTTGACCCTTGTGAGAAATAGGGCAAACAACACTCGAATAAACTTAGGAGAGTTTGTTAATTTTTTGGGTATGGCTGCCAAGACGGACCTTCACGATTCGGCTAAACTGTTTCTTAGTTGGAACGATGCGCATCAGATTGAGTTTGTTCAAGCGAGAAAAGACTATCCGAATCATGGCTACTTATGTAAGATACCTTAAGTATCCATAGGATATTTAATACTAATAAATCAATCCTGTGCAAGTCATATAACTTTGTATTTAATAATTTGCTTGCAGGTGATAAATGTGACCAGTCGCCAGAAATAAAAATAAAAGTACCTGGTAAATTTCTAATTACAGATAACTGATTTACTTAAAAATACTAAGTTATTAAGTTTTGTACAACTGTTGCTTTTTTTACTACCAGTATAACTGACAAGCAGATTTCCATGAGAATACATGAAGGCAATAACATGAGGTAAACCAGGAAAAGCAAACTCGTTGAATGTTACTTGTTTTATATTTAAGGTGGATTCTGGGAAGACAATTTAATTTTCATCGTTGCTGGTGCCTCTGCTTTCGGCGTAGCTCTCCTAATTTTGGCTTTTGGAATTAAAATATACTTGGATCAAAAACAAATCAAGAGCCTTAAAGAACAAGTCCGTAATTTGTCAGATAAAGAGGCGAATGAGTTTTACAAAGGGAACCCGAATTTAGAAGTTGGGACTGATGCGCATGCGCCAATTCAAGCATTGCCTTTTAACATGAATAATGAAATTCCCCGAGAGCGATTAAACATTAGTAATGCCGATCATTCGTAATGAATGATTTATTTTTGAAATACAGCATTTAACTTGAATTAGAAGAAAAACATATAGTTAATTTAATTTTTGCTTAAAGACGACAAGAAAGTCCTTGGATCAGGTGAATTTGGACTGGTGAAGCAGGGATAACTAAAAGATGGCCCAAGTAGTGGCAGAACGGACACAACAGTTGCTGTGAAGATGGTCAAGCCCGGTATGGATGTCGTTTACTTTAAAACGCATCTCTCGAAAATTATAATTATGGCGTTTTTGGGAGAACATGAGAATATTGAGTCACTCCTTGGCACGGTTACGAGCAACATTAAAAACGGTCATTTATTATTAATTTAAATAATGATTTTTTATCCTTAAAAATACCAACTGCTTTAACGCTGTCAGAAATTTCAGGTTTATTATCGTAAAAATAGTTGAATGGCTTGGCTTTTTTTTGAATCATTAGGTGAGGTTTTTGTAGAGATGGAATTTTGTGCGAAAGGAGACCTACTGCGTCATTTGAAGGGCAACGGGAAAAACTTTATCGATTTATTCCGGAAACGAAAAGCCGCAGGAAAGGCTGCAAAAAAGATGGATGCACAGGCAACGTATACAAATGCTCCGGAACCGGAACCACAATGTACGTATAATTACAAATGCTCCGGCTTTAGTTGTTAAAATAGAACCAAAAGTGGGCATTTGGCTAAAGTGGGCCGCGGCTAAAGTGGACTTTGGCAAGTCCACGCCACACAAATCCCAGCAAGCTTTAAAGCCATCTCAACTCACCATCTAGCCAAATTCCACTCAATTCCACTGCATCCAGAGTCCACTTCGGCCGTTGCTCACTTTACGCTGAATCCAATTCGCACGTTCGTCAGCTATGACACAAAACCACTACAGCGTTTTGCCAACAATTTCCACATTTATCATTACAGCAAAATTTAAATTCGACAGTTATCCAATCCACACCAAAATAATAATAATTATGCCCTGATTACATTATGTAAATGAATATCAAATCATTTGTTATACATAATAATTATAGTTGAGTTGCTTTTAGCCTTCTTTGAATCAATAGGTGAGGTTTTCGCGGCGATGGAATTTTGTACCAAAGAAGACCTTCTGCAAACTTCAACATTTAAAGCACATCACAGAAAACTTTGCCAATTTATGCAGGAAACGAAAAGCCTAACAAAAAATCACATGAAAACATAATACCGGATGTGTTAGCATTTTGTGTGACGCTCTGAAAAATATTTACGTTCGGCAAAATTCCGTATCCTGATAAAACGTGGAATAAAGAATTCATTGAAGGTCTCATGGCTGAACAACTCCTGCCCTCTTTAACATTGGGAAATCAAGAAATGTTATATTTATCACAAAAGTAAGTATTAAAGAAATTACAATTATTATATTCAACAAGTCTTGAGCTAAACAAGAGGTAACATTTTAGGTTTCCAGTCCATCCTGTTAATTAGGAAAACCACAAAAATATTGACTGATCCTACTTAACGCTATCCAATTTCTATTTTTATATAAATTTCATTATTCCTTTATAACTGTGTTTTCTTTGCAAATTGGAGTTTAAATTGTCAGTTAACATGCAAACACAATTATTTTATAATAATGTAACTATTCATAGGAGTAGTTCAGTGCTGCTCCTAAAACATTATTTGTAATAATTACTGCTTAAACAATTGCAATAGTGAATTAGGATTAAGATGAGAATCCAAAGTGATAATTGCATAACGTTTGCAATTATTATTTTAATTTACAGTGTAGGAAGTGCAAAGCAGGGAAGGAGAGAAAAAAGTAAGATTTAAAATTTAAAACAAGCGTGTGTACGCTGTATGTGCGCTTAATTTTACTAAATACATAAAGGTCAGATTTTTTTATTGAGAAACATGCGTAAAATGTTAATAAATATTAGGAATTATTGAAAAGTGCAAAATGTTCTCTTTAAATGCTTTCAAGATTATGATAATTCAATATTTGTGTAGATTGTGTACTTTGCTTTTAACTAAAAATGGATATAGGTCAATTTGGTTCGTCACATACGATATAATAGCAAAATACCTTTATACTAATCATGCTACAGACATGATATAATTTTAATAATTTCAAACCCATTTGTTTTTGTAAAGTGTGTTTTATTCTATTGAAGTGCTTCCTGGGCATGTTTCAATATTTTCTTGGATAGTATGTATTGCTTTTAGTGGAACATGGATATAGGTCATTTTTGGTTATACTGACGATATATATTTTATATCTATTTAAATATTTCAAAACGATTGACTAATTTTAACGTGTAATTGTACTTTTCAAACAAAAATACTTGGGGAGATAATTATGTTGAATTGTAATGGTATGTATATGTATATTTTATTAGTCATTTTGCATTTTATTAAAGTAGATACGATTTTGTGTTAAAAATATAGGTGTCACAGTTCTTGACCATATGCAAGTCGACCATTATCATTGTATGCTGCATAACACAATAATTATATTAAAAAAGGATTTATATGTGCAGCTCTATACTTTTTTTTAACTTTCCTCTTTTTCTATGTAATCGATTCAAGTTGAAGCGATCATAACAGTACATATGTACATATAACAACAACAACAAAACCACGAACTGCGTCACCAAAGTTAACGACTACCAAAGTGTATTCTGCAAAACTGCAACCAAAAGGTACATAATTAACTATTAAATAATTATTTTTACCTAAAATTTGTAAAAAAATCAGTTCTTAAAAAATATTTAATATTTCCCCAAATACCTAATACCTAATACGAATGACGTCATTTACTTTCAAAGTTCTATGTAATGAGATTGTAATTTCCAGGGTTAACTTAATTAATCAACGGTGGCCAGTATTGCACTAGTTTATTTAGCGTTTGTTTATATATTTATATGTAATTATAGATTGCTTAACCTCTCAATTTAAATGCCCTAACGGACGATGTTTGGAAATTGATGATATCTGCGACGGGATGAATGATTGTAGGGACTGGAGTGATGAAAAAAATTGCTCAGGTAAAACTAATAGTTATCTCTTCTTTTAGACCTAGACTAACAATTGAATGGCGCGACACGACCAACCAAGATTTTAGGAGACATATTCCAAATAATTAAGCTAATTTTCAATAGCACAGACCTAAAGTTACTGGATTGAATTTTGCGTTGTTTGGTCAAAGTGACCCACCATTAAGTTTAAAAAAATTCAAATTTTGAAATTTGACCGCTCTTTAACTTGTACAGTTTACAGTTCTCGTCCGATTTTAATATAAATTAAGTTTTTTTAACCCTGTTTTGACGATCATTTTTTAAAACGTATACTTAGGATTTTTCAAAACTTCAAAATTTGTATTTTTATTAAAATATTATATCTAGAAATGTCTAAAATATCTATTTATGTATGGTGGCAGTGCCATAGAAAGGATGAATAATAAAGTGCTCTATAGTCGAAGGGCTAGAGAGAAGATAAGATTCAACTGCTACTCGGATGAGTTTTCTAAGACAACTGTTAATTTATTTAATACTGGTTCTTTGACTTCAACTTTAACAACGTAATTTGTACAATATAAATAATATAATTGTTGATCGAATGATGTCAATTTCAACATCCTTGGGTATGTGTGAAATTGTAGTTTCCTTCTGTAAAAGAATATTAATCCAGTAATATTTCCAAATAATTATGAGCTCATGCTGAGCTGTATGCTAATACATGATAATTTTCGAATTACAAATAATTCTAATTATAAAGCAATGTGCATCATTGCATTGTAGCAATGACTGCATCCTGTGAAACAGAAGGATGTGGTGGCCTACTCACATCATAATGAGCTGAGTGGCAAAAACATATAATGCAATAGTAGGATTGAAGATCCTCACTATGCAACCGGAATGAACGATGACATTGCAATGGAATGCATCGTGTACATTATTCCTTATTATAACCAATTAATAAATAAACTAGAGAGGAAGTCTCTGCATACTTCTCTCTGTAGAATGCAACATATTAAATTTCCAATGTAATAATTACTGCAATGGAATGGTCGATCTTCAATATTCACAATAATATGAGATCACCATTATTTCACAATATCCTGTTCATATTATATAGAATGCGGATAATAGAATTTAGGTAAAAGATGTATAATTATACTAATTATAATTACACCTTCCTCTTCTATGCTATGTATATTTTAACAATTTCTCATAAAATCAGTTTTAAAAATTGAACCTCAAAATATAGGTTTTTTGATTTTTTTTGACAAAAATTAAAATTTTCGAATTAAAAAACATCTTGAAATAACTTTTTATAAAATAGTCTAAGGATTCGAGAAACTCAAATTTTATCAAAATCAGATGAAAACTATAGAAGTTAAAGAGCGGTTAATTTTCAAAATTTGAATTTTTTGAAACTTTGCTGGGTCAATTTGAACAACCAGCTCAAAATGCAATCGAGTTGCTTCGAATATGTGCTATTCAAATGTAGCCGGATTTTTTTAAAGCGTTTCTATTAAAATATGGGTCAGTTATGTCACGTCATTTCCTTGTAAGTTGTCTTTATGATTTTTACAGCAATAAATTGTACTTATGACACGTTTTACTATATTTATGGGGATTTTTGAATTTAATTAAAATCCTAATGTTAGTTTTCTGTTTCTACAGGTAAAGTATGCACTGAGAACGACAGATTCCAATGTGATAATGGCCAATGCATTTCCAAATGGGGCCGTTGTGATGGGCGTGACTCATGTTTTGACAAATCTGATGAAGTCAACTGTAAGATTTAGGATTTTTATTTATATTTCAAAATTAAATAATGGAAACCATAAAGGTTACTGCTACAAAGTTATTTAATTTATTTATGGAAATCTCAATTATGGTAAATTTAATTACCTTTACGTTAAAGCACTAATAATTCACAATCAAAAACACTAAAAATCACTAAAAATTCACAAAATAACAAAAAATTCACGACCAATATTACACGCCCTACTCCTAAAATTAATTCTACCGAAAATTAAATAATTCAAAATTGTAGGCAATACTTGATTTAAAAAAAATCTATAGTATAATGTATAACAAAGTTGTAATTTTAGGTAGCAATAAATAAAGAGCGGTATCTCTGTAAAATAACCTTCTTAAATACTAACAAATGATGAATTTCAATATATGTTAGGTACATCTTGCTCTTCAGAACACGAATTTTTGTGTGTGTCAGAGCAGAAATGTATTTATCCTCATCTTGTATGCAATTCTAAGCAAGACTGTGCGGACGGAAGTGACGAGAATGAAATAAATTGTCCAGGTTAGCCCTTTTTTGATATATAACCGTTAATTGCGCTTAGTTTGAAAAAATTTTTTTTGACAAACAGTCCTGATTGGTGCACATTAGTATTAAACTTGTACTCGTTACGAATTATTTCGGTATCCCATTATCAGACGGGCATTTTCCAAATGCGTTCAATGTGGGACGAAAAAATATGTCGCTGGCTAACGTGGACGAAAATGTTGCAATGTATTCAGAAGGAGAGTTTTGCAAAAATCTGACATGGCTCTTTCGCTTCCTGTCCAAAGCATGGAAGTACGTGAAAGAGACCTACGGAATAATTGGGGACAGCCCCTTTCTCTACGTTTTTCTCAGTTGTTCATCTACAGAAGAATATGATACCGGAACTACAACTTTATTTAAACCAAAAGAATTTCCTTCATGTCAGCAAAGTTTGTCACTGGACGAAATTGCAGGTTTTCGAAATCGAATAAGCTGTGACGCTAGGTTTCCTGGAGATCATGTAACAGGACTTTCAAAAAACTCCGCAACCGTTACATGGGTTTTATCAAATTTCGGAACACTTACAGCTAAAGGGGCAAAAGGTATTGTGAATTCTATGGATGAACATATTTGTGGGTCTGAAATGGCAGATATTATCTTCTACGACATTTACATTCACCTCGAGGGGAAGTCACCTGACGTGCAATCTTGGCGATCAGAGAAACTTAACGATACTTTTAAAAATAATTTTTGCTTTCGAGAATGGTACCTTCCCATCTATGAACATTACGGTGAGGTTCAAGTTCTAAACAAATTTTATGATTTGTCAAAGACGTATTACTTGGAGAATTTAACGTACAACCACATGAATCTTGGAGAATTTGTTCATTTTTGGAGTGAGGCTGCCGGACACAATCTTCAGCCACTCGCCTCCTTGGCTTTCAAACAATGGAACGACACATCAGATCAAGAATTGTCAACTGCTCAAAAATCATATATTTTTAAGGACAATATCGGTGAGTTATCTAACACTAAGCAAACGACTCGTAGTTTACCGGAGTTACTGTTAAATTTAAGGAATTTCGATATTTTTCACCTTCTAAGATCGTTGGCATATTAATGTTTTCAGCACAATCATTAGTGTACGCTGACAATCACGTCGGATTCTACTCCAAAAACTACCCGATCCATCAAATCTCGACTTACAAAACTATTTCGAAGGCTTGGGAATATGTTAACAAAAATTACAGCCCTCCAAAACTCAACGCAACTTCGACCTCATCTTTCCACAAAATCAACTTTTACAATGAAACGTTACCTTCTCACGAAAATTGCATTTCTATGGCTAACAATATCACAGCAGCAAACAAAGGTACAAGCAACTTTTTGCACGTTGTCGACTGCATTGCTTTAAGTAACGACAACTTTTACGGGGGAGACAATACAGTAATTGGTTTCGATTTCCAAGAAAATGTCATCAAGGAAATTAAAAAAATAGCGCTGAGTGGGACGCAATTTCCAGGGCGGGAAAGTTGGCCTGCATTCGACGTATCCGGTTTGACCATGGCTCCCATCCTAATCTATGATATTTTTAGTGGGTTGAAAATGATCGACGAAGCTGAGCGATGGGACAAAAAAGTAAAGAAAGCAGACGCATTATCCCGCCCAGATGCATTCTGGTTCCGGGACTGGTACTATACGATTTACTTTAAACATGGGAGGACCAGCGTCTTGAAAGAATTTCTATCCCTCGTAAGAAATAAAACAAATAAGGAAATGCAAATGAATTAAGGAGAATTTGTTCACTTTAGGAGCATTGCTGCAAAGACGGACCTTCACGGATTGGCTAAGCAATACTTGGACTGGAAAGACGAGCATTTTGTTGAATTTGTCCAGGCGAGACATGAATATCCGAGTGAATACACATGTAAGAATATATGAAATAAATACCTATAAGATCTTGCAGATGAGATGAAACCCGTCATTTTTTAAGAATCTGGTTTTTTAATTATTTTTTACAGGTGTTAATTGTGACAAACTTCCGGAATTCACACCGCGTAAGTTATTTTGTAAATACAAATTCTGATAGGGTTACCCACAAACCACATTACTACAAGAAACTGTCACAGAAAATTGAATTTTAAACTTTATTAAATTCCAGCTGGATTCCTAGAGGCAAACCAAACTGCTATTGGCATAGGCGCCGCCGTCTTTGCTGTAGTTTTGCTAGTACTGCTTTTAGGTCTAAAAATATTTACGGACCGAAAAAAAATTCAAAACTTGAATCAGCATATCCGAAGTTTGACAAATGAGGAGGTGTACGAGTTTTACCAAGGAAATCCCAATTTAGTTGGGAATGATGCGCATGCGCCTATTCAGTCCATGCCTTTTGATACCCAGTATGAAATTCCTCGGGAGCGTCTCATCATTGGTAATATCGATAACTACTGCAATAAAAAACAATGTAAAGAATAATAATGAAATTGTGCATATTTCAAAAAGTAAAAATTGGTTTTCTACAGACGACAAGAAAGTTCTTGGCACCGGTGAATTCGGACTAGTGAAGCAAGGACTGCTGAAAAGTGAACCAAATAGTGGCTCAGAGGACATGACAGTAGCAGTCAAGATGGTGAAGCCTCATGTGGAAGTGGAATATTTCTTAGCTCATCTCTCGGAAATTAAAATCATGGCCTATTTGGGACAACACCCTAATATTGCATCACTCCTCGCCACTGTCACCAACAAAATACGAAACCGTTATTTTTCATTTTCTTATTTATTTCTAAATTCCTAAATATTTTCTGAATATTTCTTAAAAATTTCTACATGTTTAAGAATTTACAGTAAATTAATTTTCCGAAAATGATCAACTACAGGTGAAGTTTTTGTGGTAATGGAATTTTGTCCTGAAGGAGATTTGCTGCGATACTTAAAAGAAAATGGAAAAAACTTTGTGAATTTATTCTGGACCAGTAAAAAAGTTGAAAATCAGGTTGGTCCTAGATGCTTGTACACAAACGCTCCGGATGCTGATGTAAAATTCGAACCAGATTGTGGCGGTGCATCCCGCTCAGTTCTTAGTAACCAGGACGCTTCCGCTATTTCAACCTTGAATTTAGTCCAATGGTCAAGACAAATTGCAAATGGAATGACCTACTTGAATGCAAAAAAAGTAATTTCTCATGTTGAATTGAAGAGGGTCCATAAAAGATGTCACTCAAGTTATTACTATTTTGATTTCGGGACCCGCACCTGACTAGAGCCTTTTATCAACTCAATTACGTCAATTATAGTCGAGCCCTTAGTAAAATAGAACAGAGTTAAAATAAATAGTAAACACATTTTAATAATTGTGCCTAATTTGTAGGTAATTCACGGTGATTTAGCCGCACGAAATGTTCTTCTGGATGCAAACAAAGTTGCAAAAATTAGCGATTTTGGACTTTCTCGTCAACTTGTCAACTACTCAAATTATCTTAAGAAATCCCAGGTAACCTTTTTTTAGCGTCTTATATTTTATGACACACTGTTAATGACAGTTTAGTAGAAGCAATAAAACCCTTTGATTATGTTGTATTATTTGTAGACTCCTCTACCTTGGCGCTGGCTTGCAATTGAATCACTGGAGAACATGGTATTCTCCCCACTTTCGGATATTTGGGCATTTGCTGTGACGCTCTGGGAAATATTTACGCTCGGAAAAGTCCCGTATCCTGGAAAAACATGGAATCAAGATTTTGTTGACGGCCTCGTGGCTGGAGAACGCTTGGCTCTGCCCAAATTTGGGAATCAGGAAATGTAAATTATCTACTTTACAAAACTATTCAAGTTTAATAAAACATTTTTTTTCAAATTAATGTGCTTACGTTGTGTCTAAAAGTCGTCCGCTAGTTACTTAAAAATAATGTAATATTATTCACAGCTATGACCTCATGTTAAACTGTATGAAGACAGCACCAGAGGAAAGAATTCCGTTTTCGGAAATAATGTCACAGTTGAAAATAATCGAAGCAAGTTTATCTATGGAATGAAATTACAAATCAAACACCTTGTGAGCACTTGGAATACCAATTCTATCAGGAAATATTTTCTCAAGTCAAACCCACACATGATCAAGATTTAATTGTAATACGTTTCTAATAAACACACATTGCACTTATTTATAGAATCTAACTTGTTTAGTAATAATTATATTAAGCATTGATTTATGATTTAATTCATTCAACTCTGTATTTATGTACAGTGTACAGAATACGATAGTAACAATTTTCCATTATGTAATACAAATTATGCAATGGTTGGTTGACAAGAGAAAGTCAAGTTGACATTATGCTTAAAATGCTTCAAAATACTTCAAATAATTATTACATACACTGAAATACATACTTTTAGGTGAAATTTGATTTTTTAGCCACGTGTTGTTTTATCTTTACAAAATTAATTTAAGTAATTGCGCATAGTGTAATCCCAAACTGGGTCAATATGTTTTAATTTAAATTTTATTTGTAGTTTAATGTACTGACTATGCGTTTTTAATTCTCAAAATTCTGTTGTAATCTATTTCTTTCTGTGAATAGTTTAAATTTTTTTGTCCATTTAGTTAGCGCTTTTTGAACTAATTATAATTATTACATACTTGATTACGTTGCTTGATAAAATATTTACTGCACAATGTTACCACAGCAATTTCAACACCTAATAAGGATTACATTTTTATTTATCATCAATTTAATATTGCAATAAATTAAACTATAATGTACACTGTACATAATGTATCATACTGCATTATTGTAAGAACATGAATAAATTTACTACCAAATTTTCAAAAAAAAGTTTACAAAGTTCTTGAACTAACATTGTAATGCCAAGCAAGACTTTTGTGTTGGATTGGGATTGCAGCTACCTCACTATTGCAAGAGACTGGTACTAGTAAATTTTGCAAAACATAACTACAAATTTGCAGGTGCAACAATTGGCAATGGACTAAATGTAAGTGAAGAACCAGAACATAATTATTAACATATGTCCAGTTTTAGTTTCGAACAAAATTACAGCAAACATTAAAAATACATGTTGTTGCAAGCGTGTGAATAGAAACTTGTGCATTTTTTCAAAAATATGCAAATTAAAGATTTTGCACTTTTTAAAAAATATGCAAATTAAAGATTTTGCAATTTTTAAAAAATATGCAAATTAAAGATTTTGAACTTTTTTAAAAATATGCAAATTAAAGATTTTGCACTTTTTCAAAAATATGCAAATTAAAGATTTACCACTTTTTCAAAAATATGCAAATTAAAGATTTACCACTTTTTAAAAAATATGCAAATTAAAGATTTTGCACTTTTTAAAAAAACCATGTAGATATAATATTTTGCGCTCTTGAAAAACGTAAATAAAATATTTTCCACTTTTCAAAAACTATGTCCATAGATTATTTTCCACTTTTCAAAAAATATGTCCAAAGAATATTTTGCGATTTTTAAAAATAAATGTTTATAGAATATTTTGATCTTTTGAAAAACATGCAAATAGAACAATTTGCTCGTTTTAGAAACTCATGTTTGCATTGTAAGCATGTATCTTATTTACTGTATTTTGTTGACATAACTCATTTTGTTTTCTAGCTTAAATTGAAAATGGGTCATTTTGGTTCTTTATAGACAATGTATTGTTGAACTTTTCCAAAAATTATCAAGATTCAGCATATAATTACCTATATAAGTTACATATTAAATTTTCCCATTATGAAACCAAACTATTTTAATAAATTAAACATACATTCAAATCACTATCGTAATCCAATATGAAGAGTCGATGAGATTCTTGAGGCGCTTGAAGAATGTATTATTACTATTGCTGGAGCTGATCTACTCGTGTTCGTCCATATCCGGTTTAAAAAAAAAGTAATTAATAAAATAATTTTAAAAATCTTGGTTTAAAATGAATTGAAAGTTGATATGCAAAAGAACACAGTGAGGGATACTGCACTGGCTAAACTGCGAGCTTGACTTTAGTTTAAAGTTTAACGTAGGTGGGTCTTTTACAGCATCAAAAGCAAAACGCACCTATTCAAGTAGGATATCGTCAGTGAAGAACCAAAATGACCCATATCCATTTTCCACTAAAAGTAAACTGAGCTATATCTAAAACGTTCTAAAAACAAAATGACCCAAATCTATTTATTTCCACGCGTACGCCTAAAATACAAGCAAAAAATTCCTGTTCAAACCTGCACCAAGTACATTTTGCTTAAGCATTGACTTAGGCGTATGCGTGGAAATACATGGATTTGGGTCATTTTGTTTTTAGAACGTTTTGGATATGGCTCAGTTTTCTTTTAGTTGAAAATGGATATGGGTCATTTTGGTTCTTCACTGACGATATCCTACTTACTGAATGACATCTTGTGTCATTATACCTTAGGCAAAAATGCAATAATATCGTATCAGTATAAAACTAGAATTAAAATATGACCTTAAAGAAAACATTAAATATTAAAGAATGATGTGTGAAATCCAATTGTTAATTAACAGATTTCAAAAAATAGTCTAAAATAATTATTTATTTACTTGTATTTGAACATTGCTAATTTATTTAATTTACTTGTTGCTTTCTAAAAATGGCAAAATATTCTCTTAATGTAGTACGGACATGTTTTAGAAAATTGTATAATTTACTGTGTTTAAAAAGTGCGAAACTAGCTTTTAAAATAGTTGTGAAAATTAAAGTGAAAAATTTTTGATTTACACTAATCACTTTGAGGTCTCTAAAAATGGTTATGGGTTGGTTAATTTGATTTTTTAAACATGATATACAGACGTTATAGGACAAATCAACATACAAGTACAACAGAATTCATAGGCGGAACACGATCAAATACGTGTAGTATTCTCCATATATATAGTGTCTCCACCCAATCACCATTTTAAGACGAAGGTTCAAATTTTGGTGGGGGGTCATCATCACCGTTTTGTGGGCTTGCTACTGCGGGAGTTGATGCTGGAATCAGAATCGGAACTACAGCAACTGTTTAATAGTAATAATATACACACTTTTAACATGGCGAAACTTATAAAAAAAAGAAATAATCGAAAATTCAGTGTATTACAACATTATCAATAGCCCATAATTAAATAACCTTTTACTAAATTGAGAATACAAACACAACTATTTGTAATTTGTACTAATGAAGCAAAATTGCCGTTTTCTATGTGTAATACAATAACTGTGTGTTTATGCTTTGCAATACAGATTTAAGGCAAGTAGAATTTATTTTCTTGTTGCGAAGTTTTTGTGTTCAAAATTAAGATATATATCGTGGGTGAAGAACTAAAATGACCCATATCCATTTTTACCTAAAAACAATATCAACTGTCTACGAAAATACTGAAATATGTCTTGTAAGCATTTACATGGTACAAGATGCATTTTTCAAAAATATGTAACTAGAACATTTTACACTTTTCAAAAATATAAAATTAGAACATTTTGCACCCTGTTGAAAACATGTAATTAGAACATTTAGCACTTTTCAAAAACATGTAAATAGAACATTTTACACTTTTCAAAACCTTTTTATTAACATTTTACGCATGTTTCTCAATTTGTTTTTATGACATATATAGCTCATTTTGTTTCTAGCTTAAATTGGATATTAGGTCATCCTGGTTCTTTGCCGACGATATAATTACGTATTAAACACTAACAAAGTCATAATACGGAATCGAAAAATGGGCTATTTTGCTTCTTTACAAGCAGAAGCTGTACGCAATTTTTAGCTTTAAGAGCAGTATTAAAAAATTCTCACGTCGGTGGAAGGATACAATTCTATTGTTATAATCAGCGACACGATTTTCTCTCGCTGCGACGGCTACAACCATCCTACGTTCCTCTCTCCAAGCTGCGACAGGACAGAATTCACAGCAGTAACAGCAGCAGCCGACACATCCTAAGATTGAAAGTATTATTAGCGCAATTCCGACGTACACCTTTCTTTAATCAGTTAATCATGTCAGTCAGTGGAAAGGAGTGGTGCAGCAGGCAGGTCACGTACGATACCCGGGCATTAGAATTAGAAAAACAGAATTTTCATTATTTAATTATTGTAAAACTTTAATATTTGTACTACTTTTATAATTGTATATCATGCTGTGTGAGTGTCAATTTGTTATAATTACTGTGAACTTACGTGTAAAACGGTCTTAGAACCGGTTCACATTCTACATGATGTTCGGCGCTAGAATCAAATACTTCAAATCTACAATCTGAGCATTCGGATTTAATACAAACTGGCCAAAACCAAGCCATGCAGTCGTTGTTAGTCTTGCACGGCGCACCATGATATTCATCATCATCATCATCGACGTACCTGTGACTAACAACGGAAACAAATTGTTTTTTTGTTGTTTTTTTTTAAATTAGCAAAAAGTTAATACGGTGTCAGTGAGTGTAAAGTGTAATATGCTTAATTTATGTTTTTTTAAAAGAATTATTTTATCATAATGTTTTTAAAAAGTGCAAAATATCATTTAGGCATATTTAAAAGGGGTGCAAAATTTTATTTTAGCATGTTTCAAAAAAATTCAAATTCTTCTATCAGCGTGTTTCAAAAAAGTGTGAATTTTTCATTGTTATCATCATTGTTAATAAAGAGTGCAAAATCTTCTATAAGCATTGTTTTTTAAAATTGCGAATTGATCTATCAGCATTGCTTTTAAAAATTGCAAAATCTTCTATGGGCAAGTTTTAAAAATGTGCAAATTCTATTATTACCATATTTCTAAAAAGTGCAAAATATTCTATTAACATGTTTCAGAAAAGTGCAAAACTTTCTTATAGCATTTTTTCCAAAAGGTGCAAAATATTCTGTTATAATGTTTTTAAAAACTGCAAAATCTTCTTTTAGCATGTTTCAAAAAATTACGAGGTTTTCTATCAGCATGCTTCAAGAAAGACAAAACCATCTATTAGCTAACATTCAGAATCAAAATATTTTAATTTTTTTACCAAAAAAGTTTTAATGTGTGTTAATTGGTCTCTTTACATTACGATATAAAAAACATTTTTCTCATCAGACATCACACATCTTCTTCTGCTTCAAAACTGATGAGGAAAAAATATATTTTAAAATATTTTCTGTGAGTTTACAAGTTTTAAACCTAGGAGTATGCATTACGTTGTTGGTGTCTGATTAAAGCAACCCCGAATTTCGCCGACATAGTCAGGCCACTTTACCAGAGGAAAATCGCATGAGGAACAGTAAGATTTATTCTTTGGAGCTACAGTGCCTGTCAAAGTCCCGTTGTACACAAAGAAATGACAGCCAAATTCGGAAAGAGGGGCATTCAGTTGCCTTGCACAATCTTCAGGATATTTGCAGCGGATTTGTGGTTCCCCGTTGATAACGTTGGAGGTAGTGAGGAGAATACAAAACTCGAATAAAAAAACTAAACATTTTGAATAATAACATTTACTTCCGTTTCCTGTCAATACCATATTCTAAAAATTGAATTGTTGTTCTCGCCTAAAATAAAACTATTGAGTAGTTTTAGCGGCAATGACCCTATTTTAATTCAAAGATTTAAGGATTTATACAGAAAAAAAAGTTACTTGTTAGATGAATTAAGGAAAAGGACAAGCTTTCGATTTTAGCTTGAGTCTCTGCGCAAAAATTGTAGCTTATACTTAATTAGATTCGTCACGTTTGTTTTCTTTAGTCTAGTCTAGTTTAGTATAATTTTTTTCTAGATTTAAAACTAAATTCTATTTTCATTACTGACATATTTAATTAATAAAAAAATATAAAAAAAATTATTATAAATTTAATTTTTTAATGCAACAAATAAATATTATTTATTGTATTATTTTATAAAAACAAAATTAATTTTAAAATATTTTGGTAAGGTAGTTGCAAAAAATGTGCCATTTTCCTAAACGCTGTGATTAATGACCTCAGGTCTAATACGCTTTCACATTCACATCTGATAGCAACATCATTATTTAACCCACAATTATTAGAAAATCCTAATATAATATGTAAGCATGTAATCATGTACTAATCTTAATATGTGCCTGATTGTAACTGTAAGTATTTTTTCTAACAACAAAAAATAAAAAGTGTAAAGTGTTAAAGTGTGTAGCAAAGTTACATTAAAGTAATGCAATGCATCTGTATGATAAATTTTTTTAGCAATGTTCCTGGAAACATTTCTTCCGGGCCGCATCAATGTAATCAATAGGAAACTTGAGTATACAATTTTCTACGGTGCAGTGGTCGGTAATGTTTTGAAACATTTAGTTTGATTTATTTGCATGGAAAAAAATGATAACAACAAAAGACTACTCACAATTTTATGAATCTAACAAAGTTATAGGTATTTGGTTGGAATGCAGTTTAAATATATTTTTCTTGTTAAAACTGATTGAGTTTCTATTCTTAAAATTTAAACCAATTTTCAACACCGTCCTAAAAATGTAGTATAAACACATTAAAATTACAAACAAGACTGAAATTATTGCCACCAAAAGAAAAGCCCACACGTCCAGGGAGCGGGTGACCCACCACGGGATATTCTTTGTCTGTGGTCTTAAGTAGGAAACGTCGTCTTGACTCAAAACAAATTCAGTCCACCAAACTGCCAAGTGTAGTGGGTGCAGCGGACGTTGCTTCGACGCTTTTGCCAGTTTTGATGCAGCTTTAGAAAAGCTGTATCAAATTAAACACAACTTTAGCTACAAGTAAAAATACCATCAAAGAATAATTAAATTGCAATGTACTGCTTCACCTTTTGTCCGTTAAAAGTTTGTTGATTGCCTCTCGTATAGTCTCAACAGTCAAATCAAAAAATCCTAGCTCAATTCCGTTCCCGACATTTCGAATTCGTTTCGCATTGTAATCCTGGTCCCCGTCAACAGGTATAATTATTAATGGGACGCCGTTAAAAATTGCTTCTTGCAAACTTACTTGACCCCCTTGGGTCACAAATCCAAGTAGTTTGGGATGCGCTAGAAGAAACAAAAGCATTAAAAAAGCTAATTAATTAGTAATGACTAATAAAATATTTTAATTCATTTATAAGATGTTATTTGTTAATTTACAAAATGTTGGGGTCCAGGTTGAAATTACACAAAACAGATCATGAAACTTTGTTTAGATATTAAATGAGTATGGTGTGAAATAATATAGTTTGAGTTTACCTCGATTGGTTTCGATTAAAAAAAATGGGATTAGAAAAAACGACCAGACCTCCGCTTGGCCTCTCTGTAACATGCACTCTTGAGGCGGGGACTGTAATTGCTTCATACTGATTAAAAAATGTGAAATTGTAAAGTTCATCATTGACCCACGTTTCATTGAGACATACAGTATTATAATTTAAAACTAGATTTAAATCTTTAGCTGATAATTATGTCACATTAGAGTATCCATTAACATTCCAAAATACAAAGTCGCAAGAAGTCGTGGGTGGTAGCACCCGTCATTGTTTCTTCCTGCCGGGTCTTGATCCAGAACCCGATGATGCAGAAGCATTAGTCGCTGAAGCAGAGGATGAGGATTTCTTTGGGTGGGAAGGGGGTTTGTATCCTGGGATTTCTGGTATTTTTTGAAGAGATTTTTTGTCAGATTCGTAGAAGCTTGTAATTCCGTCGTCAGTATGAATTAGGTAACGTGAAGACCATATTTTTGCAGTGCTGGTTTCTTTTTGTTTCATGTTTTTTGCCTCGTTCAAGAGAAGTCTTTCAACTTCCCATTGCTCCCGGCATAAGTCCTCTGAATTCCTGTAATCGGTATCCTTAAGTTCGTAAGCCCTTGTGAGTATTTTGTTTCGATCATTAACAGAGCTAAATTCGCATTTAACGCCAAAACCGGTTTTTAGAGGAATACACATGTAGCTAATTGGGGAGATATCATTAACTTTTAGTAGTTGTACGACTGCCGAGATTTCAGTTTTCATAACACTTTTTGCTGAGCCGGATGCAGTATTCATCCCACTGAAGATTAAATTCTTGAGTCTGTGGCTATTTGCGTTGAATAGCACATCATTTGTCACATGCAGAATTTTGATCTTAAGAGAACTTATGTCATTAGCAAAACAGTTGCTGGTATCTTCTATTGATTTGATTTTTCGAGAGTTCATTGACACTGAATGCTGAATTCCTTTTAGCTCCTTGTTGATTCCACCAAGTCCCTTCTTTTGTTCAGCTCGAAATTGCTTTAGATACTCCAGTACGTTGGTTGTGTCAAAGTCAGAGTTAGTATCGGAGTCATCATCATCATCTGTCCCGCTGACTTCATCGTTATCGTCTGATTTTTCGTCTTCTATTGTTTTCTCAGCTACGACAGATTTTGAATTAATATTCTTTTTGCTCATTGTGCCGTATACAAGGATATTATAAACTGAAGAGGAGAAAATAAATAGAAATATTACTTGCCTTACTGAACCCCAGGTCACGGCTCCTGCCTCTGAATTACCAAAGTTAAATCTGTCAACTAAATGACCTGCCTGTGACCTGGGCGAGTAAATAGCTACCCTGATTTAGAATTGAAGTGAGTCACGAGTTTGCCTTTTCGATGATAATTTTAGATTTTCAGTTCAGTTGGCTGTACCGGCTACGAGAAGATTATTTATTATGTATGCACTTGGGGCTCGGTCGGTGCATATGGCAATGTGTTTTGAACAATGCGGGCGTGGAGGGAGAAAATCACAAATAAAAGTGTGAATTTGCGTCTATGTACAACAATTGGTAATATTCTTGTATTCTTAAGATATTCAGGCGTCACATTCTTTAGTTTAAAATTGTTCAAAACTTCAAAAACTAGATAAAATTTCAGTTTTACTTCAAAGTATTTAAGAGGGTTAGAAAGGTACGTCTTTACCTTTAGCGCAGCTTTTAGTTCGAGAATTTTTTGAAAAATTAAGCCATGTACAAAGCAACTTTATTATTGTTCCCTTTATATTATGTAATGATTTTAATGCTAGAGTCGGAAATCTTAACTAGGTGGACGACTTAATCACTGACAACCTCCCTTTGGCTCCTGATCAAACTTCTCTTGATTTAGTTGTATCTCAGAGGGGGCGGGAGCTAGTAAACCTGTCTCAACTTAATTCTTTTATGTTATTTGATAGAAGATGTTTGTCAGACACTCCTGCAAACTTTGCATTTATTGGTCGTAATGGTTAAAGCACTATAGATTTGGTTTGGGCTGACCAATTAGGCATTGAACTAATTAATGATATATCTTTTTTTAATTTCCCAGATTCTGACCACCTGCCATGCCTAGTTTCTGTCTCTTCATCATCAATATCAAATTCTTGTTCTACTACTGCATAAAGTAACGTAATTAAGTGAAAGCCTCACAAATATGGTGCAGTTTTGAACTATTTGAAAAACAATCAGCCTGCTCAAGCTAGTGACCCTAATATTATTTACTTTAATCTAATAAAATACTTGCAAGAGGCGGCATTGTCGTCTGGTATGGTACTTACCCCCACGTTAGTTACTACACGGCTAAAACCCTGGTTTGATAGTAAGTGCTGTCAAAGACGCAATCAACTTAAAGTCCTTCCTTAACAAGTACAGCAGAGCAGTGGTAGAGCTTCATTAAATCTTTATGCAGCGGCTAAACGACAGTTTTCTAATTTTTTGAAAAGCAAAGAGAAACAATACTGGTTTGACATTCAGGCTACTCTATCAAATGTTAATTCTCCCACTGATTTTTAAAAATGCTTAAATCGGTTTTGTCAAAAATTTTCCCCACCCAACGTTATTTTCTTAAGCCAATGGAAAGCATTTTATACAAAAGTTATGCCAGAGAGAAAGTTAAACCCAAATTTTGACGCTTCTAACAGTAATCCATTACTCGACAGTCAGTTTTCTATGCAGGAGCTTCAAGCAGCAATTAGGTCGCTCAAGTTTGGAAAAGCCGCTGGTTCTGACATGATCCCCAACGAGCTGATCAAATGTATCCCACAAAATTTATTAGTAAGCCTACTAGAAATATTTAATTATTTTTTCGAAACAGGTGTTTGTCTTCATAGTTGGGAGGAAATTATTGTTAAACTAATTTAAAAAAAAGGTGACCCATTGGACCCAGCGAATTATAGAGGAATAGCACTAGTTAACACATTCACACAACTTTTTACAACTCTTATACATGCTAGACTATACAGCTGGTGCGAGGTCAATAATATACTCCCAGAGTCACAAGCCGGGTTTCGGAGGGGCAGAGGATGCCTGGATCAGATTTTTTTTCTAAATGCTATAATTCAGTCAAAACTAACTCAGGGCGGAAAGCTCTTCGTACTTTTTGTAGACTTCAAACGTGCCTTTGACAGCATTCCGCATCATAAACTATGGACCAAAATGCACAGCCTTGGTATAAGTGGTAAAATTATATATGTATTAAAAAACCTTTATGACTCGAGTAAGCTTAAAGTTAGTACACGGGATGGCTTCACTAAGTTCTTTGATATTTCAATGGGAGTTTTGCAAGGCGTAATTCTGAGCCCACTATTATTTGCAATCTATGTAAGTGACATAGATGAGTATTTTTTTAGTAAAGGAGCCGTCCCAGTGGGTATCGGAGGTAATAACTCAACGGACCTGCTTATGCTTGCCGACGACAATGCAACTCTTGCCGAAACCAAAATATCTTTGCAATGTAAAATTGACATACTTTATGACTACTGCACTGTCAATGAGTTAGTAATAAACTTGGACAAAACCAAGGTGATTGTTTTCCGACGGGGAGGCGGAGGTATGTCTAAAGGATGGAGGTGGCACTTAAAATGCCAGCCCATCGAAATAGTAGGCACTTATACTTACCTAGGTATTACTTTTGCCTCTTCTGGTATGTTCAAAATTGCAGCAGACCAAATGATTTGTAAAGGAAATTCTGCCGCAGGCGCTGTTTTAAGCACTATTTGTAAATGTAAAATGAGCTTTTGGGCCGCAAAAATGAAACTTTTTGATTCCGTTGCGGTGCCCTCACTTACATATGCAGTCTTAATATGGGGCCTCAGATATTTAGATCACTTGGAAAAAGTACAAACAAGCTTTTTGAAAAAAATATTATCTGTATCTTTAAACACCCCTGGGTATCTTATTAGATGTGAGACAGGTCGCTCGCTGTTAAGGTGCCACATAATATGTATAACCCTTAAACACTGGGGTCGCATCTTAATGATGCCAATAGAGCGTTTTGTAAAAAAGTGTTACCCACAGCAGACCGAATATAACTGGGCATTGCAGGTTAAGTCAATTCTGGACCGATTGGGTTTCTTGTTTGTGTGGACGTCTCAGTCGGTCGAGTTACTGATAGAAAACTTTGAATTATTATTAAAGACTGCTTACGACCAGGCCAAGCAAACAGACCTGTCAAGAATTGACAACTCTTCCTATCACCCCTACTTTAATCAGATTAAAAATTCCTTCTCATGCAGTCAATACCTAATCCTTATGCTCCCCCACCACTACATTAAAAAATGTGCACAACTGAGGCTATGTAATAATTTTCTTTCTTTTAAAAATATGTTTGTCAAGTTTAACTTAAGCGAACACTGCCGGCATTGTTGCCCTAGTTTTACTCACAGTTTATTTCATTTTGTTACTCAATGCTCAAAGTATGCCAATGAACGCAGGAAGTTTCTGTCACAATACCAAGTCTTTATGCGTAATGAAGCCAGCTTTAACGCTATCCTTAATTTTTCAACTCAAGACGTTATTCTAAATTTTTTCAATTTTGTTAAATCAGCGTTGTACATTCATGCTCAAACTTTTTAAAAAAATTATAATAATAATATTACATGTGATTCATCAAACTTATTAATTGTATTGCGCCATGGGCTATGCCCGATAACGCAAATCAAACTTCGTTAATAAATCAATCAATCAAATTTACAAAATGTTTGACTTTTGACTTTTACCTAAAAGATCACGTTGTGGGAACCAATTTCGGAGTAAAACATTTGTTGGTATATTTTCTGGAAGTTCCAGCCCTTTCCACTTCCACATGAATTTGAGTGGGGCCAAAGATTTAAAAGCATCAAGAAACATTCGAACGGTTTTTGGTGGGAGATTTGAAATTTGGACGTAACTCCCCAAACTCATATAAATAAATTCAGCACATGTGTTTGAGTCTTGTAGGGAAAGAAAACTTTGGAGATCTTTAAGCATTAAACAGAAACGGGAAATTTCATTTAGGAAATAGTTAAATATTTAAAAAGTTATAAATTAGTTTTGATTGGGCTGTAAAATGTGACATTGTGACTCCTTTCTGCAAGGGCGATTGCGAGTGGCTCCAGGCCACTTCGATGGCTGTGACTGCAAAGAGCGGTATTGAAAAACAAAATATTTTCTCCACTTGACTTTAGAACAGTTTGTGTTAAAATTAGTAAAAATAAAATTCCTTGAAATTTTAAACTTAAATTGGTTGCAAAATGTTTTGAATTCATTTTTACTGTACAGCTGTAAGACACGGAAGTATAATTATGAAGCAAACTTTTTTCACGCAATTGTCAGCTTGGCAGCCAAAAATAGCGAGGACGGCGGACGGCTTTGCAATTATTACAGAAGCCTTATGAATGAAAAAAATTATTGTCATTCCCAACATTTTACTATTTTTAATATTAAACCATTTTGAAGAATGAATCGTTAAAAAAAATTAAATTCCTTTCCACACATTTCCCCTCTGCCTTTGCCCTACAAAAATATTACCGCAATCAAAACACATACAAAAAACAACATATATAATTAATAAAATTTCCCTATTGATTTTTAAGTAGATAAGGAACAAAACTTGTATCCTTTATCCTGTGTTTGTCGTTAATTTCCTTTTATTGCTTTTTTTATGCTTAGCACTTACGGATTCGTTTCGAGATTAGAGAAGTGTTTGGCTTGGCAAAGTATTTTCATTAATGTTTTTAGTTTTATAGTGTGTAGTGCCGAGTAAAACTGAACATTAACTATGATACTACATCTGATTTATGATCGACGCTGTCACATAGATTATGCAACAGCAGTGAGGTTGTATGTGAATAATAACGTCTGTGAAGAACCAAAATGACCCATAACCATTTTTAGCTTAAAACATTATCAACTATCTACAGAAAAATTTCAATATGTCTTGCGGAAATTTAAATAGAACGTTGAGCACTTTTCAAAAATATGTTAACGCAAAATTTTGCACTTCAGAAAACATGAAAATAGAAATTTTTGCGCATTTAAAAAAAATGGAATTAGAAGATTTTGCACCTTTTCGAAAAGATGGAATTAGGACATTTTGCACCTTTTGAAAAACATGGAATTCGAAATTTTTGCGCGTTTAAAAAACATCGAATTAGAACATTTTGCACCTTTTTGAAAACATAGAATTAGGGCATTTTACAACTTTTTAAAAATATGTAAATAGAAAATTTTGCACCTTTTCGAAAAACATGTAAATAGGATATTTTACACTGTTGAAAAAAATGAAAATAGAACATTTCACGCTTTTCAAAAACTCGTAACGTAATTAACATTTTACGCATGTTTCTTTCATTTTGTTTTTATGACATAGCTCATTCTGATAGTTGATTGTAGCTTAAATTGGATATGGGTCATTTGGTTCTTCACAGACGATATGCTGTTTGTATATTGTGCAAATTAAGTGGCTCCTATATAACTATATAGTATGTAGTTCGTAATTGATTCCGAATATTATGTTACATAACTCATGCAAAAACCATTAAAAATAACCAAAAGTACCTTAGTAATGAAATTGTCATTAGACACAAATGCAAATGCTTTATAGAAAAATCGAATAATTTAAATAGTGTGAATTATACATTGAGATGAATTAGTAAATTACTACTAATTACTACTTGACAAAACAAATTATTAAATATCTTTGAACGCTATACGTAATTAAGACGTAAACCAGGAGGCAAGTTTAACTTGCAGGTTGTGTTGTTTGTTTGAGTTGTAAACGTATGCCGAAAAAAAAATAGAAATCCTGATCAGTTCCAGTCTTGTGCCTTAAAGGGTCTTCTTTTTATGTTTTCGCAACCTTTAAATTCATTAAAATCAAAATAATTAATATGATATTTAAGAAAAAACTAAAAACTACTGCCGAAGTAGTGTCACGAAAAAAAATTTAAAAGTTGTTAAAAGAATGTATTATTTGTTATTTACTGATCATTGATGACATTCAGTGCAAGGACCAAGGACCAGATACATCCTCTCACTGCCACTGCTGCCACGATGCTCAAAACTCCAGCGAAAGTCATGAAACAATCATTTGCGCTTTTGGGCTCTGGGGGCCCATTGATGGGGAAGCACACAACTAGATATACATACATACATACATAACAAATTAGTCAAATTTAAACAATAATATTGTATTGAAGTAAAAACTACTGCATTAATTATTATTTTTGATTTCATTAATGCCAACTAAAAAAATTACTTACGGCCGCATTGCTGTCAACGTCAACGTAGTTAGACATGTTGAGAAATTTTAAAGTAGCTACGTGAGGTGAACTGAACTGGTATAAAACTTCAACAAAACTGACAAAAACTCAAGTCAGAATCGTAATTTCTCACAAAATTCACAAATAAATTAAAAATGAATTATGAGTTTTTAAAAATTTAGAATTTCTCAACCACGATGAATTTAATACAATTTTTGATGTGAACACTTGGAGAGTTTCAAGTTGAATAATAATAATAACTCTCAAACCTGAGTCTGTATTTATACGAAAGCTCAGTCAACATATGAAATACTACAGATTGATCGAAAATCAAAACCTAATTATGCACGAAAAATAAAAGGAAAAACTAAAAATGAATTGCTTGACTTATCACGAATTAATGTTTAAAAAGCTATGCGTCACTGTCACCTGTATGGTTTGTTACTAATTCACAAACAATTTATTACGTTATAAGAATCGTATGTTGGTCCTTTCTAAGGAAATACTAAAAATACTAAAATACACAAATGGCTTTTGGAATTCTGTCGTTTACAACTCACAACGTACCCACACAGCACAGTCAGATGTTATCCATTAGGTAGACGCTATTGTGAGTCAGCACTGTGCTGGTAGTCTGGTAGTGGAAAAAATTCCTTATCCACCACATTCATGCTAAACCGCTAAACGTCTGTATAGTTGATTTTGACTATTAACCAGTAAAATTTCAGGAAGTTTTCGACGATTATATTTATAGCGATTTTCTGAGCTCACTTTTTCCTGCCGTGCCGTGTTAGCTGCTACCAATTTAATGAGATTAGTCATGGTAATAAGATGACAGGCTTATCGAAGTTTAAAATTTTTTTTAACTTATAGCCCACTAAAAACCATTTTTCACAATAACAACATGTATTTAAAAAAGGAATGCGCTTTAAGTGTTATTAAAATTAGGTAATTACCTCAAAAAATCAAAAATGATCTAAATGAATGATTATACTAGTAGAATTTTTATTACATTTCAAACTATATAATATTACGAAATACTGAGAGTGTAGGAAGGCTGAATCTGAAATGAAACGAAAATGAAATGAAAGATAAATTGTTAAGGGCGGCTGCGCTTAGTAATTAATCAATTAATCAACAAAAAACCGGAAATATTAGAAAAAGTAGGTGTATATTAAAAAGATATTCAACATGGAAAAAGTAGATTAAATAAATTCTCCTTTTAATTAAAGGCATTGAATTACTTTTACATGAAAAGAAATAATTAATTGTTGAGGCTAAAAATTAGCCTATTAGGTAAAATAAATGGCAGAGCATATAAATGGAATTTGTCAAAAATCAGAAGTAGGACAGATTTACTTCTACCGTTTCCAACTGTGAAATTATTTCTGGAAGTGAAATTCGTTCACTCGGCTCCGCTTTCATGCAACTCAAGATGATGTTGTAACTGAAATAAAATCAAAACAAATGCACATAGTATATTTAATTAGTAATTTACGTACAAATATTTACCAAAATCAATGTAATTTTGAATTTTAGTCAGTTCCTGTTCATTATTAAAAAAAATATTGTCAATTATTACACTTCTTGATTTCCCAATGTTGGGGAGGGCAGGAGTTGTCCTGCCATTAGACCGTCAATAAATTCTTGATTCCATGTTTTTCCAGGATACGGGATTTTTCCAAGCGTGAATATTTCCCAGAGCGTCACACCAAATGCCCACACATCCGACTGAGGAGAGAAGATCATGTTCTCTAGAGATTCAATTGCAAGCCAGCGCCAAGGTAACGGGGTCTGGAATCATAGAAAAAATTGTTGATGCTTTTGTACATGTTTTAGAAACCCTGAATAACTAGTACCATTTTTTTTTGAAAAACACCTCTGTATTCGTCTTTTTGTAATTTGAGTAGTTAACGAGCTGGCGTGAGAGTCCAAAATCGCTAATTTTTGCAATATCGTTACTTCCAATAAGAACGTTTCGTGCAGCCAAATCTCCATGAATAACCTGCAAAATAAAATATAATAACTAAATCATATAATTATTTTGGGAATAATTAGGAATTTTTAAAAATATTAAAGTTCCATGTTTACATGTTTTGCTTTCAAGAAAGCCATTCCATTTGCAATTTGTCGTGACCATTGAAGCAAATTGAGAGTTGAAATTCGAGAGTTCTTGTGGTTACTAGGTCCAGAACCAGATAAACCACCGCTAGTATTTGGTTCGATTTGAACAACCGCAGCCGGAGCCGGAACGTTTGTATAGGTACACTGTGGCTTTGGAGCGTTGGTGTAGGTAGCCTGCACAACCTGCTTTTCTGCGGCTTTTGCTGCGGCTTTTCGTTTCCGGAATAAATCCACAAAGTTTTTCCCGTTGTCCTTTAAATGTCTCAATAGGTCTCCCTTGGCACAAAATTCCATCGCCACAAAAACCTCACCTGGTAATTCAAAGAACGGTCATCAATTCTACTATGTTTTAAACAAATGCTTCGATGTTAATACATAAATAAAAATTATTAAAATTTAATTGTTGTAAGTGACCGTTTTTTATGTTAGTCGTAACAGCGCCGACGAGTGACGCAATATTCTCATGTTTCCCCAAAAACGCCATGATTTTAATTTCTGAGAGATGCGCTTTAAAGTAAACCACATCCATACTGGGCTTGACCATCTTAACAGCAACTGTGGTATCCGGTCTGCCACTACTGGGGTCACCTTTTAGTAATCCTTGCTTTACCAGTCCAAATTCGCCGGAACCAAGGACTTTTTTGTCGTCTTTAAAAATAGTGTAGTTAAATTTACGTTAATTTTTAATACAAAACACGTATGGTAATTTTAGAGTTAGAATCTTGACTAAGGATGGCAGACATTACCAATATTTAATCGCTCCCGAGGAATTTCATAGTTCATGTTAAAAGGCATTGCCTGGATAGGCGCATGCGTGTCCGTCCCAACTAAGTTTGGGTTTCCTTTGTAAAACTCATCCACCTCTTCATCTGACAAGTTACGAACTTGTTCTTTAAGGCTTTTGATTTTTTTTCGGTCCAGATATATTTTAATTCCAAAACCCAAGATTAGAAGAGCCACGCCGACAGCCGAGACACCAGCAATGATGGGAA
Source organism: Dicyrtomina minuta (assembly GCA_949802685.1). Lineage (NCBI taxonomy): Eukaryota > Metazoa > Arthropoda > Collembola > Symphypleona > Dicyrtomidae > Dicyrtomina > Dicyrtomina minuta. Next base: position 83,920,323 of record OX461810.1, on the reverse strand, counting down.
TTAAATTTCCTTCCTGAGACTCAGCTTAAAAATCAGAAAAAATATTTAAACATTTATTACGAGAGAATAGTTAAGGATAACCATATTGTTTGTGTAAAACCAAAATGACCCATATCCATTTGTAGCTAAAAACAATAATTACACTATCTACAAAAAAAAACTGAAATAAGTCATTTAAATAGAATATTTTGCACTTTTTAAAAACATGTACATATATAAAACATCTTGCACTTTTCAAAAACATGTAAATAGAACATTTGACACTTTTCAAAAACATGTAAATTAAACGTTTTGCGCTTTTAAAAAACATGTAAATACAACATTTTACACGTTTAAAAATTATGTATTTACAAAATTTTCAACTTTAAAAAAATATGTATATAGAACATTTTGCACTTTTCAGAAACATGTAAATACAACATTTTGCACTTTTAAGAAGCTCCTAATTAACATTTGACGCAAAATTTTGTTTTTATGACATGGCACATTTTGATTCTAGCTTAAATTAGTTATGAGGCATCATGGTTCTTCACAGCTATTCTTTAAATTCGATAACGATATAATGTAGGCATTTACATCACATTAAATAATTATTTTGCGTGAAATGCATTTAGTTGGGCAGTAATTATATAGGCAGGACCAATGTGGTAGTTTCAGCAATGCTATACTCGCACACTTAAAACGTTCTCTGCCATAAGTTAGAAACATTATTACCCACCTGGTTTATAATTTTCTGTGGTCGGCAATTGATCGCATTTATCACCTGCAAGCAAATAAATCAATAAAAGGAAAAGCACTTTTGATTTTTTAATTTTTAATATCCCATTTATGTTATGTATCTATATCTTACAATAGTAGTCATGACTCGGATAGTCTTTTCTCGCTTGAACAAACTCAGTCTGATGAGTCTTGTTCCAACCCAGATACAGCGTAGCCAATTCCTGAAGGTCCATTTTGGCAGCCATACTCCAAAAATGAACAAACTCCCCCAAATTTATTTGCAACCCACTTGTTCTGTTACTTACCAGGAACAGGAATTCTTTTAGAACGTTAGTTTTACCACGTTGATTTGATTGTTTATTGTAAATTGTTTTGTACCAATCCCGAAACCAGTACTTGTCTGGACGGGGCGAAGGTTCCAATTTGTCAACTTTTGCCTCCCACTCATCAGCTTGTAGAGACATTCCCAGTGCCTTGTAAATATCGTAGACGACAATTGATGCCATAGTACTGCCTGATACATTGAATGCTGGCCAACTTTCAGGTTCTAGACCACCAGTTACATTTAAAGCCATTTGTCCTATTTCCATAATGATTTTTTCAATGAAGGCGCTCCCGCCTGTGTCCTTGTAAAAGTTTTCGTTGCTTGAGGCAACACAGTCAATAACGTACAGATGGTCACGTGCTTGTCTATCAGCTGTGATGATGCTATTTGTGATGGAACTGCATCTCTTGTGAGTGTGGTGAGAGGATAATTTTTCGTTGTAGTAGCTAATTATTTTGTTAGGTGCCGATTTGCTCCGTTTTGCAAAAACATAGTTACTCTTGACGTGTTTCCAAGCGTTCGAGATTGTTTTGTATGTAGAATTGGGGTATATTGGGTAATTTTTGAAGTAAATTCCAACATCATTATCTGTGTACTGTAGAGTTTGGGCTAATGTCAAAACAAAAATTTTTAGTATTTTTAGGTATTCATTTTATTATTTACATCAAATATTAAAAATACGTGTATCTTATTGTATATCGTCTTTTATGAAGAACTAAAATGACCCACATCCATTTTTAGTCAAAAACATAATGGACTATCTACAAAAAAAATTAAAATAACATGTTTATGAAAGCATGAAAATAAAAATTTGTGCATTTATTAAGAAATAGGTAAATCAAATATTTTTCATTTTCAACAACAAACTTAAATAAAATATTTTGCACTTTTCAAAAATACGTAAATAAAATATTTTGCACTTTTCAAAAACATGTAAATAGGACATTTTACACTTTTGAAAAACACTTAAATAAAACATTTTGCACGTTTTAAAAAATGCGTAAATAGAACATTTCACACTTTTAAAAAACACTAAAATAGAATAGTTTGCAATTTCCTAAAATATGTAATTAGAACATATTTACCTATTTAAAAACATTTAAATAGTACAATTTGTTCGTTTTGTTTTAGAAACTCACGATTAGCATTGTACGTATTTAACGTATTTACTGTATAATTTTTGACATAGCTCATTTTAATTGTAGCATAAATTGGAAAAAGGTCATTTTGGTTCTGCACAGACGATATAACATTAAACTTGTATGTATGTATGTATGTATTGAGTATTGTGTTTTGAGGCCTAGGCGTATACACACTCGGTACAATTTACTGTTACAGCTTACCACCGAGATACACTATTGCAGTGCACTCTTCGGGTTCGCTGAATGTAATTGTCTATACTATATTAAACTTACTTGGGAAGTCATACCTATTATAACATTAAACTTACCTACATTAACTTCAAAAATATATGATTTTCTAGCCCCTGCCAAGATTAAATTAGAGTTTTCATCCCATTCAAATGCATTGAGGGCTAGTGGATGGAGATTAGTACCAGCGGATTCACTCCAAAAATGGACAAACTCTCCCAGATTCATAGATGTGTATCTGTTTTGTCTTTGTTTAGGCCAACGAGAATTAGTCAAGGTATAAAAGTTGTTTAAAACACGAACTCCTCCTACGCCTCCGAAATTTCCGTAGATTGGGAGGTACCAGTTTTTAAAGCAAAAATTGCCGTTATACGATAAATTCATATTCCTCTGTCTCCAAGAGATGACGTCCGCGGAAGTACCCTGTGACTTAAGGTAAATGTCATATTCAATAATGTATCTCATTATATCTCCACAAATCCCTTGACCCGCATTATTTGATATCCCTTTCGCTGCATAACTAATGAGTCCTCCGATACTGTGGACCATTGTTTGGAAGTTTGCTGAGTTATACGCCAGGGGTGTACTGTTTGTTGGCAGGCTACAGTCAATTTGATTTCGAAAACCTGCATCTGACGAAAGTGACGTGTATGTGAGGCAACTTTCAGTTTCGTTGGTATGAAGCACTACGTATAGAAGAGGGTTAGGGCCATTTCCAATGGGTCCATAGCTATCTTTTGCGTACTTCCAAGCTGAGGATACGAGGCGAAATAACCATGTAAAGTTCTCATACGTTTTTCCCTTCCAGTCCCAGTACACTGCCACATTGTCGTCTATGTTAACCAGGGACAGTTTCGTGCCGTTGCGATGCGGATGCCAATAATCCGCCCAAGAACTAGGTGCAAGGCCGTCTATGGTATTCAACCGTTAAGAATAGATATTATGTGTTTTTATTTGAGTAACTTTCCTTTATAGTTTTGATAAAAGTTCAGTTACCTGGGCAGGTTACTTTAGTCTCATCACTACCATCAAAGCAGTCCGGTATTGAATTACAAATTTGTATTCGAGGAATACATTGTCCGTTTAGGCCTTCGCTAAAGCATTTAAACTCAGAGCTCGAACCAGTACAATCTGGGCAGAAAAAATACTATTTTTTAAAAATACTTACCTACCTTGTTCCTTATTAAAAAATCCTCACATTACAAAAATAACAAATAGTGTGGGATTTCAGCATTATAAAACTAAAAAATAAAGGAAAACAATATTGTAAATTTATAACGTACTAAATTGCTGACATGTTGACGTCATTAATTTGCAAATAAATACTAACGCAACGAGCTTCACGGGATGATGACGGATAGCGAAAGTACAGGGGCTCGCCATTCTCGCTCATTTATCAAGTTTCAAATTACAAAGTCAATAATATTGTATGTTAATCTTTGTATCTGTGTTAAGCTAAGTTTTACAAGCTTAGGAATAAATCTAATCACTTGAGTTTTGTGAGTGTACTTAAATGTAACATTATTTTAATCAATATGTAATAATTATATTTAAATAATTAATAGTCTTTGTACAACAAGAGTGGTAACTGTTACGTTAATGTTAACTGCTTAGCTCGAACACGACACAAAAATCAAACTTTAATGCAGTGGATGTGCCCGTATTATCTCCTATGGTTTTACATTTATAATTTATGTGTGGTTTTCCTAATTAACAGGATGTACATAAAATATTTATTCATTTTCAAGAATGTGAGTAATTAATTTCTTAGCATGACAGTTACTAGGTTAATTCACTTTCATTATTTTTTTAGTAGTATTTAATATTAGAAAAAAAATATTATAATCGGCAGTAGTTATTTTAGTTGGTATGTTCGTGGTATGTATGTGGGATAAATAGTTGACACATAAAAGTATAAAACCGATTTCCTGGTATTGAAAAAATACAGCCAAAAATTTTTAATTATTGACAATTTACCTGAGAGCTTTCCATCTGTTTGAAATATATTTGTAATAAGTTTCGTAATTCTTGTTTTGTGACAAAATAAGTTAATGTGAAAGAGGCTAAATGTGCTGTGACCTTTTATAAGCAGAAGGTCAATACAAACTGCAGATGTTGTTCTGTTTGTTCTGATTGACTCGAGTACAAAGCATTGGGCTGTCAGAAAGACCTGGAAGCAATGCCAAAATATCAAGAAATAACAGAAAATGTGACAAAATATGTTTTTTGAAGTTTTAATCACGTGTGACTTTGAGTCCCATTGCAATGAGACTGTGCCAAAAAACAAAGCAGTTTTGAAAAATACATCAAAGCCCTTATAAGTGTGTTTTGAAAGCATTTTATACGAAAATGGAAATTCAAAGATTTTTCAAAAACTTTATTGTAGCGCTTATTGCCAGTTGGCTATTTTAATTCTGCTGTAGTGTGAAGTTCACCTTGGTGCTAGACACAAGCCTATGCTTCAGTTTCTACTACCAACTTCTAGTTGGTAGTAGTTGACTAGAAGTAGACTAGTTCTTCTTTCTAGACTAGTTTCTAGTGTTCACATAGTGTATTAAAATGTTATTTGATGTTCATAAAAAAAGACGACGCCGACGCCCACTTAACATGCAACCATGATGATTAACATAATTTTACTTAACTAGAAATATTAGTCCCTGCGTTTAGTTAGAAAGGAAAAAAATTGCGCTTTGTGCCGGATTAGCTGATCGTGAGCTTAAAGTAAAATCTAAGATTTCATTTCGTGTAAATGAGCTTTAACAAATCAGTAAAATCTAGTTAAACCAACGTAGTCTTGTTTGGTCTAGTATGATCTTTTTCTGTTGACACTGATCAGGTCTGGTCCGTCGCGACCTTTTTATCACCAGTTTAGTCTAGTCAAGAACGATCCGGAAGTAAGGCTAATGCCATAACGAATTTTGCGCCACCAGTCAAGCAGGATTAAGTGGTCTCATACGAATACTTTTAGTAAGTGTGGGCTTTAAAAGGGTGGTGGTGGCATGAATGGGCTCGGTTAGAGAGATGCCCGTGCGAGTTGTTATAGGTAAGAGTCATTTTGCAATTAGATAAAATTTTAAATTGAATTACATTTTAAAATCTATAATTTTATTTTAAAATTGTTTAGACACATACCCCTGTTCAGTCAAAATTAAAAAAAATCTGTCTGTTTGACTGCTAGTTGTGAAAATATGGCCAGTCCGAGCAGACCTGCGTGCTCGCATTTGTGGCCGTTCAAAAGTTGTTACAAGAAAATCCGTTTACCACGTGACCTGTAGCGCACACAAGAAATATCCTTATACAATGCGGCAAGGTGGGTGGATTATGCAAAATATTGAAAGTGCACCAAACTTCTTAATAATTTTTTTGACAAGTACCTATGCATAGATGCGCTATATCGCAAATTTAAAAAAATAAATGTGTGTTCTTATCGAGTTTAATGTAAGCAGATCTGCACTACAAAATAAACGTTCGATAACTGATAATTTATTTCTTGAGTAAATATGAACATGAACACTAAAAACTAAAGGATAATTTAAAAGCTTGAAAGCAGTTTTAGCTCCTTGATTTTGTCAAGCAGCCACATACTATATCTTGGAATAGATAAGCTTTGAAAAAAATTACAATAATTAGTTGGCTATTACCTCGTGTGTTGTTATAGGCTCAAAAAAGATAATTGATTCCCAAGATATTTTTGATATCATCAGACTTGCTGAGTCAATTTAAGAAAATTGTTTTAATATTGTAGCTATTTAAATGACAATATATTACGTATAGTGTCTAATTATCCTGTGCGCGCTAATTGTCATCGAATCGATATGACGTCACATTCAGCAAGAAAATAATTGGTGTAATAAACTTTGGCTTGTTTTTATTAGCTTACTACCGTAAATTGCGAGCCACATTAAGTAGTAATTATTTATTAAATTTATACATCATTAAGCACACTTTTCATATAATAACGTAATGCCATTCAAGAATATTTAAAATTACGAAACGATATAATGTTGACGCTAATTCTTGGTATCACCTCATGCTTTAAATTAGGAGTCGTGCACGAATGATGTCATCAAAATATTTTAATTTCCAGAAATGGATAAGGTATATGTTTGTCATCGTTATCACCTTTACGATAGCATAAATGAACTTATTTAACATGAGGTGTCATCAATGTCTAACTTAACAAAATCTTACGCAATTTATGGGTAATTCAGTAATTCAATATAGATAATAAGTTTATTTATTTGAGTTCAAGCGTATTATTATCTAACGACGAACATGGGTGCTACAAATAAATAAAACAAAGCAATATGTCCATTAATAATCCGAGGTAATTTCAATTGTTTTTGAAACTAAAACTGCATAGTAGAAACAGAAGCCTACGCTTGCGTCTACCAACAAGAATGAACTTCATTCTAAAATACAATTCAAATCGGCAAGTAGCTATATAATTACTATATTACAGCTCACGTGAAATTGTAAAAAAAAGTTTAGAATTTCCATTTTTGTGAAAAATGCTCTCAAAATACACGTATAAAGGCTTTGATGTATTTTTCAGAATCGCCTCGTTTTTTGGCGCATTTCCATTGCAATAGGACTCAAATTTCTACCAACTTAAAACTTCAAAGTGGTCAAAGAACATTTTTTGTCATATATTTTAGTATTTCTTGATACTTTGGCACTGTTTCCAGGTATTTTTGTTATCTCGATGCTTTGTACTAGACTCAATAAGAACAAACATAGACATATCTTCAGTTTGCATCGATGTTTTGTTCCCAATTGGGCACACCAAATTTAGTCTCTTTCGCATTAATTTATTTCGCCAAAGAACAAGAATCACGAGGCTCTACATAAACGTATTCTAAACAGATGGAAAGCTTCCAGGTAAATTGCTTCATCGGCTAGTAAATAAAACAAATATGCAAATAATCAAATTAAATAAATATAGACTATAACAACGGAATGCTTTTGCATAGAACCCCCCAATTTAAAAAATCTAAACATGAAAAACTCATGCTGCTTTTAAATAGTGGGGTTACAAAGCCACACGACTGAATTTTGCGTTGTGTGGTCACAGTGGCCCGCCAAAGTTTCAAACAAATTATTATTTAAATATTTTGCCACCCCTCACCCTGGTACTTCTACATTTCTCGTCTGATTTTGATGAATGTTGATTTTTATTTCTGATCCTTAGGCTATTTTCCTAAAAAAGTTAATTCAGGATTTAATAAACTTTGAAAAATTTATTTTTTTTTAAAAAACGATGCTAAAAAAATTAGGCCTCAAAAACTAAAATTAAAAAAAAATAAAGCATTTACAAATTTTTGAAGCCAAATAATAAAATGGGTTTACACTGCCCAAAATACATGTAAAATGGAATATTTGTGCTTTTTAAAAACTTTTAATCACGATAATTAATTACGTAATTAACCTATATACGTTTTTTTCTGACAACAAGTTTAAATTATTATGTATAAAATCAATAAAATTAGCACATTGTTGAGTAGGGTTTTTTTTTATTTATTGCAGTTCAATATTCAGCATACGTCCCTAAACGACTGACAAATGGATGCGACCTCCTAATTCTCGGAATGTCGTACTCGTTTTGCCTCTTAAAAGTTCCCTTCACTGGACTGTATGCTGCAGATCCTTACAACTCTCGCTATGTCCTCGTTTTATTCCGGACCTCGCAAAGCACAACAATGTCGTCGTTGATTTCAGGGATGTACGGAGTAGTTGAGTACTGTATAATGACGAATTGCAGTATGATAATTTCCATTTATCGGTTCGCATCTCTTGCTTACATTCAAAGCACTAATTTCTGGCTTCGATTTCTAATCATACATGGATTCAAAGGAGCTTAGGGGTAGCGATCCGCCATCAAAAAAGGAAAAGTGAAATTTGAGCTGAAGAAAAATGTAAATATTGGACGAGAGACTACGATTAAATTATACCGGAAGCTATTGGTGTTGAACTCGCATTGGAACGACTGCTTGCTCAAAGTTAAAAGTACTTCTTCTGGCCAACGTTCCTAATCTTTCATCTATCTTGCAATATCTCCGCCAACTACGTTTGCATTAAACTTTATGACGCAATTTCTACCCCAGGCTTCTTAGTCTTCCCCTTTTTGACCGTGTTTTGGTCAGTTGGATGTATGTACGTGTACACGATACTCGGCTCTATTCATGAGCTCTCCAAAGACGTGATTTGGGCATACAAGATTTTTGGGGCGAAAGGGAAGCTTCTAAGTTTATAAGTTAGAAGTTTACGGTCGCTGAGTATTCGCGTAGGTTCAAGGTTTATTTTTTGAAAACACACAGTGTCTACTGTCATGATGATTGTGATTATAGTTGGACAGTGAATTTCATTATTGTTAAGTAGTAGCTTTGTTGGTCTAGTACACGCGTTTGAAATGCAAATATTGCATACATGGCGTAAATAATATTTAAAAAGCTCTCAAGTAGTTTAAAAAAATATGAAGCAGTCTTGACAACAGCTTGAAATATTTAGATACTAACAATAGAATGACGCGACATGCAACACCCAGATTTTACAGAGACCCATTTTAAAAAATTAGGTAACTTTTCAATAGCACAGATCTAAAGTAACTTGAGGGCATTTTGCGTTGTTTGGTCATAGCGGCCAGCCAAAGTTTAAAAAATTTAAATTTTAAAACTGTATGCCGCTCGGTAAATTACACAGTTCTTATCCGATTTTGATGAATTTTGATTTTTTGTTGTCCTTAGTCTGTAATATGTATAGAAATTTCAAGGTTTTTGAAAATTCAAAAATTTTGAGTTTTGCTAAAACAAGTCACAAAAAATGTAATTACATATTATTTGTACGTTCGCCAGTCATACCCACACCTCTTGGGCTGGCAAAACTCTTGCTACCTAGTGTTCATCCCGCCGATTTTTAAAAATCTACGTGCGACCACAGATTTAATAAATTAAGAAATTTAAGCAGGAGAGATAGAAGGTGAGTTAGGCGATGTTGTAATTTGAGCGTTGCCGCAATGCAGTTATATCGGTTTTAAATGGTAAGCTTATAGGCATCTATTTGAATGGTCTTATCTGTTTCTTCGTCGCTCCGTCAGTCTGTCAGACGTACGTATGTAGGTAGTTTGCATAAAATTTTAGTTACCTGGGCAGGTTACTAATCATCATCACTCATCACATCACTCCCATCAAGGCAGTTTAGTTTAGAATTACAAATTTGCATGTGATGAATAATTACATTGCCCGTTAAAGTCTCCAATAAAGCATTAAAATTCAAAACTCGAGCCGTAACAATCTGGGCAAAAAAAATCAATTATTAAAAGCTTTTTACTTAAACTTTTTCATAGTCTAAGATCCCGACCCCGACCTCTTTTAAACAACAAATAGTGTGCAACTTGAGTATAATAAAATTAAAATATGAACCAACTTAATATTTTAATAACCTAAGCAATGACCTGAACACGCTCCATTTGGACCAAAAGCCGGGTTTGAGTTTAAATAGTGTATCTCTAAAATTTTTAAATTATAATTTTGGACGTATGTACTTGTTAGAAATAGAATAGGAGTAAATTAAAAGTACGGTATTGCAATATGTGTCTTCATAAGTAAGCTACCATTATAAATTGTGTATTGAAAATTAAATTGCTGTTTTGAATGAGACACCACTTCACAAAAACGTTTTTATAAATGATATCTTCATAATCGAGCTTACGCAGTACCATATCACAATATGTAGTTCCTAATGCGTAATGCTACAATAATATACCTTTAGTTTTAAACACTCCAATTAGAATTAGAATATTTATTTAAACGGTACGTTTCGGAAAAAAATTTGCAGAACCTTAATTTTAAATGGACACTTACACTACCAATTAGTGTGTGCTAATACTACTCATTTTCCAGCACGTGCTTAATATTTTCTATTTTAAAAAATTCTCTAATTAAAACAAATGTGTCAAATTGGGCTGACATGTGTAATTATACAACATAACAAACAACTAAAACACTTTCAACTGTTATACAGCGGAAGCAGTTACTTAAAAAAGGCAGAGTAGATGTGGCACGTGAATTAATAAGCCATTTCGAATGTCGTTGAATCACGTAGATAGTAATCATATTTTGCACGAAACAACGTAAATAGCACATTTTACACTGTCTGAAATCACCTTATTAAAACATTAATTGCCTTTTTAAAAACACGCAACTAAAAGTTAACATCAAAGTTGTTTTTTGAAAGGTCTCATTTTAATTCAAGTTTAAATTAAATACGGACCATTTTATTTCTTTACTGACGATAAGATAATTGTTATTTTATTTATTTAAACGTACTAACTTGAGGCTACGTCTTATTTACTACGTTTTATTTTATATTTTGAATTCATAAACCAAAAAATACTATAATTTTGTATAATTGGCAAAACTTAGATAACACAATTTTTCTGGACTTTAAAGCTATCCTAATTTGTAAAGTATTTAATTTAGACAACAATATTGGTATACTAGAATAATTTATTGACTTTCTTCTATAGTCAACAGTGTCAACTTTTATTTTATTTTTTAAATGAGAACAAAAAAAGAAATTTTGTGAAGCGTAATACTTTCCTAATGTTTGAGTATGACATTTTTTCTAAAATTAGGGGTCGTGCAAGTAATACGTAACGCAGTCGGGGTTAGTTGGTAGTTATGACCAGCGTTACTAAATTGTTACGATGGGTGGTTGGTACCTGCCTATTTGCTACGTAACGCTTTACACTAGATAAAATGGAATAATTTTTAACAGCAAAATTCATTTAGCATGTTTCGATTTATTATATTTTAAGCAGAGTACATCTACTGGATGTAAAATAAACAAATTTTAGTTTCTGCACAAATACCGCCTAAATTTGAAATTGAAAACAAATTGAAACTTTTTTCTGCTGTATGTAAATAAACTTGCACTTATTAAATTATCGTCAGTTTGGGTCTGGAGCACAAGCAAGGACGGATACAAGGGGGGGCTATTGTTCTTTAGCCCCCTCGATAGGGATGTCAAATACTTGGGGTAAAAAATTACTTGTACAAGACTAAGGCTCTTGGGTACCCAAGACTTGCATTCCTTAGGTACCCCAAGAGTCTTGGGTACCCAAGTACTGAAATTCCTTGTGTACCCCAAGAGTCTTGGGTGCCCAAGGATTCAAATTACTTGTGTACCCCAAGAGTCTTGGGTACCCAAGTACTGAAATTCCTTGGGTACCCCAAGAGTCTTGGGTACCCAAGGATTCAAATTACTTGGGTACCCAAGTATGCAAAATCCTTGTTCAAAGACTCTTGGGTACCAAACCCACGGAATCCTTGGGGTTTGGACAAGAGTCTTAGGTTTCTGATTCCTTAAGTGCACCCAAGACTCTTGTTTTGGCAAGCATTTTTTTACTTAGGTGACCCAAGAGTCTTGGCTACCCAATTATTAAAAATCCTTGGGTACCCCAAGACTCTTGGGTACCCAAGGATTTTTAATACTTGGGTACCCCAAGACTCTTGCCCAAGTAAAGTTGTATTTCATTCTGAAACATATTATAGACAACAAAATACCCCAAAAATCAAGTTAAAATTTTTTTACAACCCAAGACTCTTGGGTTACTCTTGGGTAAGATAGCGGAAATCCTTGGGTCTTGGGTGCTGACATCCCTACCCCTCGATGAGGAGCTTTTTTAACATGGCGGAGATAGGAGCGGCCATTTTAAAGATGGCTGCTCCTATCTTTTTAACATTGTAAGCCCTCTCCCATGACCCAATCCTGGATCTGCCCCTGAGTACAAGGTGGGAACCATTATTTTGACAATATTACCGTTTGACATGTACTGCCTAAGTCTAAAAGACAAACTCAAGGAGCGAACCTGTCTAGCTTGTCATTTGTACATGCCGTCTAACAAAGTTGTAGCATCTCATAGAAAGTCTGCCCACATGTGATCAATTCAATCCATTAGGGACAAAATTGAGTCTGTTGTTCAACAATAGTTCAGAAGCGACATCATTAAACCCATTGATAATGACGACATTGAAGTAATAGTGGACGTGAGGGAGTGAAATACTAATCCGTTTGTAGAAATAAATGAACCTTGATTCTAAGATTCTTAAAAATCAAGTTGTAGAAGCGAATGAATGATGTGTAGTTTCAATTACAAATTGAATGTGAATAAATTTATACAGTTTGACTAGCAACAACTTCACGGTTCCCCGTTGTTTCTTCTTGCCGCTCAAATTCATACGTTTATTTATTTCTTTAATTATAAAAAACATAATTTTATTGATTGCAGTTGTTCTGACTAAGTTTTAAAGGGTTTCAATATAAGCGTTACGGAGGGTGGTCAGTTGGTGGTTTCTATGTTACGTACGCGTTACGTGGGGTAGTTGATGGGTCAAAATTGGGCATTTTTGCGTTACGTATTACTTGCACGACCCCTTATTAATTCTACAAATTATTATAATATTATTAAATTACTTACATGCACCGCAAGAAACGACTAACGTACATGTATTCAGACAGACTATATATCTTTACTTTATATCCTACATATCTTATGTAACCAAGGACCAATATCCTTGCAAAACCAAATGTAAATTACCAATGTTGTATGGGCTGCGGCCAAATCGACTCAATGAATGCATTAAATTATTATTATTATTTAATAATTACTACTTGCATGTAGTTTATATAATTACTTATTTCAAAATCTAATGCTTCTTGAACTATTTAAGTATTACTTTTAAGTGCTGCACATAAAATATTTTTCTAGGCACGGCTTATAATGTAAAGCATGAGTTGATTTGATATCAAGTACTTTAATAAACTTTATTTCTTTTCCTAATTTTAAATATTCTGGCGTTCCGTTTTGTTATCATAAAAATTGTACCTAATCCTGCATAAATATATTATAAAATTATTACAAATAATAGTGGCACGTTCACTACAGCAAAGGCTAAGCAAGCCACCGAATTGCATTAATAGTTATTAAACGTATTTTTTTCAATATGTACAACTACGTATTTAGCGAAATTAGAACACAAATTAATTTGTTTTTGTTTTTAAATAGAAATGTATTACATTATTGGCCTGATATAATTTAATTACTATTACTCTATTTCAACATCATAAGCCCTACCCCCTACCTTGCTTATACACAGTACATGGTGTATTAGTATGTAAAGGTACTTACTACACTTTTAATAGAAACTATGACGTGGTTTCACGTAGTAAAAGCTCCAGTTGACGTAATTGTTAGCGTCATTCCCACTATACTAGGTGCTCATTAGCATTTTGCACGGTGATTCATGGGCATTTAAAAGCACTGGGAGATCTCAATGAGTTGAGTACTTTCATTTATACAATTGTATTATAGCGTTTAAGAGTGCACACCGATACTGATGCCATGGAGGTAGTTAATTGAAATTAAATATAACCAATACCAATAAAAACATAATAAATTGTGAAATATAAATGAAACTGGGAATAAAATAATGTAGTGTACTTTTATGCAAAATTAAATTGACACACTGCAAGCTCCATCTCTTCCCAACTTATCCCGGATCTTTCTCCTAAATTGAAAACAAAGACAATTATAGAGAACTGTTTTTGTCATGAATTATGTAAGCATAGGTAAAATCAAATCTAACCCACCAAAAGTGGGTATAGAAAAGTTGAGCCCACATCACTTCCAAATGAATTTTTAACCATGCAGGTGTATTCACCCATGTCGCTCCAACTGAAATTTTTTAAAAGCAAATCCCCACTTGGGCTCACCTACAGTACAGTATGGAATATGCCAATACATAATATTAAATTACAATAATCACAAAAACTAAATTCATCAGGTTGTTGAAAATGTGTATTAAAAGTAATGTGAGCGAAAAAAAAATACTTACATAAAACATGTTGTCAGAAACAATGTCTTGCCCTTCATTACCAGTCCATCGTTTTTTGGGTCTCGGATGTCCCCCACTACGGCAAGGAAGCAGAATATCATTTCCAATCTGTTCCATGTGAAAGGTTTCCCACGATTTAATGTAGGCAGGCCTTTCTTTCCGATGGAACATAAAATTGAACAGGCGAAGCTCACATTCTGGCGTCACTTTCCCCGAAGGATCATCTTTTGAAACAAAAATTAGGCTAAGTTAAGCACTGTCATTTTTATTAAACTCTAGAATTTTAAATTATCAAAACCAAAACTGAAATTGAGAAATATAATAATAAGTAAGTTACCTTCGATAACAAGAGTAGTTGAAGCCATAACTTTTTTCCCTCTATTATCAGCCACACAACTGTTACTGTACTCAGCTTCATCTTCAGGACGAATACAGCGGAGTTGTAATTTAGATGTCACTGCCCCGAGTCTCAGCCCTTTGTTTTCACTTCCAAATGATGAGCTACTAATTTTTTGTTCACTTTGTTCTGAAAAAGGACTATGAATTTGGTTTCCATATTTCATTTCATATTTGTGTCCTGAAGCCTGTGAAATCAATAGAAAATTAAACTTACATTGCTAATAAGAAATTGTCGTGTGAATAAATAAGCTTGGTATTAATCAAGAGAATTTTGTAGGACCTTCAAATATTTTCCATTCTTGGTCCAGTACAGGACGGGTGGGGGAGAACCGACAGCCTCGCATTCCAAAGTAAAGTCAGTATGAAGTTTGACGGAAAGACGGGGAGACGGGACTTTTTCCAAGTTTAACTAATGCTTTAACAACTGGGGATAGGTTTTCTTGCCCTCTTCATCCTCCACTGGTAAAATATTATCTTCTTCATCTGATAACTTTTGACGATGTGCGGAATGAGCTCCGTGGTGGGACTCGCTCGAGCGAGCAGTAATTAATTTAATTTCGTGGCAGAGTTGGGACAGAATCATAATGGTAAGGAGGGTTGTGCGAGCTTGGCTTTTCCTGTTGACTTTCATTTTTTAATTGTTAACCTTTTTAGTTTTGAAAATACAAAGCAAAAACAGCTTCAAACTTAAAGGCTTCTGATTGAGGAAGTTTATAATTACTATTTTCTGGTGCTATGTATGTAGCTCACGTAGCGGCTTGATCGATGCAGGTGATGTCAGTGATACAACTCGCAACGTTATTAATGGATATTTGTGAGTCTGATTTGATTGGAGATCCTTGCAACGTTAACCGTATGTCCTTCCAAGTTATGAGACACTTGAGCCGCCTATTTGAAGCTTATAATGTCTCTCGATAGGCTGACGCTGGACTTATATAGAAGCGGCAGTCCCGGCCACAAACACAAGATTAATTAAAGAAAAGCATCACATACATGAGATGTAATTAAATATTTGTACAATCAAAAGTAATTACAGAAATGAAGAAAGAGGGGGATGATAACTCAGTGAGTCAACATTTCTCCTTCTACTTTCCTTTAAGTACATCGTATCTAGTTTTAATCGTGACTTCTTTCCACGCATTTTATCCATTATGAAATTATTTCACAACTGAGATGGTCCAATTTATTAGAAATACTGCATTTTTCCGCATACTAAATAGTCAGTACCGTATATCATCTAGTAGTACTTTGTACAATTTCAACAAACCTTCTTGTCCCTGGGTACAACATAGCGATTTTTCACTAATTTAATTTAAAACAGGTAATACCCCCACATACTATTAAAGGCCAGCACACTAATAGAGACCAGCACACTATTAGATGCCTGCTCACTACTAAGGATCAGTGCAATATTAGACACCAGCGCACTATTAATGACTAGCGCACTATTAGAGGCCAGCGCACTATTAAAGGCCAGCGCACTATTAGAGGCCAGCGCACTTTTAGTGACTCGCGCACTATTAGAGACCAGCGCACTATTAGAGACCAGCGCACTATTAGAGACTTGCGCACTATTAGTGACTCGCGCACTATTAGAGACCAGCTCACTGTTAGAGACCAGCACACTAGTGGAGACTTGCGCACTTTCAGTGACTCGCGCACTATTAGAGACCAGCGCACTATTAAAGACTTGCGCACTATTAGAGGCCAGCGCAGTACTAATGACGAGCGCACTATTAGAGGCCAGCGCAGTACTAATGACGAGCGCCCTATTAGACGCCAGCGCACTATTACAGACCAGCGCACTATTACAGACCAGCGCACTATTAGAGACTTGCGCACTATCAGTGAGTCGCGCAATATTAGAGACCAGCGCACTATTAGAGACCAGCGCACTAGTAGAGACTTGCGCACTTTTAGTGACTCGCGCACTATTAGAGACCAGCGCACTATTAGAGACCAGCGCACTATTAGAGACTTGCGCACTATTAGTGACTCGCGCACTATTAGAGACCAGCGCACTATTAGAGACCAGCGCACTAGTAGAGACTTGCGCACTTTTAGTGACTCGCGCACTATTATAGACCAGCGCACTATTAGAGACCAGCGCACTATTAAAGACTTGCGCACCATTAGAGGCCAGCGCAGTAAAAATGACGAGCGCACTATTAGAGGCCAGCGCAGTACTAATGACGAGCACCCTATTAGACGCCAGCGCACTATTATAGACCAGCGCACTGTTACAGACCAGCGCACTATTAGAGACTTGCGCACTATTAGAGACCAGCGCGCTATTAGAGATCAGCGCACTATTAGATACTTGCGCACTATTAGTGGCCAGCGCACTATTAGAAGCTGGCGCACTATTAGACGCTGGCGCGATTTGAGAGAATAAATGTAGCTCGTTTAGTATAGCTGAGGATAAGCAAGCCAAAGTTTGTTACACTTATTGCTTTCTTTGTCTGTCGGTGTTGTGGTATCTATTCAATGACAAGTGGCAGACATGGGATAATTAAACACGGTAGGGAATATAATTATAGCAATGTAAATAGCTACGAAAGTTAAAGCAGTTTTGTAATGAACCCAGCAAGTCCTAATATATAAAATATTATAATAAATACCTTTTAATGTATTTATTTTAAATGTTTTGAACGAGTAATGAGGTAATAATAACTGCTTGGACAAATTGTGGAGATAAAACTGCACTTAAGTCTATACCAGCTAATAAAGCATGTCGTTATTACTACTACTAGTTTCTTCAGGTCATCGGGTATAATGTTGTTTACTTCAAAATTAGTTTGTAATCTAATCCTCTCTAATGATTTCAATTTATAATAAGCCGGCGTTCTTTAGCGAGTGGTTAGGACTGAAGACTGAAACGAAAAGTTAGAAAGTTATTGAACAACTCTTAAAATATTGGACATTTACAGCTAATTAATTTGAGTCGTTTGACGTCTTGTGAAGTAATGATAAGTTTAAAGTCCAAAACAAATTCTGTGTTTACAGTGCTAGTGGAGTCTGCCACGTAAGTAGTAAGATCCACGAATAAATAACTCAGAATCTAGCCCCTAGCCACCAGTAATTGCATTTTTTTAGTTTTTCAGTAAAAAATAATATAAGCGACTGTCGATGGCGCGACCGAGCCGGTCGCGCCATCGACCGGCAAGGTAATGAATCTTTTCCAATTCCATGTTTACATAAAATTTAATAAAAACGTGTAGCTGCAACCTTGTGATTTTTATTATTTGGGCAATTTTAACAGGTGTATATTGCAACGTATTTTACAATTCCTTGCAGTACATTAGTAGTTAGATTTGCTTAATATGCACAATACATTTTTTTAAATATCCACTGGTATAACTATAGTTATTCAGGTGGCATAGACAATCTATAAGTATTATAATGTGTTAATGTATGTGCTGGAAAAAACGTTTCTAGAACCATCTAGAAACGTTTTTTCCGAGTCAACGACGATTGGTCAGAGCCAAAAATCTGGGCGTGGTTAGTACCGTTGTAGCAATTGAAGGTATCATACTTAAAATTAGTGCAAATTTAAAACGTAAAATATAGGCGAAATAAAGCGTACATACCTAAACTAACGGCTAAGTGGCTCTTATGCAGGAGTTAGTGGTTTCATAAAAAATCGAGAAAAGTGGAAAAATAAACGTAAAGTCGAAAAAGAACTGCAAAAACTCAATGCTTACTCACTGCATAAAGATATACGGAAAAAATTTAAACGCCGTCTAATAGCTGTACACCTTATAAATGAATCATTTTCCAGCGATTTAAAAGACATATCGTCTATAGCTGAGTATAATAATTGCAATATGTTTGTATTAATAGTCATTGACAATTTCAGTAAAAAGGCATACATTAGACTAATTAAAAGTAAATCTTGGTCACACATGATAGCTGCATTTAAATCTATTTTTAAAGAAGCTAAAGCAATACCATCAACGTTATTTTGTGACAGAGGGAAGGAATATGTAAATTCAAAATTCCGTGCGTTTCGTAACGAAAATAACATTGTTTTGTATCACGTATATAGCTATATTAAAGCTGCGTTTGCAGAAAGATTTATTCGCACGCTCTTTACAAAATTGGCTCGTTATATGACAGAAAAGAATACTAAAAAAAAAAATGACAAACTACAACAGTTTACATTAAATTTTAACAATAGCTACCACAGAATAATTCGTTGGACACCAAATGCAGTTAAAAAGGAAGACGAATACGAAATATGGCACGATATGTTTGAAAAGCATATCGCTGAAAAAAAGTTACCAAGAAAACCTGCTTGTTTTAAAGTTGGCGATATTGTAAGAATAAGCAGATCCAAGATAGAATTTGAAAAGGGTAAAAATATATTTAAATTGCTATTTATTGCCTGATTTATGAATGTCGTGCTTAGTATACATTTGTTTGTGCTCTAGGCTATGCTGAAAATTTCACTCGAGAAAGGTTTTGTGTCGCTAAAGTGCAACATACCTGGCCGTGGACTTTTCTACTGGAAGATCTAAATCAAGAGCCCATTACTGGGCAGTTTTATTCGCAAGAATTAAATTTAGTTGAATCAAGATGAATATTGCAAACTGCACAAACGCTTTGCAATCCCCGCAAAGTGTGTACATGACTCTGAGCAGCGAATTAAGCAAATCAGAATTTCCTCAAAATACCAGTGCAAATTTTGTTTGTGGATTATCTTATCCATTAAAGTTTCCTCGCGGTTACTACAACGTTGGAATAGTTGACTTTAGATATACCCCTAAAAAGCAAACATTTTATAAGTTACCAATCTTAATTCAGCAAAATCGAGCTTTAGTATACAAGCGTTCAGTTGGTGTGGGTGCAATACCTATAGGTCCGTTGTTTCCTGGAATTAAAATGCCAAAAGTTACGTCAATTCCGTTCGTAAAAACAAAAAGAAATTTAATAGATTTTAATACCGATTTTAATCAAGTAATGCGAGCAAAAAATGCTCCAATTGTAGCCTCATTTGCTAGTACTCAAGACAGCAAAACGTTTTCTACTTTTCTCTGCACGTCTCGAGGTGCATCGTTTGTACTTATTCCGCCTAATTTAGCTGAAATATATGGATTCAGACGGCGCCAGTTTACTGTTTGCGCATATGCTGCTGAACAATTATTAAGTCAAGAATATTTTGATACGTTTTCGGTTGAAATGGACCTTGAAGTATACGTTGTAGAACCACAGTATCAGGAAAATCGAATTAACCTTGATCAGCTTA
This sequence comes from Dicyrtomina minuta, assembly GCA_949802685.1. Lineage (NCBI taxonomy): Eukaryota > Metazoa > Arthropoda > Collembola > Symphypleona > Dicyrtomidae > Dicyrtomina > Dicyrtomina minuta. Next base: position 83,900,367 of record OX461810.1, on the reverse strand, counting down.
ACGAATTAATGCTATATATTATGAAGGAATCAACAACCGCGTACACAGATTATTTTGCAAAGCTTAATGAAAAAATTAAACGGGCTGGCTATTCTTTGCAATTCGAGTTTTCGAGTGACAAAAAATGCAAAATTACATTAACTAGTCTAAGGCAAGCAACAGAAGAATTTGTTATTCTTCCGGACAAATTATTGCGATGTTTAGGATTTAATCAAGATAAGTTTAAGGTTGGAACGTACACATCTGATGTCGCTTTTGACGAACTTGAATTCGCAAAAATTAATACAACTGAAAAATTGTGGCTGAGATTTGCCATTACAGCTTCTTTGTTTTATTAGGTGCCTGAGCCTAAAGCATTAGATTTTTTAGAAGTATTAAAAACGTTAAACAAAACTTTTAGCACGCAAAAAATTAAAGATTATGATATAAATTTTGAAATCAATAATGGCGAGCTATATGTACCTAATTTACCCGACAATGTGAGCATTGTATTACCTAAATTAGTAGAAACGTACTTTGAAATACCAGAAAATACAACGTTTCTGCGAGATAAAAGAGTTAAGGTTGGCTGGGAAATCGTTGAGGAAGAAGAAATTAAAGAATTAAAGAATAAGGATGCAGACGAAATCTTGCCTGCAAATTTAAAGCCAGGAAAACGCATTCTTATACTTGCCACGATAGTTCAAAATCAAATATACGGCCAGCACTCTTTGCCTTTATTGCGTAGCATAGATTTAAGCAAAAACTATTTAAAAGAAGCATGTCAAGAATTTTCGCCAGATATCTACTTGGGTCTCAACTGTCAAGACATACAGCTTGTGCGCGTGACACTTGTCGACGAATACGGAAAACAGCTAGATTTTGGTGAAAGTGAAACCCTATTAAAGCTTCATTTCAAGCCAATACTATAAAACTCACAATGCGACAAGTAGAATGCAACAATACAAGTTGCACACTCGAAGATTCCGACATTCATAATCAAGTCGGCGGAGGTGGCGGAAGTGACGCAAATTTTCTTCCCAGTGGTAGTGCAGGATTAGGAAGTGAAGGCAGCTCGTATTTAATTCCTCTTAAATCAGCAACTAGAAGCCCAGCAGCAGCAGCAGCAAGAAAACAACGAGTTCAGAAAGGTCGCGGTATATTAAAATCGTCTCGCACTATTCAAAAAGGGGGACAACGACGACGACGACGACGAACGACACTGAAGCGTAAGCAAGTAGGGAGTGGACGACGGAAGGGAACAAAAAAAGGACAACGTGGAGGCGGGGCTAAGCGCAGAAATTGTGTCAAAAGACGATAAGACCATATCATGGATGTCAACTCAGTATTTGAAAAATGTCCAACTATTTATGCTGGATCACAACAATTTTTACGCAGTGAATTAGATTTGTCTAATTTACCACCTACTGACGTATCGACGCTAGTGAGCTCAGATTATATACCGTGCTATCCAACAGTGTTAATCAAGGAGAGTCACAATATCTTAGAATTCCATTCAGTTAGCGACCAGACTGGATATTTAGATTTCGGCAATTCCTTTGTAGACTTAACTTGTCGGGTTGTCAAGCAAGATGGTACTAATACTGTTGAAGCAGATGTCGTGGCTCCTTCCAATTTGTTCTTTCAAACAATGTGGGCAAACTTGGAATGCTATATTAATGGTCAGCTAGTGTACGACTCTTTTAACTTTTACGGATACATAGCGTACATGCAGCGTTTGCTTTCCACGAGTACAATTGAAAAAGAGAATCAATTGCTTGACGAATTCTGGATACCCAATAAACAACAAGAGGAATTTAAAGTAACAGATTCAGGATTTAAAGCAAGACGCGATGCAACGAAGCTGTCACAACAATTTTGCATGACTGGTAAACTAGTCGCAAATATATTTAATTAACAACGCTACTTTCCAAGTGGTACAGAACTCAGAATAGTGTTAAAACGTCAGCAACCAGAGTTTTGTCTTGACTCTGTAACAAATACTGTTGAAGGCGTAAATGGAGCACCGTTTAAATTTATAATTGATGAAGCAACGTTTTACATTCAAAAAGTAGTTGTCAGCCAAGATATAATTGCCAAGCATAGAAGTTTACTAGCGGCCAACAAAAACTTTCTATATCCAACAAATGAAGTGGAATTAAAGACATTCACAATAGCCAAGGGTCTTACGTCTGTAACTACAGACGGTATACCGCTTGGAAAAATTCCAAAAATCCTTGTTATAGGCTTTGTCGACAGTGCAGCTTTTTGCGGAAAGTTATCTAAATCGCTGTTCAATTTTGCTCACAATAATTTATCAGAGCTGTCGTTTACATGGAACGGAGAAAACGTGGAACACCGAAGACTACCATTTAGTTTTAAAACTGCTAACGGCGCCGGGAGCGATAATTTTCTTCTGGGGCTGCGAACGCTGCGAAAAACGGCTGCAAATGAACTTTTACGAAACGGGATTAACCGTTTGAACTACACCAACGGTAAGAACAGTAATATATTTAATTCAAGTGATGTACAAATCGTAGAATTTATAAATTAAATCTAGTCCTCATTTCGCTTAAATTTAAATATGTTCTGTTCTTACGTAGGAAACGTACTTACTGCAGTGGAATTGCTACCAAACAGCGGCAATGCTCTTTCTGTAAACCGAAAAGGACAAATAAAAATTTCAATTCGATTCAGAACGCCTCTGGAGAATGTGACGAATTGCATTATTTACGCTCAATACCAGTCAATTTTGGAGTTGGATAAGAACAAGCGTATTATATTTGATCGCTAATATGAATACAAGCAGTATCGAACAAGCTTTAGAAATTTTATTTAGCAATAGTAATATTAAAATCCCTTACTTCGTCTGTGCAGCAGATATGGTGCAAGAGACAGTACGTTTTGACAGTTTTCCTATAGCGTTAGTAGTTAATACTGATGTTAATGAATCTAGCGGAATTCATTGGATTGCTTTTATAATACTGTCCAGCACAGATTGTATTTATTTTGACAGTTACGGAAACGATATTTCAAAGTATCGTAATGTTGTTAAACCTGTAGAGAATATTGTAAAAGAAAATTGTTCACTTTTGCAAAGCGCAAATTCTTACGTATGTGGACAGTACTGCATCTACTTTTTATATTGTTATGTAATAGGTATAACCTTTGAAAACATACTTAAAGGATTTACGCCATTTTCGCGCACTAATGATCGAAAAGTAAAAACATTTGTCAGCCGTATACCGTATTTTCATCCTCATTCTTTGTATAGCACTAAAAACAATTGTATGATGAGAAATTCTTGTAAATGCCTATGTCCTGACTATTGCTGAAATTAAAGTAGTAATAAAAAATTTATCATATAAATTGTCTACTTCTTGTCACAATTATTCAGTGCGTTGTGTTCATCTCTTCGATTATCATTGGTACTAGTTCTACGAGTAATTTGCGATGGCTGAGTTTTTGGACTTTAGGTTACATACACCGTTTACAATGGAAGTCGTAGGACCTACAGGATGTGGGAAGACATTTCTACTGGCTGAAATAATTAGAAATAGACGTACTATGTTCAGTGACAGTATAAAAAAAGTGTTGTACATATACAGCGATCATCAAGCAATTTTTCATGAATTAGAAGCTGAAGATGAAGACATTACGTTTAGCAGTAATTTAAAAGATATCGAAACACTAGCTGTGCCTAATAGTTTATGCATAATTGACGACCAGATGGACATCATAAAAAAAGGAGAAAATCTGGATCTCATAGAAAATTTTTTTATTAAACACTCGCATCATAGGTGTATAAGTATAATACTGGTATTACAGAATGCGTTTAGACCAGGACTAAGGGATATAAATATAAACACTCAATATTTAATTGTATTTGACCAGCCTAGAGACGGACGCACAATAAAAAATATCGCTGTGCAAATTGTGCCGGGATCATCTCAATTTTTAGTTGCAGCGTATAATAAAGCATGTAAGGCTAATGATTATGGTAACTTGTTCATTTCGCTTCATCTGCGAGACAACAAATTAAAATACTGGGTTCGCAATGATTTATTTCCGTCTGAGCGCTGTGAAGTCTATACAAGCATGTCATAGACATGGCCTTGCTGAATTTAGAAAGTGAATTTTTATTCAGTTTAGTGTTTCAATCAAAAAGCAAATTCTGCAGTTCAATAAAATCAGCTAGCGAGTCTCAGTTATTAGCAGTCTGCGAAGTGTTATGCAATCTCGACGTCTTTGAAGTTAATGTAAATACTTATACTAAAACTAAAATAAAAGCTATAGTTAACGCAAAAAGACAAAACGTTCACAAGGCTTTAATGAAAAACTATGTGTTTATTAAAAAGTGCTTAGCTACGGTGTTTTTAAATATTGCCGCTGCAGAAATATTAATTATGCTAATTCAATATGGCGACGACGATGAGAGTCATAACTCCGGAGTTGTATGAGAAACTCTTTGCTATATATAAACTAGAAAACAAAGCCAAGCATCCAATCACAAATACTATAAATACACCTAGTGTTAATCCAAATTGTGTCAGTAGTGATTTAATAACTTTACAAACTGCGCATGAACAGATAAAATCTGGCCAAAAGCACCAGACTGGGGGTAATGTTCAAGCATCAACAATAGAAAAAGAAACATTGGACAATAATCAAGAGCATGCAGTAACAACTGCCAGGACAGAATCGCCAGCTTTAAACAAGTCAGAGAAACTCGAATCCAGCGATAATTTATCTCACTGGCACACACTCGAAAACTTTAACGATACTAAATAAGTACCTAAAAAAAGGTATAAAAAATCATTTCGTGCGAAGCCAAAGAGAAAATTAGTACGTAAAAGAACATTTAAAAAATTAAAAAAAACACGGAGATATAGAACGTATTAAACAAACTAGAAACATACAAGTATCAAGTACTGACTCACGCAACTATCATCAAGACTTTTGTGTGCACCATGGCTATCATTATATTTTATGTAATGAGTTTTCTTGCTGCGAGCATCGTTTGTCAATCTGACAGCGGTGGATAGGATGTACAAAAACTTGTAAAGCTTCAAGACCTGCCTCCGGTTGGGATATTACCAGATCAACATCATGTAACAAAAACATCAGAATTTTAAGACCTGAATGTACAGCTTGATAAAATTATAGAGCATCTAGTGAAAAAAACTAAAGCTCGAAAAGAAAACCTTCAAGAGCAACAATCTGTTTTTATCTCAGAAGAAAAGGTTTCTTTTTCCCACACATTAGAGCTACTATCTCAGTTCTTGCTTCAGCAGAATAAATATTGGACTGCGCAGAATACAAACGCAACTCTGGCTGGTCACAACTCTACTTCTAAAACAGTCGGGGATGTTGCAGGTAAAAAAACATAGTATTTTTTATTTAAAGACGGAAGTAATAAACCTATTCTGTTTGTCTCCCCCAGTTGCATACACCTCTTTCGTAATTCTGTTTGTGCTGCTCTGCATTAAACTGTACAAAGCGGGAAGTCAACTGTTTCAGTTCTGGTTTAAACCTAAAAGCAAGTAGAAAGAAACTCAATAAACTCTAACTTGTGCATTCTAAACATCACATTATTACAATGAAAGCTGACGATACATACGAAGAGACGACTGAATATCCTTCTTCAAGACTTACTAGCACGTGGAATTCGGTACGATAAATTTAAATAATTATAAGTCGTAAATATATGATTATATAATTTAGTAGATAAAAAATACGTGTGCACATATTTTGATTCACTAATTTTACGATTTATTTATTTATTGATTTGTTTTAGTATTTGCACTGTACTATGAGAGGATGTCCATTCCAGGCGCGTACATATGTTATGTATGATGCCCACGTTGAAGAATATCATCTGTGCCAAGACTGTGTTCGTTATTGCAACGTTAGAGCAAGACACGTGTGTCAACAATTAGGTCAAAGAAGAAGCCATGTAGGATACGGAAGTGTAATTGATTATTCGACATTCAAAGAATTTTCTAGAAGCCATTTGGGTACGATAAAACAATATATTTATCAGCCAGCAAAAAGTGAATTACGTGATATCGAGACAGCATTCCAGCAATTAGACCGGCCATTAAAACTTCTTTTAAGTCAAATTTATGAAATTCAAGGCAGTCTTCGTGTTCAAGTTATTATTGGTGTCTACATGGAACGTTTAATTACAAATCCTGTCGCTGAAAACTCTGGCGCACATACTACAGAAGGTAGTAGTAGTAGTAGTACTGAAACATCTGAGCCAACATTAAATAGTGAATCTAATTCGGCCGATAGTTTAGTAAGTAGTGATTTGTATTATTTCAAATCTGAAAACAAAGATTTATTCGATTCAGACGGAATTGAAAATATTTTGCTTTCTGCAGCTTCTGAAATAGTAGAACAAAAAAATACGTTCACGGAAAACTCGTCTGGGTGGGTTATTAAATATCTAGACTCTTTTATTATTAAAATTGGAGAGTTACAATTATTCCGTAATGCTCGTGCTCGAGGTGGTTATTTAAAAATGCCGTTCAACGAAAAATCGTTTTTAAACATTCAAAATAAAGACGATAATTGCCTATTGTATTGTGTAGCTGCATCAGTGTATTTGGACCAAGAGATGATGGAAAATCAAAAACGAAAGAAACGCGGTCAAAAGTTGAAACGCTTTGATAATCCTACTACGTGGCAGAAACATTTTTCTAAGTTTGACATATCTGACCTCGGTTCAAACGGTGTCAACATTTATTCCGATATTCCTAAATTTGAATTAAAAAACAAATTGCGTATTAACGTCTTTACTCATAGAGGCAAAGATATTGTATTGCTTCGTCCAAGCAATATCAGTTTTGACACTGTTGTAAATTTGTTTTTAATTCACGAAATTATTAAGGGCAAAAAACAATTTCATTTTGTATTAATCAAAGAACTTAATAAATTTTTAGGTTGTGTAAAGCCCAGCAAAGTTTTTTTCTGCCAGCAATGTTTCCGCTATTTTAATTCAAAATTACAACTAGACAATCATAGTAGCACGTGTGCTAATTCAAGTGAAAATCAAACGTTTGAGTTTCCAAAGCATAAAAGTTTAATGTTTACAAGTGAAGAAATGACATTACCAATACCCTTCGTGTGTTATTTTGATATAGAAACATTTAATTCGCCACCCCCGGAATCTAAATTTGGCAGTAAGACAAGCTATAAATCCGAGTTCTGCGCCGTAAGTTACGCGTTTATGATTTTAAAGCACGGAAGTAATGGAATAAAAGTAGTTACTATTCAATTTTATGACGGACCAGATGTAATTCACTATTTTTATCGTAATCTGTTTAAATGGACACAGAGAATTCTATGTGAGATACGAAATACAAATAACTTTACTGTACCAAGGCCAGAACAATTAAAAAAACATTTAGAAGCATTGGAATGCAAAATGTGTGAACGGAAGTTCACGAATGTTAATTCTAATAATTCTCTCATCAAAGAAGACGACGTTAACATAAACTCTAGTGACAGTAAAGACGAATTTTTCAACGATGATACTGGAACAGCGCCAAGAGTGATAAAATGCTTCCATCATAATCACATATTGGGAACATATGTATCAAGTATTTGTTCGATTTGTAATTTAAAAATAAAGTACAAGAATGAACTGGTTTGCGTGGCGCATAATATTTCTGGGTTGGATAATCATCTCTTGATCCAGGGGTTTGATTCTAAAATGTTTAGTACTAAAGATGTGCACGTTATTGCAAAAACGACAGAAAAACTGATACAAATAGAAATCAAAGCTAAAGATTTATACATCCCATTTTATACAGAGGAATATAGAGATGCAAGCAGATCAAATTTTAGTTTTGCACGCAAACTACCGTTTCCAAGAGTTAAATTGCGTTTTATTAATTCATTTCAATTTTTACGTGCCAGTTTAGATTCTTTAGCTTTAAGTCTACAAAAAGAAAACAGCAGCTTTTTTTCAATTTTAAAACAATCATTTCATACATTTTGTGCCTAAACATATAGACTGCACGGACGACAATCTAGCTCTACTGCTAAGTAAGATCCCATTTCCCTACGCATTTGTAAACTCCTCATCAGTTTTAGATGATAATATACCAATGCCTGGACGAAAGTACTTTAAAAATGAATTAAAAAATACAGAAATATCAGATTCCGATTGGCAACTTGTAAATACAATATGCTCTAAATTTGAAATAACAAATTTTAAATCTTATAATCGTCTATACAACATTCTTGATACAGTTTTACTAGGTATAGTATGGGAGAACTTTAGTAATAACGGTTTAAGACGGTTTAATTTAGACCTAACGTATGGCTGTAGTGTTAGCGGATATGCCTGGAATGCGTTTTTGCATAAAACAAACGTTGAAATTGAATATGTTAAAGACATTAAGATGATTGATATGATTAAAAATGGTATACGCGGAGGAATGTGCTTTGCAACACAAAAAATTGTTAAATCAAATAACGAAAAAAATGGAAAGGACTATGATCCTAATAAAGAGCGAACTCACATAATTGGGTTTGACATTAACAGCTTGTACGCCCACGCAATGAAATCTAAGTTCCCAAAATCCAATTATAGTTGGGTTGACAAGAAAGTATTAGAATCCATAAATTGGGCGAGCGACGATATAGGGAAAAATAATATTGGTTATATATTAGATGTTGACCTTATATATCCCGCTTCAATTCACGATAAATTTATGGACATGCCTGTAGCCCCAGAAAAGCTCTGCGTTAAACTTAATGAATTATCAACAAAGCAGCAACAAATACTTCACAACTTTCTTGAAATTTCAAAATCATTTATTACGCAAGAAAAACTTCTTTTAACTTGTCACCCAAAAAAGCACTACGTTGTGCACTATCGCATTTTACGATACTATTTACTTAAAGGAATGATTTTAGAAAATAAACATAAAGGAATCAGTTTCTACGAGGAAGATTACATCAGGCCTTTTATCGAGAGTAATGTTGAAATGCGACAACAAACTGACATTCCTTCAGAAAATGATTTTTTGAAAATAATAAATAACTCAGTATTTGGAAAATTTTTACAGTCACATCTGAATAAAAAAGATATAAAGTTTTGCAATTCCAAAGCTGAAGCAAAACAATTAATTGCATCTTCGCTATGTATTGACTTTAAGCCAATTCATTCTGATTTAAGTATGTTTTTAATGAAACCAAAAAAGGTTGTTATGAATAATTCTCTAATGGTAGGTATGTCAATACTTGAGGAGGCTAAATATATATTTTACAAAAAATATCATGATGAACTCAAACCAGCTTTCGACAATAGAGTATCAAATCTTTATTCTGACACCGACAGTGCATACTGCCTCTTAGGGAATCCTTTAAATAACTTGGTTGACAATTTTGCAAAGTTTAAAATTTTGTTTGACTTTTTAAAGCTAAAATCAGACCATGAAATATTTTGAAGATATCCTGAATTAATTAACTATCAAAAAGGAGTTAGCGGTCTTTGGAAAATTGAATCTGATAATATACAGGAAGCTATTTTATTAAAAAGTAAACAGTACAGTTTAAAATTTTATGATACTTCTGAACAGTTAAAATGCAAAGGAATACCGTTTTATAGTTCAAGAAATCAATCTCACGAAACTTATCGAAAAGTAATTCAATCAAATGAACTTGTAACTATAGATGTCGATATGATTCGATCAATAAATCATAGACTTTATTTGTTAAAAGTTAATAAAATCGGCTTCCATTCTTTAGATGTTTCTAGAGTCTATCCAGATGCAAATAACTTAAACTATTCAGTACCGTTTGGGCATTATTCTTTATAATAGGATAATATGTATATGATTGCAAGTGGTTGAAATAAAAACAAAATTTTATGTAAATTACAAATTGTACATTTAATAATATTAAAATTATTTTTAATTACAACAAATCATTTTCAGCATGTAAATTAATAAGCCGCTGTTCCTCAATTTGCTGAGAAAACGATTCGCGACGATTATTTAAATACACAATTCTATTTTTATTATTACAATCATCCAATATCATAATATCTGTGAATCTAGTTACTCGTGAAAAACTTACATAATCCAGTCCTGTGCACATTTCGCGTTTGCCTAAATAAATATTTATTTGATTTAAATTCGTCCCCTGCGCCTTGTGGCATGTTATTGCTTACGCAAGCTGGATAGGAAATTTATTTAAATTCAAAAATGTTTTTGTTATAACGCTATACTCTTTTTCGTTACACCTCTCTAGATTAATAATCGAGCTTTCTGAAAATTTTACAGTAATTTTGTCAACAACATTTTTAAGGCGTTTACCTGTTTTGTATATAAAACCAACAACATTACCTAAACTTCCATTGCACAGTCCGTCGGCAACATTATTATTTTTGCGAAGGATAATTGGACAGCCAATAGCAAGCTCGAGTACAACCAGTCCATTTGTAAGCGATACAATTTCATTTTCCAAGAACGTTCGATGTAGCAGAGTTCTTATAACAGAAATAAAAAAATATTCATACATATTAATCACAATTATACAAAAATATTTCAAATATTGCTAAGTGCACAATACACAAGAAACCAGAAGTAAACCTGTTGTGGTTGATGACCAAGTTATTTGTGGGAAACACCGAAAGCATACGTTCTCTTGCATCTTGTTCTTCTTTAGGAAGTTTGTGTTTCAGTCGTGTTTAAATATAACGGTAGTCACGCACTGTGCAATTACGGTAGCGCAGGCGAGATAAAAACTCAAGCTGGTCTGTAGAATCTCTAAATTGCCTATACACTGTATCAAGAACAATCACGTTTGTAATTCTTCGATAAAATTTTGCAACTCGAACAAGTTTAGAATTTTTTTGTTGCAAATCGTTTAAATTATAAAATAGCGGATAATCTGCGAACGGCAAAACTTGAAGAATGTCACCGAAAAAAATAATTGATCTTCCTCCAAAACTTGAGTTTACGTATTTTGTATTAACTAGTCTTAATAATTTGTCAATATAGTTTAGTAAACGTAGCCCAATCAGGGAAAATTCGTCAAATACAATAAATTTCACCTTTGAATATTGTTCTTGAAATGATGGAGTGATTTGTTTCTCAATGTCAGATTTTTTTAATTCATCCAAATTATTATATGCAGGAATTCAAAATGCTAAGTGTATAGTTTGGGCTTTTATTAAATGTGCTGCCATTCCCGTAAACGCAGCAACAATATGTTTAAAATTCGAATCTTGCTGTTCTTTATTTTCGAGCAATTGTTTTATTCTTTTTAAACACTCACTTTTCCTTGATCCTCCAGGGCCAATTATAATTAATTGTAGCGGTGAACTCAGCAGTTCTTCATCGGTTTTTCTCAACTGAGATTCAACCATGTGAATTGTTCGTTTTTAATTTGCACTTAGCTCTATTGCGTCTGCCATTCTTGTATTAATAATAGCACGAAAATGTCTGATGACAATAATGGTTACACGGTAGAGTACATGAGCTATGATGCCAGTTTGGCATTTCCAAAGATAGGCTATCGATGTGAATCGCAAAATTTTCTAAAAATCTAGCACAATCTGTATTGTCGAAGAATCTAGAGTATTTGCAATAACAAGGTTTCGTCAGTTCTTGTAAAGGCAAAGAAAATGAGTATTAAATATTTAAGTCTATTTGATCGCACTTTCGGTCAGCAAGTGATTGATCAAGCCATGTCTTAGACTCGATGAATGTAGAAACACTTTGACAACGAAGACCTGCGGCCAGTAAATAGGTAGCAACAAGAGCTCTCACGTAATCCTGCCTGCACTCAACTTCTGAATTTACAATAAAAGGACGAGACAAAGGGTAAGAGAAGCACTTGCATTTCTCATGGGCTTTCATTGAACGCCCAACTTTACGAAATAGATCCCCTAACCATGCACCAGAATTGAAGTAGTAAGGCTCAATGTGAAAATCAAAGTCGTATGTCCTATTACAGAGGTAGGGCCAATGGAATCGTATTCCTGGAGTGAGGTTCAATTTGTGGAATGAAACTAGTTTTTTGTTGCGCTCGCAGCAGATAGTAATATATTTTAATACTGAACTTTGTCCCTCGCGTCTTTTCTTTTTTTCTCTTTTTAATGTTAACGCGTTGCTCAGGCTCGAAGTTACCTTTACTTTCTTCAAAAGTGACTTTGAAGGAGTAGAGTGTACTAATGTCTGGGGAACGGTACTACCCATGACTGAAACTCTCAAGCCTATTGGTTAAAATCCACAACGGTTTGAAATTCTTAAGTACGCATGGAACAGAGTGTTGCTCCAGTTCCAGTAAGAAGGAGAGCTGGAAGAGTAGTGTGAGTCTTTCCACGGCTTCAAGTGTTAGTAGTTCTCTGGCATGGAGAGCGAATAACATGTCTGAGCATTGTGTGTTCCGCAAAACTAAACTTATACGTCAAAACAGTTGGAATCAAGTTAAGTGTGTGCGATATTATTGTACTAATACAGTGTGCTTCTGTGTATTGAGCCCAGAAGTAGTATATCGTGCATTATTGGGACAGAAATTTCCTTCGCAAGACGCATATTGTTCTCGCGAGTGCGAACGACTACATCCAGAGGAAAACGAAAAATATTTAGATAACTTACATGAACAAATATTGCAGGCTAAGGTGAATAAAGATATAAACGTAACTAATTTAATTGAGAATGCAAATTTTTACCGGAAAAATAGTTGTTTTAAACTGGATAGTAAATATGTAAAGTCATTCCATATCAAAAACCTGTTTTATCCCAATGGCAAGAGTATGGGTATGCAATTTAATTAAAAACGAAGAAGCAAAAAAGTGCTGTTGCAGTTATTGTAATTTTAACCATTTTTACTTGCACAGACGAACATGCTTTGTTATAATAAACGGAATAAGTATTGATGGCGACTCAAAGAGTGAAACAATAAAAATTCCAGAATTATACTTTTACATTGCTAATTATCATATTGTTCAATTATTGAAAGAATTAGGTGGCTGTATAACTAAGCATAAAAACTGCTGCACTACGTTTAAATACCCATTTTTAAAACCAAATAAAACTAACTCTACTAGACGGTGTCGAAATGACTATATTTAATCATTGTGCGCTGTTTATATATAAGCTAGTATTGTTAAATGCCAATCGGTTCAGAATTTTGTTCATTCTCTGTCTTCTTTCCATAACATAACATCGTGCTTATCAGAAGTAAACTACGTCACCGATCAGAAATCAATCTATACGTTTCAATTACCACTACTAAACAATTGCCGCTGCTTTTGCATGTACCAAAATCGAATACAAAGTACCGAGTGCATACATTTTTTGGTTTCTTTTGCGCAACATTTGGACTTATTTATTAGTGATATGCCAAATTGGAGTCCTTCAGCAAGTAAGGGAACTTGGATAAACAGTAAGAACAATCAGCAAAGACGAGATCCTTTTTAAATATGCCGCTAGATCCAAATCAGCGTCGGCTGTGCGCCCTTGAAAAACTACCAGAAAACAATAAGCCTTTCGAAACGAACAAGCTCAAAGTTGGAAAACATGTGCGAATTTTAGTAATATGCAACTACTGCTTGAAACGATTTTGGAAGTTTAACGATCCAGGACAATCTTATAAGATTGAAACATGTGCAGCATGCAAACCTATTGAACTTAAATTAAATTATCGACTAAAATTACAACAAGACTTGCAAAAACTTATAGTTGACATTGATAAAGAATTTTATCCAAGATTTCAACAAAGGTCAAAGAGAACTGAGCTCTGGATGAAAATATTTGACAAATCTACGTCTTACAGTTATAATTGGCTGCGAATTCCGGTACAAGACCGCGTTGAAAATACTCGAATTCTAGCAAGAGAGAACCGAGTGGAGCTGTGTTCTAATTGCAATGAAGAGAAACTTTTAATGTTCAAATTTATTCATGACTTCACTATAAAGTGCTGCGCGACTTTTTTTTTGAATTTTGATAATTAAAAAGTTTAAGACGTGCGCAAAAAACGTTAGCAGTAATAATTGCTCACTATGCGAGGTGTAGTTTAATAACACAAGTGCAGCTATATAATGCATTACCAGAGATAGATAATATTCTATTACAAGTTTGGAGTACGTGTATAATTCCACAGCTTAACTATCGTGCGTCGCTTTATACATACGCTTACTTTATCCATACAGAGTAAGCACGCAAGGTTACATCACAAAGGCATTATGTGTTGAGTGCTTGCTACAAGCTCCACCCTTTCATCTCGAATTTTCTCCAATCCAGATAGCGTATGCTCAAGCATCCTCCCAGATCCGCATCCACTACTCCGTCGGTCTTAAACTTCTAGATATAAATCTGTGACACAGAGCAACCAAGGCTCATTTAAAATATACCTTCTCAGTTTGCATTTCTCTAGCTTTGCTTCTCAAAGTATCAACATGAATTCAAACAAAAGCAGCTCGAGCCAGGACGGCAATAATTCCAGAGCAGGTAGAGTAGCCGTGTTGAACTATTGTGTGCTCCAGTTAATTGCGAAAGTATAGCTAAGTGAAATTTAATCGCTGTCAATATTTAATTTGTTCATATTTTTATTTTTATTATCAACAGACGCAAGCGTAAAACGAAAGAGACCTAGGCTGGAAAGTTATAATCCGCGGGACAACAAACCTCTGCAGAAAATTGAACTTCCAAAGGATTGGAGTTTCTTTGAGAATACTTCAGAATCAAAGAAGGTAAATTAGTTTTAATTACTTTTAGTTTGTGCTTAGTTAATATAACCTTTGCAATAGTTGTTGTGTTAATATTGAAAATGTTTGTTTGAGTTAGGGCCCATTCCAGCGCAATAAAGTTTAAACATATTAATAAAATTGTGATTAATTTTTATTAGATTGGCGAAGCCAGGAATACAATTTATACAAAGCAAATTTATGGACGGAAATTTCACAGCGAAAGTCTGCGTACAATTGCTCTTTACTTTGGCCGGCAGAATCCCTAAAGTGGATATCAAACTGTAAGTTTCACGCTCTCAAAAGCTGAAGGAGTCGAGAACTTCATTGAGGACATATTGGGCCAGATAAATACACACCATTTAGATGGACGAGAGAAAAGTTCTTTGATCCCTTTCTTTGACGACAAGAAACCTGGGTCTGCCATTGCCACAATGGAGGATTTGAAGAAATTCGACTTTTGGACCAGCCCACATATGACCCTGGGGGAAGCCAAGCTACATTTGATATTCAATCCGCTGACAACTGGGTATGAACTTGTTATACAAAATCATATTACTGCGAAAGCTCAAAACGAAAATCCAAATTGGTCAGGACCTTTCGTCATTTTTGATGAAAAGGCCATAGACAGTCTGTTGGCATTTATTGATTATGTTTGCGAGGAATCTGATTTTTTCACTAAGCATCAGCGTTAGTGGCATTGCAAATATTTAATTATGGCTCAACATTTAAAAGCTCTGTACACTTAGTTTATTTGTTGCTGCATAATTACAAGTAGAATTTAGAATTTTTAATTTTTTACTGACAAGCCCACCTGATAATTATTTTATTTGAATGCAAAATTTTTCAAACAAACTGCTACACTATTAAAACCCATAGCAATTTATTTAAAAGTTTGCATGCAAATATAATAATTATCCACCCGCATCCACAGTGGTTATGTAGATACTCAACATTTGTTGTATTTTTGTCAGTAAAAAATCAAAACATTTTTATTTATTAATTTTATTTATTTTATTCACTTATCATGTCCTACACAATAATACTTAAGCTATAGCTCATCTCAGTAGATGTAGATAAGTACATTGTTTTATTCTAAGCCGTCCTAATAAACACATCTCAAGCTGTAACTCGCCTAGGTAGGCGCAGATAGGAAGGTTTTTTGATAAATAATACTTTTAAATACATTTGTACAATTTTAGCAGAAATAATTAAAAACAAAAATTTTAAAATCATAAAAATAATGAATATTGGTTTGATCAGTCTTTGAAATATCAATTTTAAAATAATATATATCATTTAAATGAATTGAAATGAAAAATATAAATTTATAAAATAAATTAGTCTTTGAAATGGCATAATTTGAATTTTGTATCAATAAATCTTGAAAATGTACTTAATTTTAGTTTTCTGTTTCCGTTTCCGGCATTTTCTAAAATATTATAAAATACATATTGCATTTTTTGCTGTAAACTAATATTAATATTTTTGCATACTGTACAAATTCTCAGCACTAAATCATACTTACTTCATTCAAATCAGCAGAAGGCAGCATTTCTTTCTCCAGCATAATACCTGTTGGCACAGCTGGAATTAAAGCGTCGTCAGCGACTGCGGTCTGTACTGGTAAAAGAGGCATACAATCATTATTAACACCTGGGCATTTGACCATTTGAGGAAGTCGATCTACATAAACGTCATTAGTGCTCTCCGATTTCCTGCAGCTCAAATCAAGTGGTGAGACAGGCCTTGTAATTATGAGATCGTTAGCGAAATCAATATTTCCGGCAGACAGGCTTGTAACATCATCGGTTGCTGCAGCAGCAGCAGCAGCAGCAGAAGGCACAGTTGCTGGGCTAGCAACTATAGGTCTCATGTCCGTCACGGCTGTCGGAGCTGACGGTGTAGGAACATCAGCGCTGCCCGCAACCATCTCGGCATCAGCAGCAGAAGGCACAGTTGCTGGACTAGCAACTTTAGGTGTCAAGTCCGTCACGGCTTGAGTAGTCGGCAGTTTCAGAGCATCATAGTCTACAACCATCTCGGCATCATCATCATCATCATTATCATCATCATCCGGCACCACAATAATCTCAAAAATTCGAGGTGGTTCTTTAATGGTTGGGATGGCGACTACTTTGCTCTCAAGGTAGTTGTTGACAGCTAAATTTTCAATTATTGTAGTAAGTAGTTTTCGAATAGTGTCTTGAATTCATTGTCATTAATCATTTATGCATTTTAAAACTCAAATTACTTACCATGTGCATTTAACTGTACTTCCAAAACCTTGCTCAACGCAAGCTTTGTAATTGTAGCAGCTGCATTCTCTCGGTTATTGACGCGAGGTGGTGGAACGTAGATTACTTCACCACTACCACCACCATCATCATCATTATCAGAAGTGCCTTCAAATTTAAAATCAAATACCGTATGAATTATTATAGATACGACGTGATAATTACGTTTAAAGTACACTTTAATACTTTCCACATCTGTGCGCTAGAACATATAGAATATGTTACTTCTAATGAGAGGATTGCGTGTGGGTTTGCTCGCTCGTCGAGCTGATTTAGCTTTCCCACGTTCTTCTTCCCTATTTTGCTCAGCGCTGTTAACTTTACGCTTAGGGCGACCAACCTTCTTAGGCTCGTCCTCGCTACATACTTTTAGCTTGCGTGGTTTACGCTTTGCAGCCGATGTTGGCTTAGAAGCCACAGATGCTATTATGACAATCAATCATAATCAAGATTTTGTTAAACTGAAGATAGAGCTTTATATGAATAAGGTTGAAATATTTGTAATTACATGATGTTGAAGCGGCACAAATAGGTGAGTGGCAAACCCCACAAGCATAACTTAGATTACGCTCCAAAGCCGCGTATACTGCGTGTGAACAAAGTTTCGTAGGTTACTAACTTGTATACAATTGTAGTTTAAATAATTGCATTTTTTTAAAAGTCTAATCAATTTTGTTAGGACTCACATTTCTTAAATAATATATAGTCACTAATAAAATATTCCTTTTTGATATTTTGTATAGTCTTAGTGTCTACTTAGTACTATTAAAATATGTAAAAACAATACTTTAGTAATTACTATATGTCATTTGTTTTCATTTCGCATTTTAGATTTAGCTAAATCGGTTTGCGCTAATTCATATTTAAACTGTGCATTTTTGTTATAATAAGAAGCATTGATTTTCATTTAATTTTAATAATCAATAAAATATCCTAACTACTAAAATATTGCTTTAGATATTTTTATTTTGTGCACAGAGTGCAATAAAAATATGTAAAGCAATATTTTAGTAGGTAGGATATCTCTTTGCTATGTAATTTCAATACAGTGATGTTGTTATTGTTTAGCTTTATTTTTGTTTTGGCAAAACCAGGATAAGCTTAATCTTAATCAAACTATACTACTCATGAGTGACTTACGATTTTCAATCATTTCTGCTGTAAGCTGTGAAGGCAAAGCTGCAGCAGCAGAAGTCGAAGCTACAGGTTGAATTGCATTTTGTGCTAAATTTGCTTTGATAAATTTAGCCAAAATATCAACCTGTGCTTTCAACTCCAAGTTTTCTTTTTTTAATATCAATATTTTAGCGGCCGCCGCATTATTGGCATTTTGCATGTGTCCAATCTCTAAAACTTCGACTGATTGAACCGATTTTGCAGATGAATTGAAATCGTCTCTTTTAACAAACTCTACATGTTCATGCATGTAGAAGTAACCGGGACATAGGAGAACAGGGCATGCAATCTTTGGGTCAAAGATTTTAAATTGGTTTCCGTGATCGAACAGAACTCGTTCGACATGGTCCAAGAGACAGGGGACATGAATCCAGTGGTCTGCACTGCATTCACGATGCAAAACTGGAACGTTGGCTGATCGAGGCTCATTTGTGCCCAATTTTTTTATTTTCCCTATATAAGCTTGTGGAAAGCAGAAATGGTCATACTCTTGCTTTCGGGCAGTATCTAAGAAATACACTTGATCGGCACGCTCAGTTGTTTCCCATGCGGTCTTTAATTTTAAATTATGAAAAACCTGTACTGGAGAGAGCACAAATGCTCGAGCTACAAAGGGGACACAGGGGCATGGATTTTAGAGTAAAATTCATTTTCACTGATAAAAAAATTATTTTTACTATAATAAATACAGCTCACTGTTAAAAAAATTACTTTACTATTTATTACTCAATGCTCAAATAAAATATACGGGACAGTAAAGGCAAGTCAGACCAACACGAGAGATTAGAGGTGAATGAAGTGAAAAGACGAAAATATTATGTGTGTGCCTTGGTCTGATTTTTTTTGTCAGTTGAGCTCATCAGCAACTAATCAGTGCATTTTGAGATGCACTGAGACCAGAAATATTACAGGGTCGGTCTGGAAATGCTGATGGATAAATATGTGGCTCTGGAAATCTCAGGCTCAAGATCATCATCATCATCATCATTACCACTACGTGTACTACTGTGTAGCTACATACTGTCAAAAGTCAGAAAGTAAAAACGAGCAGTGATTTACTGAAATACATAGCATCGAAATACTAAAAAGTATCTGTGTGCGTGTGTGAGAGAGAGATGACGAGCGAGAAAAATCTGAGAACAAAAATCACTCATTTTGTCCAGTGTCTTTGATTAAGTTGATTTTGGTTACCGTTCCTTTACACACACACGCACACACACACAACACAATTTCATTCTTGCTACTCCCATTTGTATGTAGTTCAACGAAAGTTTAATTGTATTGCGATGAGCGATGATATATCTTACGTATATTGTTGAGCTCAGTAAGCATGTCTACTTTATGTATTTGACGCAACTTTGAAGTCATACATCATTTTTCAGTGACGGACTGGCACTGCCACTACGACAGAGGGATAGAGACTAGCCTAGACAGTACCTAATATAATATACAGGACTTAGTTATATATAGCCTGTGAAGAACCAAACTGATACATATTAAATTTAAGCTTTGATTGAAATGAGCTATGTTATTAACCCAAAAGAGTAGCAGGGGCTAAAATATTAATTCGAAGTTTTTAAAATGCGTAAAATGTTCTATTTCTATTATTTAAAAAATGTCCTATTTTCATGTTTAAGAAAGTGCAAAATATTGAAACTCTATGCTCTTAACAAGAAGCAAAATGTTTTTATTCCATGTTTTCAAAAAAGCGCAAAATAATTTAATCACATGTTTTTGTAAAGGTGCAGAGTGTTTCAATTCCAAGTTTTTGCAAAGGTGCAAAATGCAAACTCTTTAGATTACCTCTCATGTAAATCATTAAATTGAGCAGACTATTCTTTGGGTGGCAAGTTGGCTTTAACTTGCCAAAGATGTTATTAACTATCTGTGTAGATAGTTCATTTTGTTTTGAGCTAAAACTAAAAATGAGCCATACTAGTTCCTTTCGACACAATACATTACTACAAGCTGTAGAACTTACTAGTAAGTGTCAAGGAAATAAAATTTACGTTCATTCCCGTGCTTTAACCTAATGCCAGCTTTTTCAGATTTTTGCGAGGAAAGTCCGCCAAGTGTTGCTCATTACTGTTCATATGGCATTAATGTACCGCCAATTGCCTAATATGATTGATTGATTGATTGATTGAAGACTTTATTGTGCCTAAAGGCATAACACCCATCACACAAAGTTAACAGAGTTTAATTTGAGATTGATTATTAATTTTACCAATATATTGGTTAATGCTTAGGGTAGGGTCGGGTAACACAGTAACCTGACCCTACCTATTTAATTAATTATGTTTGATGATTTGTATATTATTATTATTTTAAAATATTGTAATTTGTGTTTAACTGATATTACTATTTGACATATAATTGAGATATATTCTATGACAAGTTATGAGTACACGAATTTGCAGATTTAAAGGTGATTATTATTGATTTATTTTGAGGAAATGATTGTAGGAGAATTAGTATGTTGTCTAAGCTATTAGGCTTATAGGCTAATTGCTCCTTAAATCCATGGATGTTTTGAGAAGCTGTAGTTTATAATATTGCTGCAGTATTATTTGGAAATATTTTTTACTTTTCCGGACTGACAATTTTGCATTAGTGTTGAATGTTGTGATGTACTTCCATGGAGGCGCTTTTCCGATTCTCATATTCCTCTAGTCTGGGTTTACGGCGATTACTTAGGGAATATTTTGGGAGAGGGCGAAGTAAGTTGGGATTTTATCTTGACTGTTTTCCCGTCCTCTCTTAACTTTTTGATTTTCACTAGCATTTCTTTTTTGATTTTCCTTTCTTCTTTAGTTGAATGTTCGTTTATTCCAGACCTTGATCCACCTAATGTGTGTCTTTTGGTTACAATTTCCATATCTGCGTACGTACTGGGAGGTTGGATAAGGATAGATGATGGTTTACTGTCTTTATTTCTTAGTTCTTTTGCATAAGGTTTACTTATGACCTTTTTTCCCATGGTATGTTTAATATTATGAATGGTTGTATTTGACGGACCGTCCTGTTTATTTGTGCCATGTAGGATTAAGCAAGCTTTGTCGGATCCTATACTTATATCCATGCCATAATGATGAATTTCCATCCTTTTTTTACTTGGATCACATTGGTTGACCTTTATCATATCCTTTGCCATAATAGATTCCGATGAATTAGTTTTCATCTTCTGAATGTTGAATTTATCTCCAACTGATCGTATTTCTTGTATAATATTTTGGATTTCCTTCTTTTGATCAGAATGGATTTTATTCACGGTCTCGATTTGGAGCAACAGCAGTTGTTTTAATTCGTTAAATTCTTCTTTATCCATGGTTTTAACTTGATTCTTTTGGTATTTAATATTTGTTGAGTGATTAAGAGTAATAAAACCTACAACTTGTCTGCTACTGGTTCCACTGTGTGAGATGTTTGTTTCTATGCAAAAGGAACTGATTGCGTGTACTTCTGATATAGAAGTGAAGTGGAGGGGCGATTGTGTATTCCAGGTTTTGTTTGGTGTTTCTTTTCAGCACGAGGCGAGAATTGAGAAATATCACGATTTCGTATTTCACCTCAAATTTCACAAATTAGTAGTTGTCACTAAAAACTTCGATCTGATGCTGATAGAGTATACACTTTGGAATACTTTGGTGCTTGTTAGATAGTAGTAACTATTTTCGTTTTCGGAGAATTTGTGATTTATTTTTTGTATTTTTTGAGCTTTGGAAAGTACTTGTTGTCACTTTGAATGTTAGCGCCCCTCCCCCAATTGCCTAATATGTATTTTCAACTAATTTTTAAAACATTTAAGCGCGACACATTGTACTCTACTTCAACCTTACTGTGCAAGACTATTATTTCAAAATTTAGCGCAAATTCGGGTACAAAAGACTATATAGTAAATATTGCAATCAGCAGTTAGGTTTAAAATTTTGCCAACAGCTTTAAGTCCCAGATTTTTATTACTGACGTAAACCTAATAACAGTACAATTACGCACAAGCATGTAAATTTTGCAAAATTTTGAATTTAGAACAGTTAGAGACGCTTGAAATTTATTTTGGAAAATTAAAAAATTTTTAAACTGCTATTTGTACAAATCTTATTTTAAAATATTGTACAGTTCATTTAGAGTGACACTGGTTAGTTTAAGCCTAAATTTGCGGTTATTGTGTGATGGACAAGTT
This sequence comes from Dicyrtomina minuta, assembly GCA_949802685.1. NCBI lineage: Eukaryota > Metazoa > Arthropoda > Collembola > Symphypleona > Dicyrtomidae > Dicyrtomina > Dicyrtomina minuta. Next base: position 83,878,019 of record OX461810.1, on the reverse strand, counting down.
GCAGTTCAAGATTAAGACATAAGTGGTAATGAGTGGCATTTGGCGGACTTTACTCGTATATTGTATCTTCGCACACTGATGACGGCTAAAGTTGAAAGTTAGAAGTAAAGCGCCAAATACCAATCTCGTCATTTCTTTCGCACAACCGGCTGCCCATATTACAAAAAACAGATCAGCTGAGTAACTTTCTATCATGACAGTCAGTGTAAAATGCATTTTTTAATTTAACTCTAAATTAGAAGCAAAATGAGCGCAGACTTCAAAATCCTATTTGGGTTTGTGTGTAACATCTGTAGACAGGCTTTTCGAGATACTGAAAAATTGAAAAAACATAAGTTTTGAAAGCATGTCATGAAATGCAAAAATGTTAAGTGTATTGTTTTTGAAGAGAGAACTTTTACTGGAAATCAGTAGCTTAGCTTGGCGTATAAGTGAAGAAGCAGCTCTCATTATACTTCTCTTTTAATACTGTATGTGCAAAAAATAATACTCTATGTCAGAAATTAAAAGTTACAAGAAATACAGATCATTGTACGAAAACAAATTGTATGATTTAAGGACATTTAGTTGATGGAAGGTGATAGAAAAAGACAGTTGGTGTCGGTCGAGGGTACAGATACTCGGATTCCATATTCTGTATTTTATATTTTTTAGTCATTTGGAATCGTCGAGAATTTTAATTGAGTCAGGATTGCGCTATAGTCTTTAGTGCTCAATTCCGAATTTCCAAATTTCTCCCATCATTTCACAATCATCTCAACGGTTACATCAAAAACAAATACCCAGGTCCGGATGACACTCACTGACTGTATTAAACTTTATTGTTCTGCATAAATATACGTAAACATTTTGACATTCTATCAAGATATATTCGTTTTCAGTTCTCCAGCCACCAGGCTGGAAAGAAGGCATCAGTTTTGGTTCCAACTTTTCAACTCAGTCAACAGTCAGTGGACATTATTCAGATTTAAATGTTTTAGTATTTCAACTACGATTGAAAAGTTACATCTACACATGAACGATGATAGTTTTGTGACTAGATTTTCATGAAAAGTTAGCGCCGCTATTCAGCTGGATGATTGGTCTACTGATTTGAACGAATTGAGAATTATATTTACATACTACAAAATTAGCAAAAAAAACTGACTTTTTTTTTCACAGCCGATGTTCTTCGAGAATATTTTTTTGAAATTTGGGAAAGAGACTGTTCTACTTAAATCGGCGCTATATCGAAGATTTGAACTTGGGAAATTCGAATCTTTCACCATAACTAAATCAAGCTATCGTATTAGCTATTTTAAAGCAGGTATTGCTAACATTACTGCATGTATGTATAACGATGTAGTTTCGCAAAAATGAGTGTATCTGTGCTACATGGTTATGAAAATAAATAAATTACTTACTTACTTACTTATTGCTAATAACCGTAGAGTCAAACCATTTACCAAAAACCTATGTATGGAAGTACCACGGTACATAATATGATACGAAGCATTTAAAAATTAATATTATGCATGCTTAATACTGTATTTAAATACAATTTCAGGCGCTGATGGAAGTTGTTGGAAGAATAAATTACGAAGATAAAAATAATTGTCACACTACCGTCTACATAACATGCCTTCAATTTGACAACTGAAATAAATGTAAGAAATTGTAATCATAGTATTTAAGAATTATTAGGCCATAATTTTAATATTTTTTAATAATGTTTAATCCCATAAAATAAATATAAATAGTACATAACATAATAATATGCTCATTAACTGAATTGTTTAAATTCCAGAACCGTAGACCGAGGAATTATTAATGAAAAAACTAGTTCAAATTCTAATTCTACAAAATAAAAAATGAGCACTTCTCAAGATCTACGGTCAACATCCCAAGAAATTAGAGGGCAGTCATTTTATACTTTTCAATGACCTTCGTCCCTCCAGTTTCCTTCGTGGTAGTCTTCGACACTGAAGCCCCAGCCGTCAGCCAACGACTAAGCTTAAGCAATTGCTCCTGCTCCTCAAGCCTCTCAGCCTCCGTCATCCCATAGTCTGTCGTTGCATAGCTGCGTCGGGATCTGGTAGGAATAAGAGCCAACTGTTGTTGTTGTTGTTGTTGTTGCTGCTGCTGTGGAGCCGAAATTACAGTAGAGAGCTGACTTCCACTAACACGCAAACCAGAACCAGAACCAGAGCCAGTGCTCATGCCAGAGCCAGTAACAGCATTCAAACCAGAGCCAGGACCGGTGCCGGAACCAGAACCAGAGCCATTGTATCCCGTATCCCGATCAGTCATACTGTCAAGAAGTCTCGTTTGCTCTCCTCCCCTACGCAAAGAAACTTGAGCATCTCTGCACGAAGCTCTTCGCTCGGCCAAGTCAAGTCGTCGTCCCAACCTTCTGCTACGGATCCAGCACCCGATACCAAATCCAACTCCAACCAAAATCCCAACACCAGCTACAGAGCCGAGAGCTCCTACGTAATGAGTGCATATTATGTATTTACACTTGTATATAGTTTTTGTGAGCATTTCATCTTCCGCTCTACACTTAACCTATACTTGTACACAACTATGCAATACATTAATAACACTTACCTGCCAACACATTTGATGGCTCGACAGGGCACATAGACTCATCTCCAGGGTGTAAAGCCGTGAAATACTAAAGATCGAAATTCCCAAGATTGTAAATGCAACACGTCGTCAGATTTCAAAGCTGAACGAAATAGCGTGAATCCTTGAGGCAGCTCAGGCAATCAATTGTTCCCTCACATACTGTAATTATTTACAAATTATAAGTTTCCACTTTACGCTATACGATATTTACCTATACTAGCAACTACCACAACCGCTATTACTAATTTATGTACATCTTTTTTACCACCACCACCAGCAAACTAATAATCCTAAGCTAAACTCAAAGTTTTCTTACACTATTTTTTTGACCAGCACTCCGCAATGCACTTCGTATTTCCTTACACTTAAAATATATAAATACACAATTTACAAATTATAGGCAATAAATAATTATGTTAATTTAGTTTTAAAAAATAATTAACACTTACACGAATCCATTTTCCTCAGTTCAGTCTGCTTCGTAGTAACCAAAAATTTGAATATTTCTTGTCCAGTTTTACACAGTACGTGACACACGACAGATAAAGACAGAATGAGATTGATATCTGTCCTCTGTTTGTTCCAGAAGTCGTTTCCAATCGATGAGATCATCTCTGATGCGGAGTAAAAAATCGTTCTGATTCATGAGTAGAACGTATTTGTTATGAATCTCAAATAACGCTCGTGTCTGCACTGGACAATGACCGAAAGCAAAGATTCAACATTTCCGTACTCAGTGTAAAGACAAAGCTCCAGATACAGCGTCTATGTAGTACTTGCTTTACACCTTTCCGCATTTATGCATTATAATAATGTACTAGACCAGGCTATAATATTTATGATTTGCTCTGTCTCAGAGCCGGAGAGTAGATGCAAACGAAAGTATTGCAGTATTGCCTGCGGCTCAACTGAGATGAGGTAAAAGATGCGGCTGGAAGTGCTCTGGCTCAGTTCTAGCAATTATTATTTTTTTGTTTTATGCAAAAAACGCCACTTATTGTGGCTAAGGGCTAGATTCGGAGTTATTTATTCGTGGATCTTACTACTCACGTAAATCATTGTCGATATTTAAAGTCACGGGGTCACCTATAGTCTCACCTGATATTTATGACATATGCATGTTTATATGGCATGTTCACTTAATCACCTGAAGTTGGTGATTTTTAGATGCTGAGCTTTAGCTCATTGAGCATCTAATAAGATGGTTTTGTCTGTCCCCCAAATGTCTGTCCGTCTGTCCTCCTTTTTGTATGTCGTACTCTTTAGGTCGCATTTTTAAAGTAATCCTGACCAAATAACTTCTAAGCACTCACAAATGCGATGTAGATGTGCTGTATAGTTTTTGGGGATGTTCAACTTAGTAATTGTTTTGCAATTAGCAGTCAAATGGACCACGAATCAAAATTTTTTTCACTCGAAAACATACACGTATAAAAACCGAGTCTCAGCTCTCAGCTCTCGTTATTACATTCCGTGTATGTATACCTACTTCAGAATCCTACATGGACTGTCGTGTGTTTAAACACCGCGCGTAAATTCTATGGCTACAACAACTACAGACTACAACAAATCACAGTCTTATTACATGTGACATATACGGGGGAATGAATAGGGGTAGCAGGGTTTACGAATTTTAGTCATTCAGTTGTCAGTTGATGTCGTCGTGCAGTCCTCTGTCGTACAGTTCAATATTATTTCGTAAATAAATAGGTAGAAATTATTTGTCATTGCCGTCGGTCACCATCGTATGATCGTTATGCAGTTCCAACAATTAGTGACTTACTGACTGACTAGTGAGTGTTACTGTCACTGTCAACTGAAGCTGGTGCTGGCCCGTACTGGGCGTTGTGAATTGTATTATTGTGAATGTGTTTGTGTCATTGTGTTGCCTCTCGCTGGCGTTGCCGTTAGGATTAAAATTATAAGCATTGGGGATTTCATTGTATATTTTATATTTGTTGTGCTTCCCTGCCGTGTGCACGTAATCATAATTCATTTCTGTTATATGCAGATGCAGATTTCTGATATGTATGCAAAAATACATCTTTCTGATTTTTTTTTAAACGTATAATCATATTAATCATCTTTTTCCAAGTCACCCACCCTGGACGTGAGTAGCGATATTTTTGTACGACCCTAAATGCGTGCCACGTAATTATTTGTATATTATGCATCTACGCCCAGCACTGCTGGATTTTTGCGCCACTGAAGCACAAGTTAATCTATGTAGAACTAATCGTACCATGTCAGCTGTGTTAACAGGTGACTTTAAACATCGCAGTGCAAGAGGAGGGCGAGGGGTTGGGCGGGTTGGCTTAATAATAATAAATTAGTAAAAAAAACAAATACAACTTCTAATTACATACCGATATATCTACATGACAAAGGGGGATAATAATACTTCGGCTACACCCTGAGGTTATGATTATGATGAACATTTAGGAAAGGTAGGGTGGGGGGGGGTGACAGAAACCCGAATAGAAGAACACATTGCATCACACATGTAACGACATATCAAATGCATGCACGATTATGATGGTTCAAAGGGGTAAGGTTTGTGTAAAAAATATCCGGCGTAGACACGCTGTGAAGATGTTTAAAATATTATTTTGTATTTTACTGAGATCGTCCACAAATTACATTGTCTCAATTTTTCTTAAACTGATATATTCCTCAAAAAACTTTAACCCAAAGAACTACTATGTTATCAGAGTGTTTCATAAATGACGTTGCCAAATCCTCACATTTTTAATAGCAGGTTCCAAAAATAGCACAACTCAAATTTTAACTATTTTAATAAAATTAAATAATTAATTAATTAAAATATTATGTATATACATAATTTCACTAAAATCACGACGTATATGTACCGTTGGTACCCAGCCAGTTGGAACATTTGCTGCTGTTACCAACCCTGCTAATACCCGCTAATACTCGTATCACTATAACTCGTAAATATCCCTCTTGTACTGGCGGTATTCTTGTAAGCCCTAATCCTACAAGCACAACTCGCGTCTTATCTATTTAAACTAGCAAGCATCGTACCTATTACAGCTATTCCGATAATTCAGACACTAACTTGCATTAAAGCCAATATTCATTGTAAGCAACCCCGGCTTGGTGGCCTGGAGATGTAATGCATCGCCTTGTCACCAAGTCGGGGCCAGCCAGTAGTGCTCTGGATTGTGGGCAGTGGGGGGATGGGGCTTGGTGGGGCGTTGGGGGAGTTGAACGGGGTGGGTGTGAGAGTCTAAAGTGTTTGGGTGCTGGTTGTATTTATCTGTGGTAGTTCCTACATGAGACAGAGATACAAGTCAGCTTAATAGTAGTTTACTACATGCCTGAACACTGTACATTCAAATGTATAGACTCAAGATTCATCTCGAAGTTCCTTTCTTCCTCGTCCACTACAGGCTGTCGCCACCTGTCCACTCTCGTTAAGAGTGACTGCTGGCGGGTTGGCTCTGGCATGGCGAATTTGAAGTAGTGGCGGGCTTGAGAAACCTTCCACCATTCCTCATACTATGTCAGGCTTCGCCTCCGTATATCGGGAAAAACCTCGTAATGATATGTCTGGTGATGATCAGTAAAATATACGCTCTCTAGCAGGACGGCCGGAAGACAGCCTCTATCAGTAGAATAGTTAAAAAGAAAGTGAGGCACTGGATACCGATCATGTGTCCATCATGTGTATTATTCCTAGCGGCTCTTATAGTAAATTTGTATCAAGATACAGTCAGACATGCCCATGAGGCGATTATCTGTCTGTCTAAATACACACAATGACACAATAATAATAAGGATAAAAATAATAATAATATTTATTGTAAGCTCAGCATCTACTTCGGGCACCCTGAACGCAAATCTGGCGCGAAGCGCCGGATTTTTCTTTCTTTCTTTGTGCATTGCATTAGTATTAGGGATTCAAGTTGGTGAATTGGCAAGAGTTACTGCATTAATTTAAAGGCCGAATTGCTCTATAATATGTAAACGCGGGTTTATGCAAGCTTATGACATTATAGTTGTGGTGGTTCAGTGATACAGAGGATTCATTGTATAAAATTTTTTCTTTGTTATTTAAGTTTATCCTAACCTAGGAATTTAATTATTAGTCTCTAATACTTTTTTCTTTTTATCGTTTTTAATATTAAGTAAAGCTTAAATAACAAAATAGGAAAACATTAATTTTTTTGTTTTCTAATGGATTGTATTTCATAATTAGTATTATACCCATATTATAATTTTATAAAACATCTATGCTTGCATAATATACTTAGTACTACAATGTTGCCTGGAAAAGTGAACAATAGTAATAGAACTTGAAGTAAACAAAAAACATTTTTAAAGACGATTTTATTTTCATATCGAACACATTTGAATTTTTACATTTAAAACTTTTTGAACCTTTAAAGCAAAAATAACAAGAAACCAAATGACTTGAAGTATTTTTGTAACGCACATTTTGACCAGGTACGATTGCCAATCAATCAATAATTATAGTTTGCAGCTGATATGAATTGTGTGAATACTTTGAAATAAAAAATGTCTTATATTTACTGATAAACAGGATGGAACTGTCACATACATACAGATACAAATAAAATACCTACAGATACATACATACATACATACATACATACATACATACATACATACATACATACATACATACATACATACATACATAAATGTATACATGTGCATGCACATAACGTCCCTCCCAATCTAATGCCAACCAAACTTTGGTGAGGCAGTTACGTTTGCCTTATACAAAGTAATCACAAACATCATCGGCATCTAATTAAATAATCCATATAACATGTGCGGGCTTCATTTATGCCGAACAAGTGTACAATGGCAATGCCCACTACCAAGGGCGTATCTGGCTCTGGTGCTTGGGTGCTGAAGCACCACTCAAAATTTTTGAATTTTAACAGTAAATAAGTGTTAAAAAATAAAAAAAAGACATAGCGAGAGTTGTAAGGATCGGCAGCATAAAATCCAGTGAACGCAACACCAATGATGCACATTGAGTACGACATTCCCAGAGTTATGAAGTCGCATCCGTCTGTGTGTCGTTTAGGGACATATTATGAATATTGCACTTAAATTATTAAAACAAAATTTACAACAATGTACTATTTTAAAAGCTTGTAAAATGTATTTTTTCACTTTATTACTATTTATTTATTAGAATTATTCAATATTGGTTTGATTTAAAAGTTTTGTCAATTTACCTAAAAGCTTTCTTTCCATTTAAAATAATTATAGTTGTGATAAGTTTCGTAATTCTTGTTCTATGACCAAATAAATTGATGTGAAAAAAGCTAAATGAGGTATGCCTAATTAAGGCTAAAAGATCAATACAAACTAAAGATATTTTTCTGCTCGTTTTGATAGAGTCCAGTGCAAAGCATTGTGATAGCAGGAAGATATGGAAAAAATGCCAAAATATTAAGAAATACTAAAATAAATGGCGAAATATATTTTTTGAAGTTTTAAGTTCGTGTGACTTCGAGTCCCATTGCAATGGAAATGTGCCGAAAAACGAGGAGTTCTTGAAAAATACATCAAAGTCTTTATACGTGTATTTTAAAAGCATTTTTAACACAAATGCAAATAATAAGCTTTGTACTACAATTTTACTAAAATACCTTTCGCCGGTGGCATACTTCAATTTTATGGTAGAATGAAGTCAACTCCTTTTGTGTCTAGACGCAAGCATATTTTCCAGCTTTTACTACCAACTTTCCTAAACATTATAACAATTAAAATTACCTCTGATTATCAATGAACCTAATTGTCTTGTTTTTATTGTTTGCATATTTCGTAAGAGTTATAATAATAACGCTTTATTTTAAATAAATCAACTAATAATGTTTATACAAAAATCATCCATAAATGATGTCAGTTAATGTCATTGTGTCCAGTTGGATATTATTGACATAGTATCTTGTAATAGAGGAACATTTATGCAACTATTAGGATGATGTCCAGGGGTCGTATTCTGACTTTTGACTAGGGATTATTTCGATTACATCATTTATGCACGACTTATAATTTACTGTATAAGTTTTTACCTAGAATAATGATGAGGCCTGTTTCATTTTGCGGTTTTATACATTCTTTCGTTTAGTTACGTTGTTTTTTTTTGTGTTGATGTTCTACTTTACCCGAAAGTTGAAGTATTTGTTACTAAATGTAAGCGTATCTTTTTTATTATTAGGAACTGTGTGTGTTTAACTAAATTAGAACACAAATTAATTATTTTGTTTTCATATAGCATCATATTACATCATTGATATATTTCAATTTAATAATAATATAATTTATTCATTGAGTCGATTTGGCCGCAGCCCATACAACATTGGTTATTTACATTTGGTTATACAAGGATAATGTATATATTTTAATTTAAATAATATTACTATATATATTTAAATATTATAAACTTTTCTTGTGCTTAGAATACATATGTTATGCTACATTTTTTTTGCCTAAAAAAGCGAAAAAAGTATTTTGGAGAAAACAAAAAAAAAATTCAAAAATGAATTATGTTCGTTTTGCCCACGTTCAACATATGATAGGTTCATGGGCTGACAGCTCATCAAGGCACCGTTTACACATTTTTCACACATTCTGATTAACCTTTAATATTCAAAAATCTGGCGCTTGGGCCCCAAGTAAATGGTGAACTTACAGTGAGTTGGTTTAATTACTGGAAAACAATTTTCTTTACCAAGGGTATCATGAAACCTAGCATGCAGCGTCGGTGCAAACGGGCTAGGTAAGAGATTAGCTGGTGCCAGTGGACCACGTACATTTGCATGAAAAGCCGTTTTGTGTGGCCTTGGTTAAAACAGCGACAGTTTAAGTGAGCTAGGTACGATTGTTGATGATAGGAGTAGACAGGGTACGAGTAGTGCCGGTACAATTTGGCTCGGTAGCCCTAGCCAAGGTGGAAATTTGATAGTTTCATGTTTCTCCAGATCGAGTAGAAACAGTACCAACTACATATTCATGCACGACTTGGCTCTGTGAAATTAGCGCTAGCACGAGTTTTGCTGATTATCTCGTATACATCTGTAAAGATCTCTCTTAAGATTTTCATATTAAACGCGTGTAAAATGACAAAGCCCACTATTTGACAATAATACAATTCACTGTCCAACTAATCACAATCATCATAATAGTAAAAACTGTGTGTTTTTGAAACATAAACATAGGACCGACGCGAATACTGAGCGAGCGTAAACTTCTCACTTTCATCCTTAGAAGCTTTCCTCTCGCCCCAAAAATCTTGTAAGCCCAGATCAAGTCCTTTGAGAGCTCATGGATAGATCCGAGAATTGTGTACACGTACACGCACCCAACTGACCAAAACACAGTCAAAAAGGGAAAGACTAAGAAGCCTGGGATGGAAATGGAGTCATGAAGTTTAATACAAACGTAGTTGGCGAGAATATGGCAAGATAGATGAAAGATTAGGAACGTTGGCCAAAAGATAGACATCAAGCAGTCGTTCCAATGCGTGTTCAACACCAAAAGTTCCCGGTATAATTTAATCGTGGTCTTCCTTCCAATATTCACAGTTTGCTTCAGCTCCAATTTCTCGGTTCCTTTTACGATGGCATAGCGCTCCCTTGAAGCTTCTATAAAGCCATGTTTTATCAGAAACCGAAGCCAGAAATTTGTGCTTTGTATATATGCAAGAGCTGCGAACCAATAGACGCAAATTATAAGACTGCAATTAGTCATTATACAGTACTCAACTACACCGTACAACCCGGAAATCATCGACGACATTCTTGAGCTTTGCGAGGTCCGGAATAAAGCGAGGACATAGCGCGAGTTGTGAGGATCGGCAGCATAAAGTCCAGTAAAGGGAACACTTAATAGGCAAAACGTGCACGACATTCCAAGAATTATAAAGTCGCAACCATCTGTCAGTCGTTTAGGGACGTACGCAAAATATTGAGCTGCAATAATTAAGCAGAACCTTACTAAAAAAATGTTCTATTTGTGTTTTAAAATAGTGCATACTTTTTGTTTACAAATGCAGAATGTGCTACACACAATCTTTAAGTATCAAATTATTTTATAATTAAATGAATTTATTTTGCAGGCGTTTTAGATTTTTCAAAAATAGACATAGCTCATTTCGTAACTTCACTTGGTCGCGATATTTTTTCTTACGATTATAACTTAATTTATAGGAATGTCTTGGCAATTTACCTGAAAGCTTTCCATCTGTTTGAAATACGTTTGTGTAAAGTTTCGTTATTCTTGTTCGCTGACGAAATAAATTGATATGAAAGAGGCTGAATGAAATGTGCCCAATTATGTAGAGAAGATCAATACAAACTGAAGATATTTCTCTGTTTGTTCTGATTGAGTCCAGCACCATGCATCGGGATAACAGGAAGACCTGGAAACAATGCCAAAATATCAAGAAATACCAAAACACATGGCGAAATATATTCTTTGAAGTTTCAAGTTTGTGTGATTCCGAGTCCCATTGCAGTGGAAATGCGCCAAAAATCGAGGCGGTTCGAAAAAATACATCGAAGCCTTTATACGTGTATTCTGATAGCATTTTTTACAAACATGGAAATTCTTAGAATTTTACTAAAGTTTTACTGTAGAGTTTATTGCTAGTTGCCAAATTGATTCTTAATTTAGAATGAAGTCTAGCTTGGTGCTATAGACGCAAGTGTATGCTCTAGTTTTTCTCACCAAGTTTCATAAATAGATGATATAACTAATACGTACACCACTATAGTTATAGTTACATAGTAATTGCCTATAATAATCCATAATTGCTGAAGGTAATTAAAAAATTAGGAATAAACAGTTTGTTTTTGCAATTTTAAATATTCCACAGCGTTTTCACGTTTTCACATATTTCACGTGCCACAATGTTGTTATGAAAAGTGTGCCTAATCGTTCATAAACATATTAAATTAATAATTAGAAGGAAGTGTGGGTCGAAATTGACTACAGCTAAATCACCCAAAGCAAAGGTCTGAACCTATCCTTTAATATAGGCAAAAATAAAGGTAATAGGTAGACAAATTAAAAATTCTAAAAATTTGTTAAAAATGGAAATAGCTTAGGTAGGAAGATTAGTAAAAATTGTCGATAGGTAGGCGTCTTGATTTTCAAAAAATTATGATGGGCAATAGGTAGACATCACATTTTAATAAAATAGGATAGGCAATAGGTATAGTCTAATTCAAGGGCCGACCTTTGGGCCCTAATTGCTACACCTATTATTCTCATGCTGAAGGTGTTATGGTATCTATTCGATGGCAATTGGCGTATGCAGGATAACTTTACACCAAAGGCAGTATTATATAATGCAAATTACTATTTTAATCAAGACAATTTTGTAATTTACTTCACAAGTCTCATTATATTAAAACTATTATACAAAATATTATTCGATGTGTTTGGCTTTTAAAGACTTGTGGGGTAATAGCCAACCGTCATTATTTATTATTTGGCTTATGTATATATATTGCTAGACATAATATTGTCTTAGCTGGGCGAAGTGAAGAAAAAATTGTTATATGTAGTAACTTTAAATTATCCCTAGGTACTAAAGCCAGTCGTTATAAATTCGACGGCTAGTGTCTTCATGTCATCAAGTTCCACGTAGTTTTATACAATTATTTATTTTATAATTTAAGGGGTTTAATGCACCTGTCAGATGGGGGTGCCTTATTTTTGGTCCGAAATGTAGCATCAACTGAGTTGAGATTGATGGCCAAGTGCATTGTTTTTAAGCATTTGAGTTAATGAATTGGTAAGAGATCCCGCAAAAATTAAAAGACCTTATTACTCAATGGGACGTATACAGAAATACATGCATACGGGAATGATATTGCTATATAGAGTAGTAGTGGCTTCAGCGATACAGAGAGTTTTTATAGGAAGCGATGTTTTGTTTGGTGTTTAAGTTCAACCTTACCTAAAAGTTTAAATAAGAATTAGTTTGTGATTATTTCTTCTTTTTATCTTGTGCAATAATAAGAAAAGGTAATTAAACAAAATTAAAACAGACGTTTTCAATTAGCTCTGTAATAGAATATTAGCCTTTTATATTATTATTATTATTTTTATCAATTTTATAACACTTTTTTGCTTACACTGAATATGTATAAATTACAAAATTGTTGCCTTAAAAAGCCAACCATGTTAATTAAAGTAAACAAAAAACAACTTGGAACACGAATTATTTTTATTTAGACAACAGGTTTGAATTTATTTCGATATTATTTTTGAACTTTTGTGCCTGATATGACACACGAAGAACCTAATGGTACGACTAATCTAACTTAAAGCAACAATATTCAATACGTTATGTCAATAACTAGGTCAATAAGGTCAACGTTGAGACATTGCATTCATTCATAGAATTTAGATTTCCTTAGTGACCTCACACAAGATTGTTTAAATCACAAAGCTACGAAACACTTCAGACATTCCCGACACGTATACTAAATCAACACAGTCACGTCGCAGTCAGTGTGTGAATAATTAGTTCAAATCGTGTGCATTTAATTCAATTCAATGTGTAAGATATTCAGTACACTCACCTATTGTATTTCAAACGATAATTATTATACTTTTTTTATTTTTAAAAGTCACAATCTTCATTAGGTCTAGAAACGCTAATCATATTATAAATATTTTTTTTCATCGCATCATCAAGCATTATTAAATTGTACAGAAAATTTACAATCTAAAATTCCAAAAAATGTTTCTAAACAAAAAAGAAGTTAAAATTACAATACGTTAAAAAATCGGCTTTAATCTGACTATAAGTTGGTTTTCTAAAAAATCAATAATTATTATTATTTAAAGATCTATTCCTAGCCTAATAAGATTTAAAACATTCTTAATTAAATAACAATAATTACTATTAAAAATGATTCATGGTTAAAAGCAGTATTAATTTTTGAAACTTATAACATAAAAGTAAATTTAAATAATTCAAAAAGACAATAACAGAAAACTATCAAGTATAATTGTATTAGTTAAATCAAACTAAGCACACTGCACTAGCACTAACGTGCCTTCAAAAATGGGCTTCTCCAGTTTTGCAATGAATTTAAGTATTTTTAGTTTTTCTTCTTCCTATATAATAAAATATATTTCAATAAAATTGTGTAGCAATATACAAAACCAAACCGTGATATAAAATAGGAAAAGCTGCGAATACTGTTTTAATTTATTGCTTAGCATTCGATGCTAATATAGATATGAAGTAAATAATTGCAACTTTGTTACAAACATGGCATAGATACTTTGTATTATTAACTTACGGTCAAAACGTTGCTTGGCAGTTCTTCCAGTTCTTCTCTTAGATTTAGCTTAAAACTGGAATACATATCTGACTAAAAAAATATCCTGATTGCATTTTTACAACATAGAAAAAAGATATAATTAATCAATTTAATCCGTCTATTTTATTTTTCATCTTAAAAAAGCTTTTAGTGTAAAAAATGAATTTTTATTGGTTCCCTTTCAAAACTCTATTGGTATGGTACTGACAACTATTATTTTGTAAGAAAAAAAATTATTTGACCCGTCTTCTACTTAATTTAGCTACTTACCGTCCAACCTTTCATGTCGTTAGCTTTTGCTAGAACGTCGTCCCAAAGTAATTTTTAAAATTAAAAAAAAATAAATTTAGGTTTTAAAATTTAAATAATTCACAAAATATAACAAATTTTTTTTGCCTATTAAAACAGGTACATACTTAATGGCTTTAATCTTGAAGCGTTGACACAAATTAAGTTCAAATTTAGTTTAGTAAATCACAATACAAATCGACAACGTAAGTTACAAGACAATTTGATTTGATTTTAAATAATGCGTAATTTTTATTTTTGAAAAGTGCAAACTTACTTTTTGAATATTTTTAAAATTGGAAATGCATGAATAGGAAAAATCCTTTACTAGTAGTACTTATATTTTAACTACGCACAAAGCAATCCAGCAACTTGGTTAAATACAAAATCAATATATTCTGGTGTAGAAGTCTGCTCAAAAGTCCCTAAACTTCCAGTCCCTTTGATTCTCAATGACTTTTTAATTTTGATTACTTTCAGTCTTTAAGTTTTGAGAGAAAGTGTCTGAGAAAGAAATGCAAGAGCATCCATGAGTCGATCCATCTTCTGTGGGATTTCAAATACCTTGGCTAAAATAAAATTAAAACAAAAACTTGACTCTACAGCAACAGTGAAAGCCGCAAAGGCAATGAATGCATTTTGGTGAAAGAGTTTAACTGCTATATAATAGCCAAGAACAGACAGGGCAATGGTGCTGAATTTGAATATAATTACAAATCCCATCGGCGAATCCCGTATTGAATAAATTTATAAGGACTTGAAGTCTTCGAATATTTTTGATCGTTTTGCTTAGCTCAATGTCCAGCATTTTCCCTCTTAAACTATTTTAAAATGTAGAAAATCAAAACAACAACAATGGTAATGAAAATAGTTTCCAAACTTTCATTTCTTCCATGAATAATACCTTTTAATTTTTAATCCAAATTTTTGAAAACAATTACTTGCATTCCTTAAAAAGTCAGCTCATTTAGTTCTTCGTCAATTTTAGATGCCAAATAATTTGTAAAAGAGAGCGTCGTAAATACAAAATGGTAGGCATTGACGAGAATGAGAAAAATAAATAGGTTATCCATCACAACCGAAAACACTGTAATGTCAATTCTCCATTCTAATGCAGCTCCTTCAAAAATTAAAATTCCATGTTTTATTGAATAAATAGTTAAAAGGGTAACGCCAATTTTATACCTTGGTATTTTGAGAATTCTGATTCGGGCGATGCATTTAGATCATCTTAATAAAAATGTTTTACATACCGTCTGTTGAGCATGCTAAACTGCTTAATCTTACAATGTGATTTAATGTGTCCAGATGCGTTGAGACTTTTGTGTAAAAGCTGAGGACATTTGCTGTTTGCTAAATATACTAGTTTACTTAATCTTATAATTTAATTTCCTATGTACAGCTGCGTTGAAACTTTTATTTTAAAATTGTGAGACATTTTTTGTCCAACAAATTACTTTTAGATTGGGCATATTTAACAATTTTTAATGATTACAATAAACATAATAAATTAATGCTATTCTTACCTATTGTACCCTTATATGCCTGAAAATTGAAATAAATTATGGAATACCAAAATCAAAAGATGTTTGTGTCGCAGATTGCAGTCTCTCAATGTTAAATTACCGTCGTTCTGTTTTCGTGTAACTCCTGCCTGAGGAGTAAAGTAATATTCCTTTCGGGGCTCTTAAAATGCGTTGTGGTTGTAGTTCGTCCCAATTGTCATCAAAGCTAAAGTGTTGTCCTGTTTCTGTTAAAACAAATTTTGTCGCTGTTTTGAATTTCTTCATTCATAAATAGCACAGACTGCATCTTTGATTTTTTAAATGCGTCTGTTAAACTGCAGACTGCATTTTTTGTTTCATCGTACCCACTCAATTTATTTCTTAATGACGGAGTACGCGTTCTTTTCTATCTCGTCTAAGTCTTTACAAGGGTATTTCCTTCTGATATATCAATTTGCGTAAAAACAATACATGAATTTAAAAGAGATTTCTGAATCAAATCTAGTTGTATATTCTATTTCCGATATGAACGTTTCCAGCTTTTTGGACATATCCAAATAATATAGTCTTTCATGCTTTGGAATTCAAAAATCTTGTTTAGCTGAAAGATACTTTTAGTCTCGATGTCGCTGTCAGGCTGGAGTTCGTTTAGGCTTGAGTTTGATGCTGGGCTTGAGTGGACTTTAGATTAAGGCACTTGGACTGGAACTGCTGTGTATATAAATAACTAGATGTAGAAACCTATCAAAACTTTTCCGTGAACACAACAATAATGAAATTGGAGAAAGGTACCCTGGACAAGGGCATCATACCTAAAAGTGATAAAAATAAAACCAAATCAGATGCATGGACTTCGTACCGACCTTTACCACTACCAGTACTACCACTAGGGATCAATGAAAATTTAAATTGTTGATTAAAATAAACATTAAACTGATACTTTTCTTACCTATTGTACCTTAATATGCCTAAAAATTAAATAAATTATAGAATACCAAAATCAAAAGATGTCTGTGTCGCAGTTTGCAGTCACTGAATGCTCGATTACTGTCCTTCTGTTCTCTTCTAATTCCTGCCTTAGATGTAGAATAATTCTTTTTTCCAGGGCTTTTAAAATGCGTTGTGGTTGTGGTTTGTCCCATTTGTCATCAAAGCCAAAGTGTTGTCCTGTTTCTGTTAGAACAAATTCTGTCGCCGTTTTGAATTTCTTCATTCCTTAATAGCACAGACTGCATCTCTGATTTTTTAAATGCGTCTGTTGAACTGCATACTGCATTTTTTGTTTCATCGTACCCACTCGCTTTCATTTTTTGATGACAAAGTAGGCGTTCTTTTTTATCTCGTCTGAGTCTCTCCACAGGTATATTCGTCTGATTTAACAATTTGCGTAAAAACAATACTCGAATTCAAAAGGGATTTCTAGATCAAAGTTAGTTGTACATTCTATTTCTGATATAAACGTTCCCAGCTTCCTGGACCTATCCAAATAATATAGTCTTTCATGCTTTGGAATTCAAAAATCTTGTTTAGCCGAAAGATACCTTTGGTCTGGATGTCGCTGTCAAGCTGGAATTCTTTTAGGCTTGAGTTTGATGCTAAGCTTGAGTGGACTTTGGAGTAAGGCACTTGGACTGGAACTGCTGTGTATATAAATAACTAGATGTAGAAACCTATTAAAACGTTTCCGTGAACACAACAATAATGAAATTGGAGGAAGGTACCCTGGACAAGGGCATCATACCTAAAAGTGATAAAAATAAAATCAAATAAGATGCAGGGACTTTCTACTGACCTATCCTACTACCAGTTCTACCACTTAGGATTGATAAAAATTTTAAAATACGCACAATATACTATTCGATCTTTTAAACAACTCGACATCAAACCAATTTTAACTTTCTCTTCTTTTGACATTCATTTTAAATGTAGTTTAAATTTGATATGGGTCATTTTGGTTCTTCACAGACGATGAACTATATATGGTAGCATATATATAGTTTTAAAAAAATCTAAAAATTGTACTTTGTACACTTATAGAAAAGGGAGAAGGAGATTGCAAAAAGGCCGAAAAATTGTACACAAGATATATGGACGGCGCTTTTGGCGGCTGTAGTTTGTTTAGAAAGGTTTCTTATCGCAGTACCTATTCACTCTAGGCCATTGCTTTTACAAGGTTTCTTGGAATATCATATACCAAAATAAATTTAAAGGCAAATTTGGAATATTTCGGGAACTTACTTATCGAAAACTACGTACTTAAGGAGTATTTTGAGGCCTATTTGTACCTAATCCTTTTATTTTTCCCTTTTTGATTTATAGTTACTGCTTCCTTTGACCTTACTACTGGAGTAATGGAGGAGTTAAGCAGTGTGTTGTATAAATGGGGTGGAATTGGTAGTGGTGAGGAGTGATGGGGGTTTGAATTATTCAAAAGGGGTGGAAATTGATACGTGCGTATATATTATGCATATATGTGTTGCTTTTAAACGGTTTAGGAACGGCAAGTTCCATCTCCATCTCAGCCTATAGTACATAGGAGTATATAGGAGCAAATAACTAATCCCTACGAATATGATCTACCTATGAGCTGTTCATTTCATTCATGTCAAATACGAATATCTTCTCTTTAATATCCTTCACGATAGTGAATGTATGGAGCGTATCTATGTTGAGCATCCTCGTCAGATAGTCTTTTATATTTCTAATCGTTATAGTAATAAAGTAATCGCTCTTTCTTGTATAAACATGACACGCTTTGTTTCCCGTCTCTCTCTTTCAACTCACATTAGTTTGACTAAACAATGAAGGTAATATAATATAAAAGGGATGCGACTGGTACGACTAGGCTCCACTCTCAAGACCCTACAGGGCATTGCTCAAGGCAATACAGTCTGCAATTATTGCAAAAAGTTATATTTACACATTTCTCTTGAAAATCTCTCCACGAATGACGAGGGAAGAAAATGAAGAAGTTTAAAGCAAAAAGTTGTATGTATTTGTGCTATCATATTTGCATAATAACTACATTTTTTGAATAATTACTATATAATATGTATATATTAGTCGTAGATAGCCCGTTTTGCAACAGAGTATCTAATTACATAGCTCCGTTTCCTACACATAAACAGATAACCTCTTCGAACTTGAGTGCATTGCAATTGCAATGCACCAAATACGACGAGCAGGGACGGAC